>JAGFMF010011602.1:1374906-1408075 GCA_019455555.1 Galemys pyrenaicus
CCCTCCCTGGCCGGCAGCAGGGATCGAACTCGTGCTGCGGTGGCTGCTGTTTGCTTCATAGTGCATTGCTTAACCCACTGCGCCACCAGGGAGGCCCCATATTAGCTACTTTAAAGTGACATCAGCAACTACCCTCGGGCCTGGTCCACAAATAATCCAGTGACGCATGAGGCCTTCCTACCCACCTCAAACTCCTGCAGGGTGACAGTGCCCTCAGCGATGAGCTTATCTGCGTACTTTTTCAGCACAGGCACCTGTCTGTGGATCTGCTTGTACATGAGCGGCTGAGTGAACATGGGCTCGTCCATCTCATTGTGGCCGCGCCGGCGGTAACAGACCTGCAGAGAGAGCAGGGTAAGGAGGTTCAGTCTCTCCCCCAGCAGAGATGTTTGGCACAGTCACTATGCAATTGGGGCAAGTCCAGCAAGGCACAGCCTTTGAGGGCCCCGAAACCACCTACTATCACCTATCACTGAATGCTCACCCATAAGCACAGACTGCTTTTGCACAGACTGTACTTGGTGGCTCTAAATTTTCCATCTTAACACTCTGTGACAACCCAGCCCTGACTAAAAGATGCTGCAGATCTGGCCCTGTTCTGCAAAGCAGAGACCGGCCACAACTCCCCACCTACACCGCAGACCCACCAGGTCCACCACGACATCTTTATTGAAGGTGTTCCTCCACTCGGCTGCCACGCTGCACACGTATATCACGGCCTCTGGGTCATCTGCATTCACGTGGAAGATGGGCGCATTGACCACACGGGCTACGTCAGTGGGGTATGGCGAGGAGCGGGCCATTCGGGGGTCCGTTGTGAAGCCAATCTGCAGAAGCAGAGGAACCAGCAGCCTCTCTGTTTACTTAGAGCTAAACAGGGGGTGCCTTCCTGGGAGACCAGCAAATCCAGGAGCCAGGGTAACAGGGGACAGTCTTTTCCTTAAGGTTCTCTGAGTGTGCCCAGGAAACATGAAGGGGTAACAGTGAGTGGCCCCCAAATCAGACACATGGCAGCACATCAGGGGTGGCAGTAACATCAAGAGGATTGAGCATGCTCTTATTTTAGTGCAATCACGTTTATACAGTGGGAGTAAGGAAAATAGGCCTAGCTAAGTCTCAGTCCCACAAGTTATGAAAGGTGCAATCCTGAGCAAATTACTTAAATTCCAGAAGCTCAGACCAGGAAACCAAGATTGGCGAGACCAGCCATGTAAGATGCCCAAGTCACATGCTGGGTAGCCACACAGTACGAGAGTAGAACCACAGCCAGCTTGCTCTTCCCCCAAAGTGCTGCCTGGTCTTCAGGGCTGGCAAGGCTGACCTCACCTGGTTGTTGACAACGACGTGCACGGTCCCATTAGTGGTGTAAGAGGGCAGGTCGCTCAAGTGGAAGGTCTCATAGACCACGCCCTGGCCAGCAAAGGCAGCGTCCCCATGGACCAGGATGGACATGACCTGCAGGGCAGGAAGTGAGCCAAGAGGCGCTCCTGTGCCCCAGTCTTTACACCCGAGATGTGCACCACAGAGCCCCAGAGTCCTCAGGGCCCAACCCTCCGAGACCAGCCTCAGAGCTCATCGCTCAAATCCCAGCCCTCAGATGCCTCTCAACACCCAGCCCTCAAGACCCAACTTCCAGTCTCCACCCCGCAGAGTTCACCCCAGTGGCAATCCTCCAGAGTCCACTCTTCAGAGTCCACCTCTCAGAGGTGACCCCTCTTGAGCCAGTTCTCAGAGCCCAGCCTCTGCGCCAAGCCCTCCGCACCCGTCAGGGCCTGGTGGGGCTCACCTTCTTGCCCTGGGCATCCCCGCGGTAGAACTGCTCTGCCTTTGTCTTCCCCTGCACCACGGGGTCCACGGCCTCCAGGTGGGAGGGGTTGGCGACAAGCGACAGAGTGATGTTTCTGTTCGTGACTCGGTTGATTCTCTCGTGGTACATGCCGAGGTGATATTTGACATCTCCAGAGCCCTGGTTGAGGTTGAGGTAGGTCGTGATGAGCCTCTCCCCTCCCATCCAAACTGAGTACACAGACAGACAGACAGACAGACAGACTCACAAGCCCAGAGCAGGGCTGAAACATTCCCTGGCTCTGCTCCTGGGAAGACTGTGCTGTCCCTGATGCATCCTCCGCCACCTCCCCACCCTAGCACCTTGCCCCTCCTGCCTTCCAGGGTGGCCTGAGAAGGCAGACGGATTCCCTGGAGCCTTGGTCCAGAGGCCAGACTGGCGCTTCCTCCTCGGAGCCCCCGGCATCGCCTACCATCTCAGTATTAACGCCCGCAGAGGGGCAGAGGGCGATGGGCAGTAGGAAGGGCCAGGCAGCAGCAGTGAAAGCACAGAAATGAAGGCTGTGCTGTCCCTGACACATCCTCCACCCTCAAAAGGGGTGTCGAAACCACCGGCCAGGCCTCTGGGCAAATGCTGGAGCTGGACCTCTACCCAACTCCTCACGCCAAGGTAACAAAAGTGTGCGTGTGACAGAGGAAGCCCTAGCATCAGAGGAAAACATTGTATGATCCTGGAGTAGAGAAAGCCTTCCTGAGCAGCGTGCGAATCTCCGAAGTCAGGAAAGATAAGACAGCTACAGTCTAATACATTTGTCATGGGGGAAGCAAATTCACACACAGTGTTAGCAGAGGAAAAGCTCGAGTTGAGAAAAATACGGTGACTGCCGGCAAAGGGCTGATCCCCTCAATACATAAAGCACTTCCACAGAGTGGCAAGATAAATCCCAAACAACCCATGGAAAAAATGAGCAAAAGCCATGAAGAGGAATTCACAGAAAAGAAACTCATGGTTTGAAAATATATGGGTACGCGCTGAGACTCACAACAGAGACACAGGGTAAATAAAACACATTCGTTTTTGCATACATCATACTGTCGGGGATGGAAAGATTTCAGGTTAAGGGAGGAGGGGGATGGGGAGCCTGGGAGCCTGACACCCACCATGGAGGGCAAACTGATGCCTGCAAGTTCTCTGGCGGGTCATTTCGTCCGCGCCTCTTAGACCCAGTCGCTGCACCTCTCAGACACCCGACCTTGTCTGCACACACAGTGAGGCACCCACCTCATCCGCTGCCTCCAATTTGGGGTCAAATTGGCAGAAGATCTGCTCCAGGTCCTTACGTATCACGTTGGCCAGCACATTCAGCCTACCCCTGCGGCCAGAGGGAGCGGGGTTCTCATCTGGCAACGAGACCACCTCCCCAACGGGCCCCAACCGTCATGCTGCCTGCCCGCTGGAACCGATCAGGAGCAGCATGGGTGCGAGAGCCTCCCTGCCCGGTGGAGCCCAAGGGTGGCCTGGCCCTCTCCTACTGTCCCAACCCACACAGCATGTGAGTGGGCCTGGCCAGCCAGCTTCCCCAGGGAGACCCTCAGGGCAGAAGCTGCCCAGCTGCAGGCAGGGACCCACTCACTCCCTTCCAAAAAGTGAGCCCAACCCCTACTCTGGCCTTCTTGGTCTTTGCTTTCTCCTCAATCTATGGTCCTGGAGGAGAACGCACCAGGCTGCAGAGGGGAAGGAAGGGACCCACCTGTGTGGCATCCCCAGAATGACATTCTCAATCCCCATCTCGCTAGATTTGTCAATGATGGTCTTGAGGGCAGGAATCATGACCTCACAGCCCTCCAGGCCAAACCGCTTCTCCGAGGACCACTTCCGGGCCAGGAAATCTTCAAACCTGCTTGGGGAAAGGGGAAGCAAAAGGATGGAGAGGCTGGGCCTCAATGGATGTTCATGAGGGCTCGGAGCTGGCTGCTGAGGGAGGACACACAGGAAGCTGCAGTCACCTCCCTCGGCACCTAGGAACTGCCAGGAACTGCTACTGACGCCATGATGCCTCCACCAGAGAGGAGCACAGGCAGGGAGGAGGCTGGGGGCCCTCCCACCTTAACCAGTCCCCCTCCTGATAGCCTTTCTCAATTACCCCCCAGAGCTCCTTTACAGATGCTCCAAATAGCTCTCCCCTGTTCCCAGTCCCCACCCTCCTGCAGGCAGGAGCATGACTCAGGGCTCTGCCTCCATACCTCATTCAACCCAAATTCCAGTCCAGGCCTCACTGCTCAGGGACCCACTTTGGACCGAGCAGTTGAGTCAGGCGCTCCTCCAGGTCTCCACAAGCGTGGGTGCACCCAGCTCAGAGAAGGTCAACAGGCAGAGCCAGGAAGTGGCCCACTACCAATAGATGCTGCTATGCTCGCTCCACATGGGGACATCTCCTCGCCCAAATCTCCCCACAGCTACACGCTGCTCCTCTGCCCTGGTTGCTGTGCCCATCCTAGAGTCCTCCTGGAGTCCCACCTGCACCCCCCAGTCCAGCTCTGCCCGAGCACCTAGCCCCATTGCTCCCCCAAGCCAGGGCTGCGCCCATCCAGGCCTGTCTCCCCTGCTCGCAGCCTCCCATTTCTTAGCCAAGACCTGGGGCAACTCACTGTGCCCCACTCCGCCTGACCTCATGGAGCGCACCAGCCGGGCCAGCAGGGTCCGCTTCTCCTCACTGGAGAACTGCATCACGCCAGGGGTCTCAAATTTCTGCCGGATCCACTGGCATTGCTCCACGTCATTGATGAACATGAACTCCAGGCCAATGTGCTGGCAGTATGTGTTCTGGGAGAGCAGGCAGGGACTCCATGAGGAGCCAGAAAAGGGAAGACTGCCAGGGCATCTGGAGCGGAACAGGAGGTACCCTGCCCTTCGAGGATGCTCTGGAGCGCCATGCTCACCTCCAGGCGTCGAATGATCTCCCGCAGAGAGAGGGTGTGTTCAGAGCCCCCAATGAAGGTGGTTGTGGGTAGCTGGAATTCCTTATCTAGATCAGCCTCCTGTAGGTCATAGAAGGCTGAGCAGGCACACACAGTAAAACCAGGGCAGCAGAGAGGAGGAGAGCAGGGTCAGGCCCAGGCGAGGCCCAGCAGTATCTACAGACCTCCCAACAGTCCCCCAAACTCAGCACCCTTTAGGCCCAACCTAAAGCTCAGGGAGCGTCTCTCTTCAGGGAACAGGGATGAAGGTCAGAGCTCAGCTTGCCACCATGAGTGTGCGCTCAGACAAGCCTCTCGAGCTGTCTGGGGACGGTGCACCAGCTTGGGAAAAGGGGACCCAGCCCTCACAGGGATGCCATGCAGTAGATGGGCAAGGGCCAGGAGCAAACCTCCCCAGGACCCACAGAGGCACCAGCTGTCTCCGGCACTGCGAGGGCAACAGGCAAAGGTACCACCTCTCACCCAGTTTATCGATGGTTGTGATTAAGTCTGAGGGCACAAAGGAGTCCAGGTCTGCATCCAGAATGCCCAGGGGATCCAACTGGGCCACATGGTGGCCCCGGATCTGGAAGAAGAGGGACAGGTCAGGGATGGACAGACCCTCACCGAGAGTGAGGTACTGAGCTCTGGGCTCTGATTTCCTGCTTCAGAATTTCCATTTTCCACACGTTTTAAATGCTTGATGAGAACGCAACTGCCTATGAAACTCTAGAACAGCCACAGAGATGGCAGGAGCACAACTCTGTTTAAAAGGACAACATGCAGAAAAGGACATGTACACAAAGGCATTCACTCCAGGACTATCAGCAATCACAAAGTTCTAGAAACTTCCCAAATGAGGGGCCTCCCCTGGTGGCGCAGTGGGTTGGGCAGCGCACTGTGAAGCAAACCGCAGCCACTTGCAGCATGAGTTCGATCCCTGCTGCCGGCCAGGGAGGGGGACCCACATGGTGCGGCAGACCTCTCCTGCTGTGCCCACTGCTCCCCTCAGCAGTGTACTTCTGTTGTCTGCCTGTGCTGCTCCCCGCTCTCTGTGGTGAATCCTCTCGCCACCCCCCCCCCCACACCTCTGGTCTGTGCCCCAGTGCTTGTGTGCATAAACAAATAAATCTTTAAAAAAAAAAAAAAAAAAAAAAAACNTCTCGCCACCCCCCCCCCCACACCTCTGGTCTGTGCCCCAGTGCTTGTGTGCATAAACAAATAAATCTTTAAAAAAAAAAAAAAAAAAAAGAAACTTCCTAAATGACCATCAAAAGGACTGGTACATGGGTATGGAAATCCGTGCAGGAAAGTAGTATAGAGCTGTTAAAAGAAACGAGGGAAACTGCTATCGGTTACTATGAGACGGTCTCCACAAAATACTGTTAAGCAGAAAAGCAAGTTATAGAAGTGTATGTGCTATAAATTACTAAATGTATGGTATGCCTACTAACGTAGGTATTTGCATATACTTGTACATGTATCTGCATACATTTATTTCTGTATATGTAAAGATATTTATTTTCATACAAACAAATGCATTCAAAAATGAATTACATAATAAGCAAACCTTAAAATAAGAAAAATTATTAACTATGAAGAAAGGATACAGTAGGGTAAGGGCAGGACTAAAAGCTAGATTTTTACAAATATATCCTGTTTTGAAGATTTGACTTAATCTGTAAATAATTTTTACCTCTATAAACAAAATTAAGTTTCAAAAATTGAAAGTAAAGCAAAATGAATTAATGCATCCATTCTGTGGTACAACTACACAGAGAGGAATTATTCCAACCGACTAACAGAATATTCCCTAAAGACAAACAGAAAAGCAGGTGGGGGACAGCGGTAGTTCATTAATATATTTCTATTACCAGTCAGTTGTAGTGTCAGAAGTTTATTCTGAGACTGTTGTATATGCACTGCGGGCAGATCAAAGAAGTCAGTGCATTGGTGATTTTGAGAATCTCTCCTTTCAGCACTTTTAAAAGGAAATGTTAACATCAGTTTGAGAAGGTCTAATTCCTATATTTGAAGTATGTAGAATCATCAGTATATCGCCATAAAGTATGTTATTTTTTATATGTTTTATATATCTAATATATTTTATATATTATATATATGAAATAGGTTTATATAAAACTCTATACTATATATATTTATACAAAACTCTCTACATAATAGGCTCTAACTATTGAAAGAGCCTAGAAATCATGACCAAAAGCAACAGCTAGAGAAGTGGCTGGTTCCAGGGTGGGGCAGAAATGTACACAATGAGCTTGCAGCATCCTGTCACACAGCAGCAAAGGGATGCTCAACCATTACCGGGGTTAGGAATAAGGATGTTTTTTGAGCAATACTGAGGAGAAGAGCTGTAATAGATTAAAACTCATAAAATGGGGCCTCCCTGGTGGCACAGCGGGTTAAGCAACGCACTATGAAGCAAACCGCAACCACTGCAGCACGAGTTCGATCCCTGCCACCAGCCAGGGAGGGGACCCACATGGTACAGCAGACCTCTCCTGCCTCGCCCGCTGCTGCCCTCGGCAGTGTGTTTCAGTCAGTCTGCCTGTTCTGCTCCCCACTCTGTTTGGTGAATTCTCTCACCTCCCAAGACTCTGACCTGTACCCCAGCTCTTGTGTGCATAAATAAATAAATATTTTTAAAAAATAAGTAAAACTCATAAAATGTGTTTAAATGCATGCATTCTTATTATACTGAAAAAAGAAAATCCTTCATTAGCCATCCTTGGAGGATGCTAGGGAACAACCTATAATTTTAAAAATCAGTCAATATAAGGAAAGATAAATCATTGATCTTGCCTTTCTTAGACAATTTGAACCTAAGGATATTTCAGGTAATAAGCAAAGAAATAAAAATTGAATTCCAGTATCACTGCTTTTACCACCCCCAACAAATTAATGTGTCTGGGATGAATTAGTCACCTTAACTGATTAAAAAAAAATCAAATCTATATTGGATTCAGCTTCTAGACCTAACTACCAATTTACAGAAATTACGTGGGACAACAGAGAAGGTGACACCATGGGGATACAATCAGCAAAACCCAGACTTGGGAAAAGGCCACAGGACAAACAAGTTGGTTTCTTCCACAAAAAAGAAACAAGCAAAAATAGCAAGAAATACAAAAGCAAAGAGAGAGGAACCTACAGAGTACAAGAGGCTTAGAAACCGCATCCTAAGGCTTATCACAACTGGGGCTTTATTTGGATCCTGATTCAAACAAGCAGTACAAACAAATCCGAAAACAGAGACACATGGATACCAACTGGATTATCTGAGATTAAAAATGACTGCTATTATTTTTAGGGTGATGACACTATCATGGTACATTTTTTGAAGAGCCTTTATCGCTAGAAATATGTGCTGAAATGTTCAATGAATGAAATAGGACGTCTGGAGTTTGTTTCCAAAGGGTTGGGGGTAAGGGGGTGTAAGAGATGAATCCAGACTGACTCTGTACCAATAGGTTTAAGGGTCACTACACCTTGGATGTTTGAAAATAGCCATAATAATGCGTTGGAGTTTTTTCAGTACTGTGTACAGATGAGTCAAACCAGAACCCTGCCTCCTCCAGGAGGCTGAGAAGGGTGGTAGCACCCCTGGTGGGAACTGATATGTCAGGCTTTTACATGCAGTGGGAGCCACACGTCTGAATCCAGACTGTCCTTACTCTCCGCAGGTCTGAAGGCCCTGAGGACTGTGCTTACAGCTTGGTCTCCGCAGTTAAAAAACAGAGCAGTTGAAGAGCTGGGAGCACTGTGTAAAAGCTAGAGCCATGGGGTGAATTGGTGATGGGAATTTCACGGGGACTACACCTGAGAGGGGAAAGTATACACTGTACAAAAATGAAAAATAATGTAAAATATGTATAAAAAAAAAGCTAGAGCCCTCAGACAGCTCTATATATTAGCTGGTATTTAATACAGAGTTTTACATTCTTTGTTCTATTTCCAAAGTCAAGGATGAGAGCACTTTCTGCTTCTTTCAGCCAGTCAAGAAACACAATCACAACTATTACAGTGTGCTTGCAAGTGGCCAGTCTGTGGGTCCTCGGGCCATGGAGGACGCCAGCCCCACTCGCCTTCTCTTCCATCCCAGTACAGCCGGTGTGCAGCTGCCACCCACTCAGATGCCTCACTCAGAGGCAAGCCACCATTTCCTGAGGCGCCCCCATCTCCAGGTCCTGCAGTGGCTTGCTGCTCCCTGCTATGGAGTCTGCCAAAGGCCCCGGATGCCCTTGGCCTTCCTTTTGCACGTCTGTATGACAAGTTTCACCTGTGAAACGCTTTCTGCCATTGATTCCCAGAGAGATCCCAATTGATGACATTTGTTCTGGAGTGAACACTGGGAGCAGCACTCCAACTAGCCCTGTTGGGTCGAGACCAAGACTATGGAACATCATCAGGACTCTGACAGAGCAGAAATCCAGCTTGGGGACCCAGCAGGGGGGAGCCTAAGTCTGCAGAGCAGAGCAGCAGGTAGGGGGAGAGCTGTTTACTAAACTGTTCATTCCATAAACACTAATTAAGCACCTGCTGTATATCAGTTCCTGTCCTCTTGAAATGTTCAGTCGAGAGGAGAAAACAGACATTAGCAAAGGTTAATCTACTCTAATTTCATTCACCATTTACTGAAATTGATTATTAAATACTCTTCTAGGTACCCGGGGCATAGTGGTACATGAAATAGATAACTCTTCATGTGAAAGACCACAAATAAACCAGAACCCAAAATACACCCTAGTGGGGGGCCTCCCTGGTGGCGCAGCGGGTTGAGCACTGCTCTGTGAAGCACCCACGGCACAGCAGTGCAAGTTTGATCCCGGCCAGGGAGGGGACCCACATGGCGTAGCAGACCTCTCCTGTCTCGCCAGCTGCTCCCCTCAGCAGTGTATTTCAGTAGATCTGCCTGTTCTGCTCCCCACTCTGTCTCTGGTGAATCCTCTCACCTCCCGCAACTCTGGCCTGTACCCCAGCTCTTGGATGCAGAAATAAATAAATCTTAAAAAAAAAACCAAAAAACACCCTAGTGGTAGAAGGAGCAAAGCCCCTGCCCCCCCCCCCCCCGCCCCCATACAGGACTGGGAAAAGGGATCTCTNCCCCCGCCCCCCCCCCCCCCGCCCCCATACAGGACTGGGAAAAGGGATCTCTGAGATAACACAGGAGCCAAGAGAGCCCCCGCCCCTTGCAGCCCCTGACATCCCAGCACTCACCTGGTAGGCCCGGATGAGGGACTGCACAGCCAGGTGGTCCTCCACCAGCTTGCTGGTCTTGGTCCGGCTGGAGGCTGCCGGCCTGCTCTCAGGGACCACAGAGAGGGGGCGTGGCTGAGCCTCACTGGCTTTCCGGAAGAAGCTGTCCCAGGACTGGACAGGGGCAGAAGCAAGAAAAAAGCCAGGTCAGGGCTGGAAGGAGTGGGGCCCGGCACAGTGGCACTGGATGTTCCTTCACTGCAGATCTCAGGCCTTCCCAGGCTCCGAGAAGATCTTGAGAAACAAGCCCAGCCTACCCACCCAGAGACCAGCTCTCTGGATACAGCTTGGTCGGGGAGCGAGTGTGGTGAGGCTATAAGGTATGACCCAGGGACTTCAGGTGTATGACGGCTTCTACTCCCGGGGAAAGGTGCCCTCGCACAACGCAGGGTAGAAGTAGTCTGTGAGAGGGCAAGCTGGCTGGCAGGACCTGAGCATTTTCAATGTACCTATCCTCTGAACCAGCAATTCCACTGCTGATAATGTACTCTAGCGCCGCATCTATACAAGCACGTCTAATGTGTATCCAAGGATGTTCCCTGCAGAGCTGTTTATTAAAATGACAACATAAAAACAACCCAAATGGTTTCCTAAACAATAGGAAACTAGTTAAATAAATGATGGCACATTTAGAACCTAGAAGAATATGCAGTCTTTATTTAGTAAGATGTATTTATTAATTGTAGGTGAGAAATATCACCAGGACATGTGGTGATGTGAAGGAAGCAGAAGAGGAGGTGTGGTTTGTTACTATTCTGGACAAACAAAAAGCAGATGTGCATAGGCACAAGCACCTCCGTGTTCACTAACAGACACATGTAAAGGGCTTTCCTCAAACAATACAGGGGGGAAGGTGAGGGGGCACCAGCCTGTAGAGAGCAACTCAGACACACTCATCAAAATTATATTCACAAGTATTCTCTGACCTAATAACACCATTTTGGGAAAATTATCTTACGGACAATTGAACATTTGCAAGTGGACGAATGTACAGGTTATGTATCCCTGACTGGTCACGACAGCCAGAGATCAGAACTGAGCCAGGTGTCTGTCAGTGGGACAGAATACTACAAAGCAAAGAAAAAGATCAGTAAGGACTCTGATGTTCTGACGTGGAAGTAT
This sequence comes from Galemys pyrenaicus, assembly GCA_019455555.1. Classification (NCBI taxonomy): domain Eukaryota; kingdom Metazoa; phylum Chordata; class Mammalia; order Eulipotyphla; family Talpidae; genus Galemys; species Galemys pyrenaicus. The sequence continues at coordinate 1,386,049 of JAGFMF010011602.1, forward strand.
CTTGGAGATGGATGCTAAGTGAAAAGAGCCTAGAGCAAAACAGTATATGTTACACTGACTTACGTGAGAGTGGGGGAAACCAGTCTATTTTTTTTTTTTTTAACCTAAAGAAACTCTCTGAAAGGTTATAGAACAGTAACTTGGGGGAACTGAGCAAAAAGGGGTGGATGGAAGGGGGCCATTTTTACTGTGCAAGGTTTCACAAGTTTTGGTTTAGGACCATATGAACCTACTATTTTCCTCTGTAGAGTGTGCATAAAAAGGGGAGAGGAAACAGCTTGCCTTTTCACCTTTAACTCTGCCATCTGATTTTGTTTTAACCATCAGCAGGTATTTATTTCATCACCTCAAGACACACGCAAACATGCAGGCCTATAACTGCGTAACGGGGGCATCAGGACACAGCACAGATAACAAACGAGGAGGTGGGAGCAGGTCTCAGACCAGAGGCCCTGAGCAAGGTAAGCGCAAAGCAGACCAGCACCAAGAACACAATGGACTTTCCTCACCCCGTGTGGCTCTTTCACAAACAGGGGCTGAATATGTTACAGGCAAAGAAAGTCACCAAGATCACACCGCAGGCAAACTGCTTCTCTCCACCAGCCTTCTCACACCCAGTCCCAAGAGCATCCCTCCCACACAGAGGACAGGATGGGGGTGCTGACCTTGTGGACACTCTGGGGGTTTTCCAACCAGGCGAAGTACATCTCTTCCATGTAACTGGAGCCACCTCCAACTTTGCTGCTTGGGAAGGTGGCTGGTGGTCCCGATGACCCGCCACGCCAGCTGAACACTTGGACATCACGAGGGCCCAGGAGCCTCACGGCCTGTGCCCCAAGCCGGGATGGCAGCAGCCTCAACTGACTCATTCTAGACAAAGGCAATGGGGGAAATGCATGTAAACTCCGGGACTAGGACAGAAGGAAACTCTGGCAGGCTCTGCTCACTCAGCTGACATTTGTCAGTCCTACTGGGCAGGTGGCTTGTGCAGGGCAGTGAAGACACAGGTGACTGGGCCACTCCCAGGCTGGGTTTGCTGTCTTGCAGGAGATCTCAGTTCAATAAACTCCACGACCACCACTGAGTGTCTCTGAGCCCCAGTTCTGCTGTGCCTTACCTAGTCCCCCAAGTCTGATGCAGGTACAAGCGTGGCTCTGCCCCTGGGAGCACCCAGCCTAGTTCCTGAAGCCCACTTACAGGGTCGCAGGGCACATGCTGGCATTATTCCCAAGAAGGGGTGAGCCACACAGCTGGTCACCCTAAAATCCAGACAGGGTAGGTCCTACTGGAGCTGGGTATACCATGCAAGGTCAGGAGAAAGTGGCAGAACAGCTGAGCAAAGGACTGGAGGAATGAGGATAATGGAGATGTTCTAAATGATAGTGTCTCAGGATAGTGCATGACACTGCTGAGAGTCTCTGGTCATTTGGGACCTGATGACCCAGAGCAACCACCCAGGCCAGGAGATTGATGACACGGCCTCATGGCCCCACTCCTTAGTGGAGAGGACTGAGACTCAGAGAAGGGAAGGGCACTAGGGAGTGGCAGAGGGCAGATCAGAAGGCAGACCCACCAGGCCCAGCCCAGCTGTTGTCTGAAACAGTCCTCTCTGTCTCCTGTACCCTGCCCAGAGCTTACTCAGGACAGCTGTTACTCAGGACAGCTAAGAGCTCACAGGGGACAAACAGGCTGGCAGTCCAGCCAGGCTGGAGAGAAAACACCTGGAGTTTATTTCACCCTCACATGTCCCCTCCCATTTCCCAGGGAAAATTCTTGAATAATGAGCTTTCAGTGCTATGTAGAGGATGGGTGACCTCACAACCCACTGGAGGACAGGTGTTCTAAGAGCCTCCTAGAGGAATGAGGAGAGCCCCCACGGCTCCTATTCAGGCAGGCTGGGGATTCACAGGGCATACTGGGGGCGCCTATTCCCCCAGACCTCTGCCACCTCATTCTACATAGTACCTCTCTTCCCCACCCCACAGTCAGAGCCCCCTCCCTGCCCCAGTGCTGTCTGACACAGAACAGCTCCACTTGAATACCTGCCAATGCCCTACTCTCAAAAGAATTCCAGTCTATGAGTGGGGTCCAGGGCCAGAGCCATTCCACCAGAAGCAGGAGGGGTCTGCTTCCCCTTGCACAGCCCCATCCCAGAAAATGGGCCTTCTGGGACAACTCCCAGGAACTCCCAGGTCTGTGGGGCCTGGCCTTGAGCCACTGCCCCTGGGGCCAGGTGTGCTCAGTCAACAGGGTCCTTCCCCCTCATCAGCTCAAACAAGCCACCAGAACCATCCAGCTGGAGTTTCCATAAGAGCTCAGGGCCCAGAGCGGGGCAGAGCACAGCCCTCCCAGCCTGCCCCTTTCCTCCCGCCACCAACCCAACTCACATGAGGAAAAGTGGGGGTGGAGATGGTTGTCTCCTCAAGCAAGGGTAAGTGGGGTCCTCAAGGCAACCAGCAGCAAGTCTGAACAAAGGAAAATTAAAAATAAAGAACGTGTTCTCTTGTAGGAGGAGGCGGTGGGGCCAGCAGGACCCCTAGTCCCAATTAGCCTCTGAAGCCTTGGGCTGCACTCCCAGCCAGATCGATCAGCCATGCCAGGCCCTACAGCAGGGCTGCTGGGAGCTGGTTCTCCCTCTCCAGCTGCTAGAAAGGGGCTGGAGTCATGGGCTCTGAGATCAGAGGGCCAGGACCCCAGCCCCTGCTCTGCTTCTGACCACCCCCAAGGTCTGGGCAAATAGAGTACTGCCCTAGTCCAGGTGGCATAGTAGCTACCGGTGTGGGCGACACAAGAACCCAAACAACCTAGGAAGCTTTACTATCCTGGTTTTGTAGCAAGTGAAACCAGACACTGAAACCATCCATTGTAGAAATAAAAATAATAGCACACAATCAATGAACACTTATCTGGGGCAGGTACTGAGCTCATTTAATTCTCTCAACCCACTTGGTGAGGTGAGCACAGAGAGTAGCCCCACCTTATCGAGAAGGAAACTGAGCACAGAGAGGCTAAGCTGATAAATGATGGGGCTCTGTGTGGGTCCAGAGCCGGTGCTCTCCTCAGCAGGGAGTCAACATGTAAACCCAGATTTCTCTTAATGGCAATGTACTTTCCAAATGGCTGCACCCAGAACCGCTCTCTCTGTCAGCCTCCACCTCCACTCACACAGGGAATGGGACTGCTGGGGGCAGTGGGGAGAAGGGAGAGGGGGGGAATGGGGACGGGCAGTGCCAAAGTCTGCTTGTGTCCGGCCTGGCCCGGTGCAGGAACACTGTGTTTTACAAACACTGACTGGTCTGGGGTGGCTCTGGCAGTGGTGGCCGGCCTGGCACACCTGACCTGGCAGGAGGGTAGTCAGTTGCCAACCCTACCCCTATCCTAACAGGCCCGAGCACCCAGACATTACGGAGCGCTGGGGATAAAACAGACTCAGTGTTTGGAGTCAGAGCCCCAACCTGCCCTGTCGGATCCTGCCCACAGAGGCAGACAAAGGCAACAGTGAACAATCAAGTACCTGCCCACACCCTAGCCAGGCCTGCCCCCAGAAGACTAAAACCAAGGCATCCAGGCAGTTCTCTCTAGCGACAAGGTCAGTACCCTCACCCCCACCCCAGAACCATAACAACTGCAGACATCCTCAACCACTAAGCCTCCCCCACACTAGGCTCAGTGAGACTGCTCACCCAGTGGAGAGATCAGTTAACAGAGATGCAAGAGGGGGCAGACCTCCCTGGGACCTTGAAGCTGGGTGGCAACAGTCTGAACTCATGCTACTGGCCGACCTATTCTGGCCCCACATTCTGAGAAGTGGGTGGGCTTTTCTCAAGAATCAACCCCAACTCTAGTTTGGTGCACCCAAGAGAAGATCACAAAGGCAGATGTTGAGGTGGAAGCTGGGCAGGGAAGGGATGTACTTATTTTCTTAGCAGCGATGAAAAGTCTGAGCTAAAGCCAGGAGGTGGGAAAAGTACAAAGGCATTCAGTTCCCAGCTGCTGTGGGAAGCGTGGAGAGAAGCTGCAAGGCTCGGGCCCATGGTGCAGAGGGGTCAGAGTGGAGCCCTTGGGATCCAGTTAATGCCCACTACATCTGCTGAGGCCCACACATTACCCCACATCCCTAGGAGTGCGAGGGATTTCCCTTAGCTGGTTGGGACCTCAGGCAAGTTCTGTGTCTCTCAGGGCCTCAGTTTCCCCATTTGTGGGCAAAGACCGTGAGTAAAAGCGTCTATCAAGGCCCTGCTCTGACTAGGTGCTAAGACTTCCTAGTGTCTTGCCGGGCGAATAACACTGGACCCTCCCCTGCCCCATCGCGGCTCTCCAATGCCCCAGCCCCTAGCAAGGGCAAAGAGCAGCAGGCCCCTCCCCTAGCTTTTAAAGGTAGAGTGAACTATCCGTAGTTTCTAGACTGGAGAACCCCCGCTGGTGCCCGAAACCCCACCGTTAGCGCGTAGCTCCTTTACGCAAAAACACTGCACTCCAAGGGGTCCGATGTGAGCGAAGGGCTGGGGGTCCCTGGGGAGGGTTCGGTCAGCCAAGGGCGGGGCCAAGGTCACGCTCATTCCCCCTTCTCTCTCCGTCGGCAGGACCCGGCTCAGGACTGCGGCTAGTGGCGCCTCAGAACACAGAAGCTGGGGGGGGCTGCCTGCAAGATGGCGGGAGAAAGGAGGTGCAGGGACCTGGAGAGGAGGGGCCACCGCGCTCACCGGGCAGGCGGGAGTCAAAGGGGCAGCGCGATCCGTGGCTGCAGGTCGAGGGGCTGCGCGCCGTGGGTGCGCTGCACGCCGCGCCAAATACCCAAGTCATGTGATTCGGTGGCGCCGCCCGCCACCAGCGAATGCGCGCTCAGAGACTCGGCGCGTGGTGACGTCTCCTTGTTACCCCACCTCCCATCCCTCCCTCCTCCCCTTGGTGACTCTGTCCGCGGTGCTGACGGCTCAGGCCCGCGGCTTTTCGGGAGCGAGAGTAACGATCCAGAGGGCGACCTGGTGTGGCTCAAAGACCTGCCAGGCTGCTGAGCATTTGAACTCCAGTGTTCTCGACAGTGCGTTAAGTGTACCAGAAAATAAGCAGCCGTTTGTGTGTTTAAGAAGACAGTTTCTGTTTTATCCTCTGCAAAGTGTATGCTATTAAAAGTCCCAGGACTGTTTTGAGAAAAGATGAGACAATAGTATAAAGTGCTTAGCACAGAGTGATAGACATTTTATCCATCCATTGCCACTAAGGCTGCTTTTACCTCCCTGTTGCCACAAACAGTGTCCCAATGAACTCCCTACACATGTCCTTCTGAACCTGTGCGGAACTTTCTCTGGAATATATAACCATAACCTAAACTTCTGATTCATGGAGACACGTATACTTTACTTGATTCAGCCGTGTCATATGGTTCCTTGATTTTGTATTTCCTCCCATCACCGCGAAGTTTGTTAGAAATTCAGTCTTGGCCTCCAGAATCAGATTCTGTATCTTCACAGTAATACCAGTTTTAGGCTCTGTATAACACGAAGTTGGAAGGACAATGTGAGATTCTGCCTAAGAGATCAGGAAAGGCTTCCCAGAGGAAGTGACATTTGGGCTACACAGATGAATAGGAACTTACTGACATGAAAAGACAGGGGATGGAATTCCATGTAGAGGAAGGGGTGGGCTATAAAGATAGCAGTTGAGACAAAGCGAAACTAGAAACAGAGGCTGGAATCTGACTTTGAAGATACTTACTTGCCATATTAGAAATTTATGGTTTGTTTTGTTTCCTCAGGATGGAAATCAAGTAAGGAGGGAGAATTTTCTGCAGGCACCTTGCTGATGTTTAATCAGCGCAGGGTGCTCAATGAACATTAGTGGTGTTAATGACCTTATTCACAGTGGAAATGTTTCAGGGGTAGAGGTGGGGGGTGAGAATCAAGAAAGATTAGTACCCTCCAGGTTTGCTCACAGAGGGTGGAGGCGTCCATAAACTTTAAAGGAAACAGAAAATCTCCATCTAAGGATATTTTTTTTTTCTGAAAGCTTTAAAGGCAAGGAAATGATCAATTCCTTTAAATGGCTTTAAACTAAAACACAGCCCCAGGAGACTGGAAATCAATTTTTCTTAAAGGCAAAGTAGCAACTGTTTAATCTTGCAAACAGCCTCATGAAAAGTCAACAGGGAGAATGCTTGCCTCACTTTAGCTGAAACTTAGTTCTAACACAGGGCTCAAAAGTCTGGTGTTCTGATAAGGATGGTCGATCATTGTGCCAGATCAATAGGATGTTGGCTCTGGGTGGATTACCATCCCTGCGCAGGCCAACTTTCTTCCTTTTCCAACTGCCTATGTCCTTTTAATGATGAGCCAAGAAAGCCTTTTAAAAGGGGCAGAAGACATTTGTCCTACTCTGATATTACAATGAATATTGACCTCTTAAGTGGTCCTATGTGTGTGGGGTAAGATAGTACATAGATCTAGTATGGATAATTCAGACAGCTCCCACTTCAGAGATAAATTTATTCTGGCATCTGAAGGTAACTTATTGCATGCAGCAAGTCTTTGGACCATTTGGGACTGTTAACTGGGCGTTAAAGTGTGTGAGAAGTAAAAAGCAGTGCTTCAGCAGGCAGGACTAAATCATGCTATTGTGTGAAGAAGTGGCAAAAATAAAAGTAGAGACTTCCAGTACCAGTGATGTCGTTTTTGGAGTCAGTGGGTTTAGAGTGCAGCTTCCTTGTTCCTCCATCATTAGCACCCCACTAGCTGCTAGCTAGTAACAAATGCCTTACAGTGCTCACCTCTAATTAGTTTCCTCTAAGAAAGCTGTCATCAACCCCAATTTTAAGTGAGGAATTTTCGATTCAGGGGTGGGGAGGAGGGGGTTGGTTGGTTGTTAGGGCTTCACAGCCAGGATATCCATAGCTGGGATTCAAGATAGGTCAGACTTGTTATTGACTACAGCCCCACTACCCACCCCCACCAACACACACTTTTTACAGTGCACTACACTGTCACTCAGAAGCCTCTAAGAGCCCTCAAGTTTGTTGAGCCTTCAGAAAATTTAACATAACAGCAGAGTAACCAACAAAATAGTTAACAGATTACCAGTGACTAATTATATAACATTTGTAGGTTATATAGAATCATAATTGTCTTGTGTTTAAAAGCTTCACTTTACAAAAGACTTCACCATAGGCTTTATATAACAAGATTCTAAGTGTATTTAAGATGATCTGTTTAGTTTGTAGTTTTTGTCTCCATTTTACAGTTAAATTAATATTTCATATAAATGCAAACCTATGGATCCGTATGAGACACTAGAAGTAGTTTATCAACAAGTAACTATTGACCACTTATCCTTTGAACAAGCTGTGCTAAATCTTGGAAGAAAAACAATGAGGGATGAAGGCCTTGTTCTATAGAGGTATTGTAACAGGGTCATCCCAGGAAAAGGGGAAGTTCCAAAATCCTGGTTCTGCCCTAAGTGGGTGGAGCTGAGAAAAAAAAGAAGATTTCTGCAGAGAAGAGAGAAGGAAGAAAAGAAGATGGAGAACAGCAAGGAGACCTGGAGGAGGCACATGGAGCAGAGGGACATGTGAAGAAACTGTGCTTGCTTTTTTGGTCTTGGACTGGTTGGAAGAGATGTGGATGAGAGACCTGTGGGGAGGTTAACCATGGCAGCTTTCATCTTGATTTTGCTCTTTTACTTCCGGATTTGTCTGGCTCTTTCTGACCCTTTTCTATGGGTCTCTACTGAAAGGTCCTTTAGACTTGTGGCAGGCCTTTGGGCCTTGCTTTGGGCCAATCCTATTTGGCTGGACTTTTACCCTCACGGAGATGGGTAACTTTGGATGCTTAACTTAGTAACTATATTCTTTGTTCTTTCTTTATTGTACCCTAGTTGTATTAAAGTTCCTTTCCATTAAAGGTTTTATATGTTTATCTTAATGCAGCGAATGGCAAAACCCATTCAAAAAGGGCAGGCTTGGGGGTTCTGGGTACTCCTCTCCCTGCCCTGTAACAGAATCCCTCCAACAGGGGAGCTAAATCAAACAAGCAGAAAATTAAACAAGAGGTGTTTTTGAAAAATATTAGTAACAGTAAGGAAAAAATGGGGATAAAGGTTTTACAGGACTACGTAGTATTCATATGATACACATAGACTCAGAAAGGAGAAATGAGATCAGCTACAGGAGGGTAAAGGAAAGCTTTGTAGAACTAAGATTTATTGCTGGGTTTAGAAGGGAGATGTTGACAGGCAAAAGAGAATGTATTACTTATCAGAGAACCCACAAACCAATGGGACCACAACTCAGGGGTGGAGTATAAGCCTAAAACTATTGGGGAACCCCCAACTGAGGAAACTGTCCTAGGGGAGGGAGTTGTTATAGATACCTCCTGCCTCAGCAGAGGCACCTGCAGCCTACCCCTTACCAGGTTTGAACTTTGGGCAGTCTCCAACGTCAGCTTCATGGCTCCCTGCTGTCCTAGCTCTTCCATTTTACCAGCCCTAAAGCTCCTCATTGAAACAGCTGAGGCATCTGTGTATAAAGGCATTTGTTTATAAAGTAACAGACACCCCAGGATCCTGAGCAAACAAGGTAGTACTATATTCTGCAACCTGTATTCTTAATATAAGGCTACTGCACCAACTCTCTTTAGATCAATCCATAAAAACTAAAAAAAGAATAGACTACAAATGATGAAACAAAAAAAGAAGACAAAAAAAATTTAAATCCAGCAGAACTAGGTAACTTACCTTAGGAAGAGTTTAGAGCACCAGTTCTAACTAAGCTTAATTACACAGGAAAAATAATAGAAAAAATAAGAATTGCGACAAGGATAAAGTATATCATTTCAAGTGGAAATAATGGATTTAAAGAATTTCAAAATACCTTGAAAAATACAAGAGGGATTCAACATAGGAAGAAGGAGCTGACAAAATCAAGAAGTTTGAACATGATAGGGAAAACACACAAACTGACCAGAAAAAAAGAAAAAAAAGGATGAAAATACCATAGGAGCCCTATGGGACAATTCCAAGAGAAACACTATCTCCATCACAGGGGTCCAGAAGGAAAAGAGGATAAGAAAGGGGTAGAAGCTTTATTTTTAAAAATACGATAGCTGACAGTCTCCCTAACTTGGGGAAGGAAACAAAATTCTTGATTATGAAGCCTAGTCAAAATAAAATAAGCAAAATAAACCCATACACACCCCAAGACACAAACTGCTAAAAACTAATGATAAGGAAAGATGACGGGGGCCACCTACCTACAAAATACCTACCTATGCCGTGAGGCAAAATCCCATCATAGGGGAACTTTACTGAAAAATCAGAGGCTCCATAGCTGGCCCTTGTCCTTTTTGTTTTGGCCACTTTTATAATTAAAGTTCTGTAAGTTACTAAAAACGTGCTTGCTGGAATATCATCCATGGGGGTGGCTGTACAATTGAACAAAGTAATTGGTTGCTATGCATTTTGATGACTGTAATACTAATTGGCTAATATTATAATAGAAATTTTAGAAAACCAACACCGTAAAACCAGGTAAAAATAGAAGCAATTGGAACATGGTTATTCTACAAATTCTAAAATTAGATATTAGGAAAATTTTCAGACTCAAATATTTACTATGGGCCAAAAGCCTAAGCATGACGTTCATGACTCCATTGTGAAAGGCTTTACATTTTTGCTTTTGTCAAAGGTAGGGTCTGTATTCCTTAGGTGATAATAGTGCAGGAACCCTCCTCCCTTCCCCTTTTTGCTTTTGCATTAATTAAATCTAACCCAATACAAAAGATTCCTTAGCAACATACATTATCGATCAAATCTAAAGACAATGAAACCAGTGATTCTTACTGAAAATCAAATGCAAGGGTATAGATACAATTCAGGTGTTAATTTGGGTACCTTTCTCTTCTTGCAGGTCTGCAGTTTCTTAGAATGCTGACACCAGTTTGACCTAAAACTAATAATTCATCATATACTCAAGAGTGAAAATAGAATAATTAGTTGTGATTGCATAAAACTAGTACACCTGCCATAATATAAATTGACCAATCATAATAATTCTAACAGTAGTAGAAAAATGCTGTCTTGATTTTGTAATCGCCTATGTCATCTATCCTGACTGAAGATCACAAGACCCCAAGCTGCTCTTGAAAGAAAAAAAAAATGTAGTCATTGTTAACTTCCTGATCAATGCACATGTTGATGTAATCCCACCCCTTTCTCCTAAATGTATAAATAAAGATCTGCTGAGACTTTTCAGTAGGACTCATACTGTTACAGGGCAACCCTAATATAAAATGGGTTCCCCTCACTGGGTCCTCCACCCGCACGCTCAGAAGACTTAAAAAAGTCCCAACTCCAGGTACACGTGGCAAAAGTTATTAACAGGTTTTATTTTATGAAAGGGGAATAAAATAGTAATAATACCAAGGGAAAAAGAGAGGGATACAAATCCACAAATACCCTACCAGATCTAAGCAATGGTGCGTTGAGAGCTGGCTCTGAGTCGAATGAGATGGCTCCGAAGGAAGAGAGATGTCTCCCGAAGGAAGAGAGATGTCTCCTGAAGGAAGGGGTCTGGCTCCTCAGTAAGAGAGCGAGCCCTAGGCTCACCTCTGGTTTTATAGCCAGCCTGGGTGCTTAACTCCACCCTCAGGTCCCAGTGATCCACTCTTCGATAATCATCTTATCGGATTTGTGGTTCTGGAACACTGATGGTCTGGAGTGGGGGTTGGAGTCCACACACCCATAATCCATTTAGGACTACCTTTCCCCCTAACAATACCATACCCCATTCGAGTTTTGTATCCCCTGAACCCCCCTCACTCTCCTACTTCTGTTTCATCCTTTGGGCACCTGGCCTTTGGCCAGAGCTGAACTGTGGCAGAAAGATTACTGAAAGCATCCAAAGAAAAATGAATTATACATAAGGCAACCCCTATAAGATTAATCATCCAAAGTTCTTGGTTATTGGGGCCTCCCTGGTGGCACAAAGAGTTAAGCACTGCACTATGAAACATCTGCAGCTACTGCAGCTCTAGTTCAATCCCCAGCCAGGGAGGCGACCCACAGCACAGCAGACCTCTCCTGCCTCGCCCGCTGCTCCCCTCAGCAGTGTATTTCAGTCAGCATGCCTGTTCTGTTACCCACTCTGTGTGTGGTGGATCCTTTCACCCGCCCCCCCCCCCCGTACCTCTGGCCTGTACCCCAGTTTTTGTATGCATAAATAAACCTTTAAAAAAAAAACAACAAAATCCTTGGTTACATTAGGGTTTACTCCTGGTGCTATACATTCTATACACTTTGGGAAAAGTATATGGTATATATCCACTAACAGTATGATGTGGAAAGTCTAACTGCCCTGAAAACCTAGTGTACTTCCCCTTTTGATTCATCACTCCTATCTTAATCCCTGGACCACTGATCTTATACTATCTCTATACTTATGCCTTTTCAAGAATATCATATACAGTGTGGAACTTTTCAGATTTACTTTTTTACCTTAGTATTTATCTATAGCAGTGAATAATATTCCATCATCTGGATGTGCCACAGTTTGTCTATCCACTCACCTACTGAAGGACATTTTTGCTGCTTCCAAGTTTTGACAATTATGAATGATGTTACTGTTACAGGGCAGGGAGAGGGACACCCTAGAACCCCCAAACTCACCCTCTCTGAATGGGTTCTGCCATCCACTGCATTAAGTCAAATATTTAAGGCCTTTAATGGAAAGGAACTTTTAATACAATTAGGGTACAATACAGAAAGGACAAAGAACATAGTTACTAAGTTAAGCATCTCTTTGAGGGGAAAAGTCCAGCCAAATAGGATTGGCCCAAAGCAAGGCCCAAAGGCCTGCCACAAGTCTAAAGGACCTTTCAGTACAGACCCAAAGAAAAGGGTCAGAAAGAGCCAGACAAATCCGGAAGTAAAAGAGCAAAATCAAAATCAAGATGAAAGCTGCCATGGTTAACCTCCCCACGGGTCTCTCACCCGCATCTGTTCCAATCAGTCCAAGACCAAGAAGCAAGCGCAGTTTTTTTTGCATGTCCCTCTGCTCCATGTGCCTCCTCCAGGTCTCCTTGCTGTTCTCCATCCTGCTTCCTTCTTCTTCCCTTCCTTTTGTCCTCCTATTTCCTCTCTCCAACATCTTCTTATCCCTGCTCAGCTTCACCCACTTAGGGCGGAACTGGGTTTGTGGAACTTCCCCCTTTCCTGGGGACCACCCTGTTACACTACTATAAACATCTAGGTACAAGTTTTTGTGTAGACAAGCATTTTCAACTCCTTTTGGTAAATACTAAGGAATGTGATTGTTTGATCAAATGGTAAGAGTGTGACATCTCCACATCTATTTTTTTTTCCTGAACAAGTGTTTTCCCCTCCAGACTAAGTCTAGAATCCAACTGTTTATTAAGAGTCATTTCCATTAATGTCCAGAAACTGTTTCTTAAAGGCAATGTGATAATTTTAGAACAAAATTAGCTTTGAGCCCAATATGGGATGCACAACCCTAAGATTAAGAGTGTCATGCTTTCACTGACTGAGCTAGCCAGTGGCTCATCTCTACATGTTTAACACCTAGTGTGGAATAACAGATCTAGCTGCAAAAACTTTTACCAATTAATTTTTCTTTTACATATTTTTTTAGGGTTCTAAAACTTTTAAGTAAGAGTAAGAACATGAAATGTTAGAAGTAGCACAATTATCTGAGAAAAGACATGATGACAAGGGGGATCAGAATTTTCTTATTCTCTTCCTACAAAAACCATGTAATAATGGAGACCTCTACTATCATCATGAAATGTGAACCTTATATTTAAAATAAACAGTTGAAAATATAACTCCTTGAGCATACACAGTGTTTGCTGCATTGTTTGTGAAATTTTTTTAAGGCTCAGCAGATCTCTGTGGGGCCTGATAAGGGGGGATGAAGGGAACTTTGCTACTGGCACTAGAACAACAATGGGCTGGTGGATTTTCATAGTTCTAATAAATATCACATTGGGACTTCCCTTTATATCTTAGGGAGGAGAGGATTAAACATTATGAGCTCAAATTCCAACAATGGTTTCCCTTACCTCTAGAAAAAGGTCGGAGGCAGATCTGTAGAGTTAAGTAAAAGACTTTCCAAATCTTTACTTATCTTAAAAAAACATGCCAAACATCAAGCAAGTCTTCCTTACATCAGGAAAAAGCCAGTACTCTGCAGCCACAGTTTGGAGAACACAGAAGAGGAGAGAATCTATGCAACTACCTCTCTTCCTGTTGAAGTTTTATAAAGAATTCAATCCAATTAATTATTTGCTCCATCACATTCTTGGAGTGGGACAGCTTAATAGTTTCCAAAGCGATATAAATATATAATACCGGGTATAGCAATCAGGGATCTTGGCTAGACATCCTTTCTAATCTCCTTTTTATGCCTGCCTTTAATGTGACTTCAACCATCAAGAAACAATTCTCTCAGAGGCAACTTTATGAACCACACTGAAAACTAGTAATTTGTGATGAAGAAAAAACTATACGAGGAACTTGGTAGAGAACAAGTGTCAATGTCAGAACTTTTACTCTATCGGGTTCCTGACAGGGATGACAAAGCCTCCTTTCGTAAGAACTCCTGGAGGTTCAGGTGGGATTCTAGACATGTTAACTCACTGGACAAAAAGGTTAAAATATGGGGGCTCGCTGGTGGCGAGGGGTTAAGCTACGCACTCCGAAGTATGCGCAGCCATTATAATGTGAATTCAATACCCAGCTAGGGAAGTGACCCACATGACACAGTAGACCTCTCCTGTCTTGCCCACTGCTCCCTTCAGCAGTGTATTTCAGTCTATCTGCCTGTTCTGTCCCCCACTGTCTCTGGTGGATCCTTTCACACCCCACACCTCTGGCTTGTACCCCAGTTTTTGTATGCATAAATAGATCTTTTTTAAAAAAGTTAAAATGTGTACAGCAACTAACACAGTACCTGATATAAGTAGGTGTTCTCTAACTTCCCTTTTCAACTTTTAGTTGATATTTATTGATGACCAACCATGTGGAAGCACCTGTGATCATGCCCCCTTAAATACACACACACACAGATATAGTAATGGCCATATTCTACATGAGTTAAGTAAGTTCCAGCAATTCAGTTTATTTAGAGAAGATTAAATTGTTAGCTAGGGATGTGGCAAGTGTTGAACCCAGCTTGCCTCATTAAAAATCTCATGCCTCTCCCATTAAATCCTTTGCTTCCTTAAACTGTTTTTTGAATAGACTGAAAGTGAAAAAAGCAAGTAAGCCTTATTAAAAAACCTAAGAGTCCTAGGGCCTCCCTAGTGGCACAAGGTGTTAAGGAACAGCACTATGAAGATATCTGCAACCACTGCAGCATGAGTTCGATCCCCAACCAGGGAGGTGACCCACATGGCTCAGACCTCTCCTGTCTCACCTGCTGCTCCCCTCAGCAGTGTATTTCAGTCTATCTGCCTGTTCTGCTCCCCATTCTGTCTCTGGTAACTCCTTTCACTCCCAACACTGGAGGCCTGTACCCCAGTTCTTGTATGCATAAATAAATCTTTAAAACAAACCAGAAAAACAAACCTAAAAAAAAAAAACCATAAACACCAAATGGTGTTTATGTTAGAATAGACATAAATGTTAATTTGATATATGATTTTAACCCTTTTTACAAAGGGTCTTTAAGAACAAAGTAGTCATATTTTCATCTCCCCCCCACAAATGGACATTAGTTCTTTTCATGGTCCATCTAAATAAATTGTTCCAACTCCAGAGTGCACTGGAACAAAGAATGAGGCAGCTTTTATTCTTGGAAACTTCTCATCAACAAGAGAGGCAATGAGAAAGATGGCTCAGTCACTAAGCCTATTCAGCACTAAGAGTAGAGAGTTAGATGCTATGTTCTGGTATATTAGGCTAGATAGTCTTCTTATCTTATTCAATGTCTTCTTATCTTTTTTATTGATTTTTCACATGAACTATCCTATACTGTTCATGTAACATTTCACCAAACTGTTCACTTAGTCTTGGGACTGGGTAAGAAGGAAAGAATAGGAGATAGAAAAATTAATGAAACAGAACCATGAATTCTTAAAGTATCAGATGGATTGAGAAGATTTTTGTATCAGTAGAAAAAGTCAGTCACCTTGGATTTAGAGAGATGATTAAAAATCTTAGTCATTGTGGTAAAGAACTTCGTCAATGATAAGAGGCAGCCTTCAGGTGCCAAATTCCATTAACCTCTCAACCGCTATACAAACAGAAAGCGTTACAGGCATTGGCCATGGCCCTGCTTTTTCTTGCTAATACTGACACACAGGAGTTTGAACCATCTACTGAAATGCCTAACTAATAGGATTTGCTCTCCAGTGCCTTTTCCTGACAGTTGAACCAGAACTTCAACAGTATGGGTTTAGGATGATTTTAGAAATATGAGTAAGTGCTTTAATGATTAAGCTCTGCTCTCAATACAGACTTGGTTTTGATTTTTTACTTTAACCCATGGAAGATATTATTATTTATGTTTTAAGTGGATACGATTGCAAATAAAGGATTTAAAGACAGAGTCCCTGACAGAGCCTAAGCCTAACGATTTGCCACAACTCCAGTTTTATTTAGATTTGTGTGCTTGCACATAGATATACTTAAAAAACACAGTTTTATATATATGTATATATATACACACACATACAATATAGACACGGAAGTTTCTGACAAATGATATGTTAATGAAAATTTATTAATTACATAACCTTATAATAACCTTTGAATACCAGAGAAACTTCAAGTACATATTAGCATGAAGTTCTCAGTTCCCAAACTTTGGTTATATGAAAATGGTTCAAGCACCAGGGAACAGACGATAATCCTAATTTAAAAAGAAAAAAAAAAAATCCCCCCCAAAAAATCCTTCAACCATTTTTAATCTCTTCCCCCCTCCCCCAATCATAAAGGTAAATTAACTTTTATCCTACTTTTCCATCTATCTGGGTTAGTTTCCAAAAGCAGTATAAATAAAAACTGACAGGGGAAGAAAGGACAGACAACCCATTACAGATAAAGGTCATGTCTCAAAGAATTATTTTTGGAAATTAGTTTGTCTTAAGTAAACAGCAGTTATAACTTATGAGATTTGCATTATGAAACAAAACATGGGCAGTGAGGATCAACTCTTAATTTTCAAAATTCAAAAACTCAAACAATGAAATCATAACAAGACTTGGGATGAAAGGCTTGCAGGGAGATCATCGGAAGACCAAGTTAAAGAGATTCTTGGATTTCAACTTCTTCCCTGGTATCACTGGCATCTGCCAGCTGCAGAGGCATTTTGTATACTATGGAGTTACCAAAAAAAAGGAGACCTTATAGTATAAGCATAATATTTCATGGGATTTGACAAAAAAATTTGATGGGTGAAAGAGAAGTCCAAAGAATGATAACTAACATAAAAGAAAATGGAAGCAAAAATACATCTAAATAAATCAAGATGGAGGCGGTTTAGAAACACAAACACAATTATATGTGTGTGAAGGGATTTGCATCTTTGCCTACAAATGTGGACTATATACACATTTATATTAAGTAAGTTCATATAGTACACCTGACAACTCAAACAGGAAGTCTCTGGTGAAGGGTAGAAGGCATTTCCATTTTACTCCACTCCTCAGGTCCCAGTCCTTTGTCCTGGCTGACTGGCGGCCTCTGCACCAGACTCAACAGCATGGTAGATGAATGGATAAAGCTTGATATCTGGACCAGGGGTAGAACAGTTTCTACATTCTTCATTGTAATATCGTAACAACAGCTTATACACTTCTCCTAAAGGGTAAAAGGCCAGACCAATTAGCACATTCAGGCATGTACATGGATAAAACTATTAAAAAAAACTCTAGTTTTACCGAAATCTAAGTAACATGCGCTCAAATTGGACTTGTGAAAATAAAGCATGCTTGAATTTAAAATTTTTAAAAATTACCACTAGACACTACTTACTAGCTTATAAGCAGATTGCACACCTGGTACTTCAACACGCTTCCTTTTGGGAGCTCGTGAATTTTACATTCAGCTCCCAAGGTAGCAAGATTTTTCATGTCCAGCTTAAATACAGCAGATGAGCATGCTGGTATGTTTGGTAAATATGAGCCAGAGTAAGGCCTCTTAAGTTTGAACTTAACCTCCTATACCTTTAAATACTTTACACATACAAAAATAAAAATGGATATTAACTACAGTTTTTTAGCTTTTTTTTTTTTTTTAGTTTTTTAGCTTTATTTTATGAGCTAACGTACTCATGTTTAAGACTGCAAATGAAACTTTCCCAGAAAAGAAGATTCTGCAAATATTTCCTCTCTAAGACTAGGTGCCCTCCTCTCAAAGTCACATTTTCATTCTTTCTTATCCACTATGATTCATCCAGATTTAGGAAGTTTTTCTCCTGGATAGTGTACAATCCATCTAGATACCAAGTGTCAAGACAATCTCCTACTTACCAACAGTCAGTTTTCTTTCAGTAAGGAAAGTGTGCATACTGTAAATATCTCTCATCAATTCTGAATCCCCAAAGGTGAAATAAACCACATCTCGCTCAGCTGCCGCAGCTGCCAGTATCTGTATTAAGGCTGTAGCATAGAGAACAAAATCAGCTATATCATAACACTTCCATCAAGACAACATTAGTTCTTTCAGCCAGCTAAATTACAGATGGTATGTCAAAGATATATCCCAGATTAAAGATTTATAAATATTCCAGATTAAAGATTTATAAACCTAATACATGTTATTAGAAAAGGCAAATACAGGATGGGCACATATCATCTGGTTATATAACTATTTAGGCATGCTGTTGAGAAGCTACAGAATTCTCACCTGGGCACCTTTTCTGAACCAGGAAATAAGGAAGGTGCATTTGAAGTAGCACAGTCAAGGCACTAAAGTGATATTTTCTTCACTTATATTAACATGGAAGTAAAATGTTTGTGTTAGCTTGCTTGACTTAATTATTTTGTCTTATTATATAGTTGTTGGTCATTTGTATTACAGAAGTTTCTGTGATTTTTCCCTTACGAATGCACTGAAGTAGTTCTAATACTCTCATTAACCCAACAGTAAACTTTCTGAAAATGGGCTAAGTGTACACCCGCACTCCCGCAGTACTTCCACTTCTACCCAATCATTGCAGAGTGCAGTGGCTATTAACCAAGATACTGAATTCTGGTATGCTGAAATTGGAAAATGTTTGAGAACGAAAAGTTACAAATCACCAAGCCTGAAGCATGTTTCTAAAAATTATGTCCTTTTTATAACCTTATCAAGAGATAAAATTTGTTTTCAATAACAACAAAACTAAACACAGATGCAATAGACACTCTTTGCTACTTATATATCTTTTTCTTCATAAAAGGAGAGGTGAGAATCAAATGGAAACATACAGATGATAATTTTTGCTTAGTTTTGATTTTTGAGCTTGTTAGTTGTCTACATAGACAGACATCAAAGTTAGAACAATAAGAATGAGGAGGAACCTATAATTTAACACTGAAAATAAACGTAAACAAATTAGTCCAACTTTACTTAAAAAAATAAGAACTACACTGAAGGAAAGAAAGAAAACCAATCCAAGCAACTTATAAACACAATATTTAATATCCTGAGTCTTAAGCAAGGAGAAAAAAATTGCAAACAAATCTCCAACTCTTTTCTAAGTTTGCTTATCATAATAGCATAAAGCAAATTAATCCTGAAACTCTTTTAAAATGTATTACAGGATTGTGAAAATGAGTCAATGTATTAATATTATTGGAAATTGAGGTTTCTACTGAAGAAGATGGAATAACACCACCAAATGGAGGAAGACAAAAAAATAACTCTGTAAGGTGGACTGGCATGGAAGGCACTGGTGTACACCCACGACTTCTAAAATATGTACTCTGTGTGTGTGTGTGTGAAAGAGAGAGAGAGACTGCATTTCCTAGCTTTGTCTACTCGGTGTCAAAAAGCAGACATCTCAGCAGCATTGCACACACCTAGTGCCCAGACAGTAGTCTTGATATTATTCCCCCTAAAAAGAACTGGACTTCTCAGGGAAATGCCCGATTCCATGGTTGACACAGAATAAAAGATAAGTCCAGAATATACTATTATACCAGAAAATAAACAAGTGCTAGGAAAAATTGATGGGAATTTGTATTTTTCAAAACTGTGCATGTACTATGAAGCAAACCACAGCCACTGCAGCAAGAGTTCGATCCCTGCTGCCGGCCAGGGAGGGGACCCACATGGTGCGGCAGACCTCTCCTGCTGTGCCCGCTGCTCCCCTCAGCAGTGTACTTCGGTTGCTCTGCCTGTTCTGCTCCCCACTCTCTGTGGTGAATCCTCTCACCCCCCCCCACACCTCTTGCCTGTACCCCAGTTCTTGAATGTATAAATAAATAAATCTTTAAAAAAAAAAAAACAAAACTGTGCATGTGACAAAAATTACTAAAAGCCTGTGAAATACTCAAGATTTAAAAGGACACTGAGACATGTCAACAAATGCAATATCTGACCCTGGAGGCTGGCTAGAGGTAAAAGGTCTACAAAGGTCTTACTAGGGTACCTGACAAAACTGGAACACAGAGTAAATGAAAGTAGTCTAATAGCATACATTTATGAATTTAATACTTGTAATATGTTTATGTAACAGAGTATTTTAGTCTTAGGAAACACACACTGAAGTATTTAGGAAAAACAGCAGAACGTATGTGAGTTAAGCGCAAATGGTTCAGAAAAGAATTATGTGCATGTGTACACAATGTACGTATGTATGCATATATGCACATACACACAGATGTCTGTTTCTTATTTTTGTAATGTTTTATAAATTTGAAATGATTTTCAAATAAGAAGTTCTAAAAATTATGTAAAAAGGGCAAAAATTAAGTTAAACTACTACACTTGATACAATTCAGTAACATAGATACTCAAAGAAAGAATCTATAACAAATGAGATTCTAAAATACCACATTTCCAAACTAACATTTATTGGAGCATTTACAACATGTGAGGTACCATGTCTAGGCATCATTAATCTCCAAGTGCTGAAAGTAATTAATCTCAAAATAGAGAAGTTTTAATTAAAACTGCTCAACCAACTTGTGCATACATTAAAGCTTCAATAAACTCCATTTTAAAAGGTTCCTAATTGAAGTAAACTAGATATAAAAATAGAAATAAACGAATTGTCATCTTCATGTACCAAGAAATATATTTTTATTTTTAGTGAGAAAAAAATATGGTCTTAAGTACTTCCAATTGAAAAAAAATCCAAAGAAAAGTTCATTTAGTCTTATTTTCTCTTCATATACAGAAATACTAGATCATTAGTCACATACCATTTATGAAAATAATTTTTTTAACATTTAAAATTTATCTCCATATAGAATTTATTATGAAAAAGCTTCATAGGCCATTCTATCATTGTGGATAGGATCTTGGAGCTAAGTTTGACAGAACTACCAAAAAGAGGCTGGATTCTAACAAAAGAAACCAATTCACTAATATGCTTGATTTCACAGTCATTTTGGTGACATAGCTCGTGTCAGATAAGTTGGGACAGAAGACCTGAGGTCACTCCCTTCCTTTCAACTAGCTATCGAGCTTTTAAACTCTAGCCAAATCACTGAGCATCCTTTGTCCTCATTTTTCCCAGCTATGCAATGAAGGAGTTAACTCAGAACATCCCTAAAGACACAGCATGTACAATTCCATAATTTCTGCTATAATTTTTCTACTTCCCTTGGATACTTGACTATAAATACACAAATTAAATTTTCAAAAATGTAGATATTGATCATAAAAACATACTGACAAAATATTTTAAACAGAACCATCTACGGACCTCATTATTACATCATCCCCAACACCTTTGCAAATTCAGAGAATTATGTCTCATGATTTAAGTGGGCCTACTTATATTACAACTTAGGTAAACAATAAATCACAATTCTAATAGGACCTGTGGACTGACTCCAAGTATGATATAAAAACATCAAATTCTAACTTCAAGTACAAGTAGGTGCCAAAACAGTAACTTAAATTAATCTTCAGGGAGTCTGGTTTTAATTTTCTTTTTGGCATCAATATTAAGC
This sequence comes from Galemys pyrenaicus, assembly GCA_019455555.1. Taxonomy (NCBI): domain Eukaryota; kingdom Metazoa; phylum Chordata; class Mammalia; order Eulipotyphla; family Talpidae; genus Galemys; species Galemys pyrenaicus. Next base: position 1,407,162 of record JAGFMF010011602.1, read on the forward strand.
TACACAGAAATACAAATAAATACGAATAACATCAAAAATAATCACAGTGCCCACTTGCAACAAATGAACTGAACAAAAACTGAGTAAAATTATGGATACTTATACCACAGGAAACAACTAACAATGGGTTGATAGCATGCTGAATGCTGTTCTAGTAGCTTTATAGGTACTAACTCAAGGTTTAAAAGGATTAACTCATCTAATCTTTATAAAAACTGAATAAATATTTCCTTTCAGAAAATAAAAAAATATATATAGCTTAAGTACTTTGTCTAAAGTCACAATGCTAAAGTGCAGAGGAGCTAAGATATGGTACTCTGGAGTCTAATTGAAGGAAACGTGTCCTTGCCCATTTTGTCACAATGGCAACGCTGCCTTGCCAAGTTATTCTGCTCCACTCAAAGCAAACTTTCCATGTGCCAGCCAGAAGAATTTCCTTCAAGTTTGATTCTGACACTCACTAGCTGTCTCCTTTGAGTAGGCTTTTGACCCTCTCTATGAACCTTGGGTTTTCAAATTAAAAATGAGACTACAAATTGAAGGATATGCAAACTAAAGGAGAAATTGCCATGATCCTTATATGTCACTGAGCACCAGCAATTCTAAGACAACTTTTAAAAAATTCCCCAAAGTTATTTTCCAGACCCACTAACTCAGCAGCATCTCCCAGATACTGATAACAACCACCCACTCACTCCAAACATCTTGAATATACAATATCACATACAACTCTATTAGGCACTGAGTCCATAGAAGAAGACAATGTAGAAATGTTAAGAAAGGAATATTCTTTCCCCCCCTCCCCAGGAAATTTTTTTTTATTTTTTTATTATTAGTTATATTTGACATCATTTGTAGTCCCCAGGGGGTACCCACCACCATTTCACCCGTGCACCATCACCTCAGTCCCTTGT
>JAGFMF010011602.1:1408451-1425751 GCA_019455555.1 Galemys pyrenaicus
CATATGGTAGTTCCATTTCTAGTAGACTGAGGAACCTCCATACGGCCTTCCATAATGGTTGGATTAGCTTGCATTCCCACCAGTAGTGTACCAGGGTTCGAAAGGAATATTCTTACTAAGCTATGTAGATGCAAGGCTTAGAGAGAAATACAGACATGACAAGGAACTTACACTACACAAACTGAGGTGATCTGGCCTATAATTATAATTCCCTACCTTCTATGCTTTGTTGATAGCAGCTCTTCCCCACTTTCATAACCAGACCTCCCCCAAACCCTAGCCAGAGGGGAGAGGCTGGGCATAGTATAGCATGATAGAACATGATCTATCAGTGTTGTCCAGGTTCTAAGCTTTTCTAGATGAGTGTTTTTTCTAGAGGTTACCTATCTTGATTCCAAAACAGTAAAATAATTAGCAAAGACCTTAGATTTAATATGTATGGGACACAAGGTATGAAAAAAAGGAATTCATAAAAATTTTCTACATCTCAAAAAACCTTTCATTTGATATAAATATGCATTAAAAAATCAACTCTAAATCCCTTTAAGCCTCACTAGGGGACATGTCCAGTGTTTACTGACTCCTTGGTATAACAATTTGGTACAAGGGATGGGAAAGTGATCTAAGTTGGTCCAATTAGACTATTTCCACAGAATCTAAGGCTTCCTTTCCTCTAGGATTACTCAGTTATAATACCGTAAGTCTGAAATGATTTGGTCTGGTTTCTCCATGCAGAGATAACAAATGGAAACAGAGAATGAGGCCATCTTCTTGAGAGAAATATGAAGGAAAGGAACACACATAAATGAGTCTTCTCCAAAGCCAATTCTAAGTGTTCTTCTCATCTGTATCAGCCAATAATCTCCTTACAAGCTTAAGTGGTAAACTACATTAATGTTTTGTGCAACTGAAAGAACCCTAATACAGAATTTTGGGGTTGGTGAGGGGCAGGGGAGAATACCTTAGAGGAATAATTAATACTGGAATGATATCTTACAGGAACAGAAAGTATTAACCAGAAATATGCAAAACCCTAGAATAATGACAGACACACTGTTGCATAGATTTGTTAAATAGAAATAAACTGAGCATCTTTTATTCAAAAGCCACTTTTAGGTAGAGAATATAGAAAAGAAAAAGCAAAAGAATATATAACATCAAGATACCTCTTAATTATGATAGACTAGTCACATAATAAAATATGGAAATATATAAAGAATAAACACTGAAGGAAATGCAAGGAGGTATGGATAAAAACATAGTAGAAAGAACTTTAGAACTTTAGCATAACACTCAATTCCTTCACCATGGGAGATGAGAGGATTCACCAGAGAGAGAGTGGGAAACAGGTCAGAACGACTGAAATACATTGCTGAGGGGAGCAGCAGGTGAGGCAGGAGAGGTCTGCTGCACCAGGTGGGTACCCTCCCTGGCCAGGGATTGAACTCATGCTGCTACACAGCAGATGCTTCACAGTGCAGTGCTCAACATGCTGTGCCACCAGGGAAGCCCTATCTATGAATATGTTGGTAAGGTCTTTTCTGTTCAAAAACAGGATCTGATCTAAGAGTTATATTATCTACATTCTTTTGAAATAATATTGAAAAATATTCTTTTAATAGTTGTGAGCATAGGGCCTCCCTGGTGGCGCAGTGGGTTAAGCAACACACTATGAAGCAAACCGCAGCCACTGCAGCACGAGTTCGATCCCTGTCGCCGGCCAGGGAGTGGACCCACATGGTGTAGCAGACCTCTCCTGCCTCGCCCGCTGCTCCCCTCAGCAGCGTGTTTCAGTCCATCTGCCTGTTCTGCTCCCCACTCAATCTCTGGTGAATCCTCTCACCGCCCTGTACTCTGGCCTGTACCCCAGCTCTTGGATGTATAAATAAATAAATCTTAAAAAAAAAAAATAGTTGTGAGCATAAGGTACAAATGAAAGCAGTTCAAAATTAATTTATTATAAACTGCAAAACTCAGGTACAATTGGGCAACAAACACATATTAAAAATATTTAGCCCTATTTTTTTTAAAATGCTTTCTTTTTTCTTTAAAGATTTTTTATTTATGCATACAAGAGCAGAGGTACAGGCCAGAGGCGTGGGAGGTGACAGGATTCACCAGAGACAGAATGGGAAGCAGAACAGGCAGATGGACTGAAATACACTGCTGAGGGGAGCAGTGGGCAAGGCAGGAAAGAGGTCTGCCTCACCATGTGGGTCCCCTCCCTGGCTGGGGATCAAACTCACACTGCTGTGCAGTGGATGCTTCCAAGTGCAGTGCTCAACCCGCTGTGCCACCAGGGAGGCCCTTAGTCCTATTTTTAATAAAGAAATATAACTTTAAGGAATGACACACGCTCATATTCTCCTATAAAAATTTTTTATAAGATTTTTTGTTCAAAAATAATACATGCTTCTAATAGACAAATACAGATTGTGAAGAAAATATAGAACATAAATATCACTCATATAGGGATAACCATAGTCAATATTTGCACACACACACAGAATCTCAAATTTATGTGATATTTTATATTCATAATTTAACTTCAAATGGTTTATATAGTATATTGTACAATTCCTTCCATTTGACAGTATTCCAAAATAATCTTCCTTGTCAGCAGATACATTTCTGCAAGTTTTTAAATGTCTGCTTAATATTTCATTATGTAGATGTGCCAATTTTTTTTCAAAATAAGTTTTGATAAGCAATCACCCTAAAGGATGTTATGATTACTTCTAATTTTTAAATGATTATTCAAGCAAATGAAGGGTTGGGAGCAGGCAAAAAGTCAACCCAAGTTTAAATACTGATAACTGAGAAAACAAATCACAAAATGAAAATCTTTGAAAATATTACTCTTGATAGTCAAGAGGAAGCAAAGTTACAGTCTGGAAAGCTTTCATGCCATAAAGAAAAGGAAAGAAATGAGCACATTTATAAAGCTTCCCAAATTGTCTATCACAAATGACCAAGGCTTATGGCAGGCCTGGTTTCTGGATTGATGATATGAATCTACTCATTTATTTTACTTAAGAGAAAAACAGAAAAAAAGTGTCTGTCATAAGATCAATAAGCCCAGAGTGAAAAACAGGTTTCCTCAAACAAATTCAGGATGATAAAGAATTTCATAAAAACCAGAAATTCTTCTATAGACTTATTTTAAAACACTGAAAATAGCACCAAGTAGTTTTTGGTTTTGAATATGAAGAAAATGTCTGTGAAAATCTTTAGAATGAAGGAAATAGGGAAGACTTTTCTAAGCATGCCACAAAAAAATATGACAATAACCCAATAGGCTGAAATACATTTTTTAAGACAGAAAAAACTATCTGCAATATGACAGTTTAAATATTTGTTAGTATATATAAAGAGCTATTACCAGCCAATGAAAAATCAAAATTACTTGACAAGAGATACAAGGCAGCAGATATGAAAAAGCAGTTCATAAAACAAAAAAATGGCAAATAAACATATAAAAACAGTTGAGAAATTAAAGACTGACAAAATACCAGCTAGTGAAGTTACTCATGCAAGGAAAATAATATGTCATATTATAATAATAATAATAATAATATAAGTGACACAGCCTTATAGAAGTACAATTTGCAACAAAAATCAAAACATAAAGCACAGGTATACTTTGTATCATTAATCTTACTTCCAGGATTTAACCCAAAGAAAATAATTATATATAGCAGTTATAATTCTATATTGCAATATTGCTTATAAAATAAAGAAAACAGTGTCGATGAATCACTTTTACAAAAATAACAGACTCATAAGTTAGGAGATTTAACTTTTCTATTCCTGAGATGGGTTTTACATACATCTAGTTTAGCTATTAAAGTCAGCTGTAGCTTCATGTTTACTTTGATTGTTTTCTTATGACTTTTATAACTTGTACAACAAATTTTTCTGGTCTTTGTCCTGCCTTCCAGGTATAAGCTTCTTTTTTTTTCCACTTGAAATACTCATGGAATTTCCTGAGTGATACGGTCTTTGTTATGCTAATGAGACACATACCCCACCACCACCCAATAGTTTCTTAGTCACTGACCTCCAGTGAGTGGAGGGAAGGCTAGAGGTTACTGCTCAGTAATTCAAGAAATGATATCTATAAATGAGACCCCATTAAAAACTCTGGACAGGGGGCTCCCTGGTGGTGCAAGGGGTTAAGCACTGCACTGTGAGGTATCCACAGCCACTGCAGCCATGAGTTCGATTCAGGACAGGGGGGTGACCCATATGGCTCAGCAGACCTCTCCTGTCTTGTCCCCTGCTCCCTTCAACAGTGTACCTCAGGAGGTCTGCCTGTTCTGTTTCCCACTCTGTCTCTGGTGAACTTTCTCACTCCCCACAGTTCTGGTATGCATAAATAAAAAAATCTTTTAAAAAAATAAAATAAAAGCTCTGGACACTAGGCCTCCCTGGTTGTATAGGAGTCTCAGCGCTATCACCCCCTGGCCTGAGTTCAGCTCCCTGTTTGGCCTCTCCTGTCTGGCCTGTTGCTACCCTCAGCAGTGTAAATCTGCCTGTTCTGTGTCCCACTCTGTCTCTGTTGAATACTTTCACTGCCTGCCTCCATCCCCAGCCTACACCCCAGTTCTTCTACAAGAAAATTAAAAAGTCTGGACACTAAAGGGGCAGTGAGTAGAGCTTCACGGATCTCAAACAAATTGATGTGCTAGGAAAGTAATATGCCCTGACACCACAGGCAGAGGATATGCATGCTCTATCCTTCTGATATATCACCTGATGAATACCCTTCATAATAAAACTAAAAACACTTTTCTGAGTTCTGTGAGTCATTCTAGTGAATTATCAAACCAGAGGAGGGGTTGTGGGAATCTCCTAGATTGGTTACTGGTTGGTCAAAGGTATGGGTATGCATAACCTTAAAAACCTTCACCCTGAAAACTGAGGCTGGATTCTATTTAGGGAACCTGTGGAGGATTTAGCCCTTAACCTGTGGGGTCTGCACTAACTCCAGCAAGTTAAGTGTCAGGATTGTACTGCAACACAACTAGTTGGGGTCAGACAAATTGGGCTCAGACAGAACAGTAACCAGCCTAAGCTATAGTACTATTTTCTATAACTGATAAGTTTGAGAGTAAAGTAAGTATCATAATTTGGTAAGTGATTATATTTGATTTTTCTACCATAAAAAAAAATACAAGAAATGTGTACCTGGGCCTCCCTGGTGGCCCAAAGGGTTAAGCACAGCACTGTGAAACATCTGCTGCACAGCAGTGTGAGTTCTATCCCCGGCCAGGGAGGAGACCCCCACGGTACGGCAGACCTCTCCTGCCTCATCCACTGCTCCCCTCAGCAGTGTATTTCAGTCAATCTGACTATTCTGCTCCCCACTCTGTCTCTGGTGAATCCTGTCACCTCTCAAGACTCTGGCCTGTACCCCAGCTCTTGTATACATAAATAAATAAATCTTTAAAAAGAATTCTTCACAAAAAAAAAAAAAATAGAAATGTGTACCCTTCTTGGTTACCCAAATGGCTTCTTTTCTGTAACAATTATGTAGGTCCCCCGATTTATATACCCACACACTGTGTGCCTCTATTAAAGCCCTTATTATTGTGTGCTGCGTTTGTCTGTACCCCTCTCCCATATGCTAGACTATAAATTCCAAAAGCAGGAACCACATCTTATTTGCCTTTGTATTCTCAGAGGCTGCTACAGTACCCAGAGCATGTAGATACCCCCTAAGTTTGGTGATCAACTGAGTCAATGAAATAGCTCTGTCAATGAAAATCAGATCCTGTGAAGAAAATGTGTGAGTGTCTTTCTTGGTTTGAAAATCTCCCATTCTTCCCTCTTTATATTCAAGTATTTCTGGTATAGCAAAGACATAAGTAACCACCGCAGATAAATAGTAAACAAAAGCAAAAATTCTTTTAAAGACAGTAAGAAGAAAAAAGATGTTTTCAAATATTATTTTTCTCTTAGATCTTTGTGCTTTCTTACTATGTATAGGTCACTAGCAATCTGGTTTGAAATACTAACCTTTCTCCACAATCAGAATGGTATTCTCCTACTTAAAAGAATGCATCACTCACCTTTTAATCTAGCATCACCCCCAAAGGCACCACAGCCCCAATTTCCTGTGGCCACTGCAGAAAGATTCTCTGAAGAAACTCCAGGACGGAGAAATCCACAGTAAGCCTGCAGGACAAAAGACATATCACAGCATGTGAATAGACAGACACTCACAGATAACTTATAGTTATCTCTTTTTTGTTAGGGGTCAAAGTAGAGGAAAGAACAGAAAATCCTGGGATTGTACAAGGAAGAAAATAAAAAATAATCAATTCTAATACTTACTTGTTTTGATGCTGGGCAAATCCAACTCCTTAAACCAATACAGATTATTTTTATGATTCAAACTAACACAGAAATATAGCTTTATTTCAAGAGCTGATGGGATCCCAATTAAAAACCACCAAGAAATAAAATGGAAAAAGGTACTTTAGACATTGTTTTCTTTGAAGACTTTTGATCCCCATTTTTTCAGCAAAGTAAAGAGTCATTACTATTATGCTACCTCAGCACACTTTCTGAATTACTAGGACTAGATTAATAACTGTGATTAGCTTTTAAATATGCTTCTAGTCACTGAAATGCTTATCCATGAGCAAGCAACTATGTAGAGTCAGTGGTACAACTGGTTACAAAATAACTTTTAAGATCCCTTCCAGTTCTAAGATTCCCTAGTTTTACCGCTCTAAACTAGAATATTGAAAAATTTGCCAGAAACCTGAGAAAAACACAATCTATCCCAAGGATACTAGCTAAGTATTAATTAAATGAACAGTTCCTTTTGTATATGGAAAGGCTGCAGTTTAAGGTCCCAGAGTTTCTGATTTCCATTTCCTTTCTGTCAGCCTTATTGGTCTTTCTGCCTCCTAAGGGTTCTTGGTTTTCTGAAACTATCACAATATATTAAGGGGTTTGATAAAATAGCAAAGCAAATCTCCCTTGGGTTCTCTCAAGTACCAAACAAAGCCTAAATTATAGCTTATATATACTAGTAAATAAAATAAAAATAATGATCTGTGACAAATGTTCCCAGAGAAAAACCAAGGATAAAGGAAGGTACCTCTAAGAATTCATGCAGAGAAATATAGTGAATTGCTCTCTGAATTTTCCACAAAGGTATAAAAATTTATTTTATACACATCTAGACAGATTAACAAGGCTATTCCTTTCACCCCCTCCTAGGTTGTAAATCCTGACAGATATTAATTATAAATTGGTACCAGGCTATTATTCAAAGCTGTGGTACAGAGCTTACACTAGAACTCACAAATTACCTGTATAATCAGATGCATGGAGCTTCTGAAAATCTCTTTCAGGTCAAAAATATCAAAGAGATGATATTTTTTGACCAGGTTCTTGAAAAATATAGTCTGCTTTTATGCCAACAAGAGGAAGAACAAACTCTGTCAGAAAAGACATAATTTGGTAACTGGTTTCCTGTCAAATTCTCCTAACATGCCTAGATGAAGAGAAAGATTTCTTAGTTTTCTATTTCATGTCTTTGTTTTATATTGTCAGAATGGTTCTAGTCTTTCCTCACTAATGCCTCTACATATCTGGGCTAACGTTACTTCAATGAGCAAAATAGTTTAGTGAAATTGAAGCCTAATATCAGAATTTGAAACATTTAGATTGTTAGAAGCAAAATCTAATGTAAAGTATTAATTTAAAATCAAACTATAAAACTCAATTTAATCTGCACTTGATGTTTGGATTAAATAAAATCAAATGGAATTTCAAAAAATTAATTAATACAATTGCATAGGAATTAGTTCTAAAGAATATGCTTACAGTGATTAAATACAAAATTCTCTCATTCTGATACAAGTAAGTATTTCCAAGGTCCAAAATAAGAAGAAGCGGGCCTCCCTGGTGGCGCAGTGGGTTAAGCAACGCACTATGAAGCAGACCGCAACCACTGCAGCACGAGTTCAATCCCTGCTGCCGGCCAGAGAGGGGACCCACATGGTGCAGGAGACCTCTCCTGCTGTGCCCGCTGCTCCCCTCAGCAGTGTACTTCCGTTGATCTGCCTGTTCTGCTCCCCACTCTGTGGTGAATCCTCTCACCCCCCACACCTCTGGCCTGTACCCCAGTGCTTGTATGCATAAATAAATAAATCTTTAAAAAAAAAAAAACAAAATAAGAAGAAGCAAGTTCCTCTGAGTCCCCTTTAAAGGGTTCTTCCTTTCTCCAGTGATGAGAAAACCCCTCAAATATTGGAGACCAGGGCAGGTCCATTAATCAAGGAATCATTTCCTTTTACAGTTATAACTGAGCTCCTTTTGTAAAGAAACCAAAAAGATTAGAAGACCTCAAATTGTTGCCAAGTTCTCACTTTACAGGAGAAAGTACTAGGAATTCTCAAGAGTTCCATACTGGCAAATACTTTACTTTTCCCCATCCAAAGCCAGAGCACTGAGATTAATCAGAACAGTAAGAGTAAAAGAAAGTTAACCACTAGCCGCATCCTGACTTCACATTCACCAATGACAAAGGAATTTACTTTTACTAACAAACAACTTTAAAGGAATAAAAAAAGGAACGAATTCATACCTCACCACAATAAGTAGGAGATATCAATGAACACTCCTCATCTCAGAATGGGAAGGGAAAAGGGAAGATAAAGGTACTTTTGAAATCCTGAAGTTTACATAAAGGAGCTTTGAGAAGCAAGAGGAAATACTGGAATCTAGAGTTAAAAACTAGAGCCCAACCAGGAAGAGGTAAAGATAGACATGAAGGAATGAAGCAAAGAAACTGTAAAGAAAATAGTTGTAAAAACCTACAGACCCAGAAAATATACGATACTTAGGGGAACAGTATATCATAAATATCCATGTATACATGCATGCACACACACATTTAAGTTAAAACTCAGGCCTCACATAATTAAAATACATATTTCATCAATATGTAAATACATTATACTATTTTCTAGATTAATAATTTAACAATTATTGTTCCTAAAGAGTTGCTTATTTAAATGTACTCAATATATAGGTGGTACTTATACAGTTCTTCCAAGATTTTAGAATATTGTCATTTTAAGACAAACAATATAAAAAAAATGCTTAAGACTCTTTCAGAAGAGCATAAATTAATAATGTCTGAAAAACTATCTCTGACTTCACCAAAGACAGAGTAGGGAGCAGAACAGGCAGGTCTACTGAAATACACTGCTGAGGGGAGCAGTGGGCTACACAGAAGTCTGCTGCGCTGTATGTGGGTTACCTTCCTGGCCAGGAATAACTCATGCTGTAGTAGCTGGTGATGGCTTGATAGAGCTGAGACTTTAACTCCTGCACCACCAGAGAGGTCCAACTTCCTAATAATTTTGTTAAATTTCTTCTTTTATAAATTTCTTATTATTGGTTAAACAGCAATTGTACAAAGATATAGTTGTTCAAAAGTAGTACTTAAGTCATATCAATCCAACCAATTTTATAGCCATTAACTATTTTATTATGAAGATAATTAGAAAGTATGAAAAACATTGGTTATATTATTTAATAGATGCATTAAATAGGTAAAAATAAAATTGCAGGTAACTTTTAAACACATTTATATGAAACTAAATATTCCTGTGGAAATGCCTACAATATGAAAACAAATTATTTGAAAGGTAGTGCATTAGATGGCATCTTTGTCTTTAAAATAATAAAGAGTAGAAACTGATTTTGTTTTTAAAAAATGCAATATAAAAGACCTTAGCTTTCTCATATATGAAATCAAAGATTTGATTAGATATTATTAATTATTCTATCTACTGAGAGAATGAAGGGGAAAACTAATAAATGTGATATATTTTGAACTAACACTCCTGAAAAGTAAAGTGATATGTATTTTAAGATTACAAATAATCAGACCCTAGATACGAAATGTAAACAGCAAGTATTGATTGGCTTTGTTAATTAAGCTCTGGTTTCATAATAAAGACCCTCCAAATTTGGAGATGGTTAACAACAAAAAAATCGATAAATAAATCAATTTTTTAAAAGCTAAATGATTTCTTGCTGGGGTAGACTCCTCACTGTTAGTTTCTGATCCAGAAGCCAGTACGAAACATATTCATTACTTATCTTACCTGAGTGAGTCTAATATGGCTAAATACAACTTTTCACAGATGAATTCTTTCTACTTCCATTGCTGAGCTATTTGCCATTTTTGCAAGCTGGAGTGATAAATCTCCTCAACCACAAAGATAATTTTCCTCTAGAATGTCACCCAGATGATCTCTCATAGGATTAAATACTGCTTCACAGTATTAGTTACATAAAGGGGGACTGATTTCTTCCTTTTAAAAATCAACTCCATTTGGAACTTACATTGTGAGTTCAAAAAGGATAGAGGGAGAATGGATGACATGCATGGTTTCCAGAGGTAATAAAAAACTGTGTGGGATTTCCCTTTTAATTATTATCTCATAATTAAGACCTAAAAGCAGCAAGCCGAGAGTTCAGAATCACACTGAGTTCAATAGTGAAAACAGGTTTTATGCTCTGTTGTTTCATTTAGAAAAACAGAGTTTTTCTTTTCTTACCTACTTTCTTTCTGGCATAAAAAAAATAGAATTGTGCAATTCATCTCAAGTGTGGTTTAAAACAGAATTCTGCTTTGAACCCAAGGTTACACAATACAATGAGATGTAAAACATTTAATATTCTCTCCAAGTCATGGTGTCATTTTATGTAAAATTCCCTGTAATTTTTACTGATACGTATAACTTTTTATTTTTTTTAAAAAAGATTTGTTTATTTATGCATACAAGAGTTGGGTGTAGATCAGAGGTGCGAAGTGGGGTGTGGGTGAGAGGATTCACCAGAGATAGAGTGGGTTGCTGAACAGGCAGATCAACTGAAATACACTGCTGAAGGGAACAGCAGGCAAGACAGGAGAGGTCTGCTGCACCATTTGGGTTAGGTCCCTGGCCATAAATGGAACCTATGCTTCATTGGCCTTGGATAGCTTCATAATGCTGAGACTGAAAGCCCATGCCACCAGGGAGGCCCTAAAATGTATAACTTTTTTAAAAAGCAAATGTATCTAATAAATGATGGAATGCTTTAATTTAAAAGGCCCAAAGTTATATAGAATTGTTTCTACTTAAGTTTTCAATGACATTTAGCAACATCATTTACTGCTTTCTAATTTTTCAATGGAAGAAGCAGAACAAATGTTTTAGAATACTGCAGTGATTAAAAGAACACAAATTGAGCGAATGCATTTCTGTGCACCAGCCCCTGAAGTAGATGCTTTCTCAGTGTTAGTCCATGAGTTAGGCTATTTCCTTTCTGTGGTAGGAATCCATGATATTTCCTTGTCTCATGAGTTTAATAAATATGTTGGGAAGAAAACCATACAATTTCCTTGAAAAAGTCTATCAAAAAAGGATAGTGAGAATAACATTCAACTGGCAGCTTGCTCATGGTTTAAGATTATGATTAAAGAAAGAGGGGAGGTAACCCAGGCATATGCTTATAGGAGATAATGTGTAAACCAAATGTAGGGAATGTTTTTAATGATGTAAGATTGAAACAGGTAAAAAGTCTGGTAAGATAGATCTAGTTATAGTAACCTCTATGTGGGAGGAGTTACATTTTTAAAAAGTTATGTAAAATCAGGAGAACTTGAATTCAAGTCCTAACTTTGTCACTGCATCTGTGTGACCTGGGTCAAGTTACTGAAATTCCTGAGGCTCAGTTCACTATCTTTTATTTGGAGGTTAGACATTATCTACCACTCCTTGGGTGGTTAGGTTTAAATCAGATAGCCCATTAAAAATGTTAAGTGGCTAGCATACAGAAAGCAATAATTTTAACATTAATTTACCATTGTTACTTATATAACTAAAAAAAAATTCTACCAGCATTTGACTGAATAGAATCATTGTGAAATATAAGTTAGACTTAATTGCACATTGACATAAATAATGGCAAATTGAAAACAAATACAGCATTACATTACTAACCATTAAAACAATCTGTCTGCTTCAAATGGTTTCCTTTGCTTCACATATGATTTGACACTGAACTTAATGGGCTTTATTTAACACTTTCATATATTTAGAGAATGTACTTAAATTTATAGCATTTGGAGTGATTTCAGACAGTATTTTTTATCTGATATATTTATAAATTTTATATTTATTATACAAACTATATTAGTAGCTAGGAAATTTCATCAATCATTGACCAATTTTTTTTAAAGATTTATTTATTTATGCATCCAAGAGCTGGGGTACAGGCCAGAGTCCAGGATGGTGAGAGGATTCACCAGAGACAGAGTGGGGAGCAGCACAGGCAGACTGACTGAAACACACTGCCGAGGGCAGCAATAGGCGAGGCAAGAGAGGTCTGCCTATGCCATGTGGGTCCCCTCCCTGGCCAGCGGCAGGGATTGAATTCCTGCTGCAGTGGCTGCAGTTTGCTTCACAGTGTGTTGCTTAACCCACTGCACCAACAGGGAGGCCCCTGACCAATTTATTTAATAAGTATTTTTTTCAGAATAGCAAGGCAGTGTGTTAGGCTGACTAACTTGAATGAAATAAAACTTCCTCTATTTTCACATGTTGGTAATACTTACAACTAACAAACTATTCACATACACCAAGGCCACACATCTTAAAATGTCTGGTGTCACTGAGAAGGGGTAAACTGAAGGTTAGTGCTATACAAGAAAATCAGTGCTCTACAAGAAAATCTAAAGTGTATCTATGAGCCATGGGAAATCAAAAAAGAAAATATTTACTTATACCCAAGGTCATCTTCTAAAAAGATCATATTTGCAAGTAACTTGTAGAAGATGATATAGTTCCTACAAGAAAGTATTTTGGGGGAATGCAGATTTTATCCATTTAAATTTGTACTAACATATCTAAACACATTACTTTTTCGCATGTTTCTCTCCAAATTATCTACTACTTACCCAAATGCTTTTCAGTTTAAGTATAACAAATTTCCATATATAAATTTAATAAATAACATTTGATAAAAATCTAAAGATAAATCTTCTATGTTGTACAGATGTATATAATGGAATATTACACTGTAATCAAAAAAGATAAACTCATGCCTTTCACAGCAACATGGATGGAGCTGGAAGGGATTATGCTAGTGAAATAAGCCAGAGAGAAAAAGAAAAATACCGGATGGTTTCAAATATAGGGGAATGGAGTAGAAACAAATAAGGGATCAGGGGGGAAAATTAATTAAAATAGAGATCAAAATCAATAGACAACTATAAATCAGAGATATTCTGCAGGAGAGGAGAGAGAAGGAACAAAATAGGGGTGGGAAGAGCATAAGGGATTATGGTGATGGGACACAGGTGAATTGGTGATGGGAAATTCACCGGGACTACAACTGAGAGGAGAAAGTATATATTGTACAAAAATGAAGAATGATGTAAAAAAATATATAAAATAATAAAAAAAATCTTCTACTGGATATGCTATTTAATAAAAACATTATGTGCTTGGAGACAATGGCTTTAAGGCAAGAGCTTAGAACAGTGAAAGCTGGCTTACATTCAGAATTACCTAGATAAGTGTTAGTGAGAATGTGGAGAAAAAGGATCCCTCATATAGTATTTCTGGGAATGTAGACTGGTGTAGCCCTTACAGAGAAAGTGTTGAGGTTTCTCACAATATTAAAAATAGATTTACCACACAATCCAGCAAGTCCACTCCTAGATATCTACTGGAAGAAAGCAAACGCACTAATTCAAAGGGATATATGCACTCCTATGTTAATTGCACCACTATTTAGAATAGTCAACTTATAGAAACAACCCAAGATCCCAAGGACAAATGAGTAAAATAAGAAAATGTGGTATATGTACACAATGGAATACTACTGAGTGATAAAAAATGATGAGCTTTTGCTATTTGTGACAACATGGATGGAACTGGAGAGCATTAGGCTAAACGAAGAAATTCAGGAGAAAGACAAATATTTCATGGTTTCTCTTATATGTGTAATACAAAGAAATAAAATGAAAGGTCAATCAAAATCAAATCAATAACCCTAGAATTCTGTCTGTAGAATTAAGGTTTCCACAGAGGGGAACCTGTAGACCAAAGTGTAGATAGGCTATGGTGGGAGATTTTGGGTGCACTGGTGGTAGTTGTGGTGTAGTGACATAAATATGAAGAGGTGTGATCCTATACCTCCAAGTCACATACAGTGTTTGTCAAATTCAGAAGAAAATAATATAAAATATAAAAAGAATAGAAAATTTAAAAAGATATTTGATGATACACACAAAAAATATCAACAAAAAACAGTATCTCTTATGTAAGTTCAACCTCAGAAAAGAGTGCATTTACTCTTCAAACCTTTATTGAGATTCCTTTGAGAACCCTAAACATTAAAACAACCACAATTATAATATATACTCTATTAATTCTCAAATAGATTAGTATATTCAAAATATCTACTAAGTTGTAAGTGTAGATTAAGCTCAGCGAAATAAGTCAGAAGACAAAAGAAAAATACCAGATGGTTCCTCCCCTAGGAGGAATATAAGGGAACCAAATAAGGATCAAGGAAAGGAATAAGAACAATAATAATAATAATAACAACAATAAAGACACAAAAACCAAAAATGAAAAGACAAGGACAAATTGGGGACACTTGGTGGGGAGGGGGGAGGGGAAGGATTGAGGGAAGATGGGAGCACAGGGGACTGAGATGATGGTGCACTGGTGATATGGTGATGGGGAATACATGGGGATTACAACTGATGTCAAATATATATAAATTAAAGGGAAAAAAATTAAACCATACTGAAGGTAAAAAAAAAAAACGTTGTAAGTGTAGACAAAGCTTTCCTGTATTATTTGGTTGCTTACATTACTAATAATAGGAAAGGGAAGTCAGTTGATCTGAGTTAAGAGCACCATAAAGAGACCACTTCTGTAGTTAGACCCAGGGAGAAGATGGCACTCCCGACACCCCTGCAATGGTATACTCAGATTTCTGTCATTATGAAAAGTCTTTGTAAGCACTGACACATGTATAAGCCACTCAGAACTACAAACTTCATTATCTTAAGACACAATCTCACAACCAAATCCTACTCATAGTAAAGAACTGAGTCAGTCTTCTCGGCTATGAGAGTAATTTGAGGAACTAAAGAAAATCTCCACTGTTTGGAAAGGCTCTTAATCTAGAGAACAGATTTAGCACTCTATTGTATGATAGAATTTACTTATAATGCTTAACAGTAGTGAAAATTTGAGCTAGCAATGGATATGGTTTATTTTTATATTTCTGTAATATAATAAAAAAGAAAATGATTATAGTAGACAGCCCTAAGCATCACAAAAAATCAGACTTCATCATAAATATGTCAAATTATCATATGTGACTCTTACCTGTAATGAAACAATATTACCTTGACTTTTTATTATTTATTTGTTTTAATCCTGATAGCATACCTTGTAGAAAAAATATCATTGGGCAGGTCTGAAAAAAAATTTTGAGGGCTTATTCAATTTTGTGTGGATTTACAATAATAATGTTCCAAGGCAGTTATAAGTACTTGATGAGATAAATGCATGTGTGAGGCTTAATATCAAGAAACAGTCTCTCTGGCATCGGTAATCAAACAATTACGAAATGGAAAGTACATCTTGTACAAGCTGACAGAGCCATTAAATCAGGAGAGCTGTGGGCAGACATACTGACACTGCAAGAATTACCAGAAAGCATTAATTTCAGCATTAATAAAATGGCAGTAAATAGATGACAGCTGGCAGATGAACTAAGAAAGAAGGGTACTGGCCTTGTTGAGCTCACGTCTGACTTTCTCAGGCACAAACTGGTCAAGGTAGCGTCTGAAGTGAAGGGCATCAATGGCAACGATTTCAGTGCCTCGCCGCTGCCAGTCATCCCTGGGGGCATGACAGAGATGGGGAAGATGAGGAACTGGGAAAGCCATTCACAGAATAAAGCCCTTGTGGGTTCAGATTCCTTAGACTTTGGTGGGGCTACAATATTAAACAATCCAGTAAGTATACGTCTCAGCAAAACAGGAGGACAGAAAATAATGTTTTATTTTCAGATTCTAAGACATACAGATTGTGGACTTTCAAGCATTAAAGTAAAATTAAACACTATCAAGACAAACAACAGCATAATATAATCTAAGTAGATACACTTTACAGGCAGTCTCAGAAGTTAAAGAATTTGGGGCAAACTAAAGGAACTTACTTCTTTGTTTTCCTCAAATACTAAAGACATGGTGTATGTATCTCAACAAATGTTCACTTCTCCTTTGCAAGGAAATAACCTTGAGAAGTGTTATAAAAAAATGTGTAATGACTCAGTACAACATTCTACCTACTGTGCTCAATTGCTGACTGTGCAAAACTATTTTTAAAAATAGAAAAGACAGCAAAGCAGACAAAATATAGCCTATAGAAATAGGAAGGACTGGATCAGATGACAGTTTTAGAAACATGAAATTCTAACCCTTCCATCCTCTATAAATTTGCACAGTATCCTCTTTATAAATTTGCACATTGATAGGTAAAGCACTTTTCATACTAAGGAACACCAATAGAAATCTTCACATTAGCCTGTAAATAATAATCAGACATTAAGCATCCACACAGGTCACTGCTGCAAACTGTTTTAATAGAACAGAGGAAAAGAGACAAGAGAAAGGAATTGAGATATTACAAAGAAAAAGTTTGTATAGCTACATGAACATGCATATACAAAAGGGCTTGCAGGCACCATTTCATTAAAACTTATTCCTGGTAAACCAATTTAGTGTGGAAGCAAGAATGACAAAGTTTAAAACTATGTTCAGTAAGAAACAGAAGACAGCAATAGTAAAGCTCACTGTAAGTTGCACAGTCAACTATTTTATGGCATTTGGCAAAATGTTCCAACACAAGTTTCCCCATCCTTCTTAAAACACAGATAAATTAAGGATAACTAAACATACTAAAGACTGTAAACTCTAATTAGAATCAATTCTAAATAGTTTGGATTTGAAAATTAGCCTCCAATGACTTCTTACAAATGACACCTGACAGATAAAGAACTGTAGATTCCTGTTTTTCCAGGTTTTGGTTTAGACTTTCGGTTCTTCCTTTGGTATACAGAGATGGTGATATTCTGATTTTTAAAAAAAGATTTTAGGGCCTCCCCTGGTGGCGCAGTGGGTTAAGCAACGCACTACGAAGCAAATCGCAGCCACTGCAGCACGAGTTCGATCCCTGCTGCCGGCCGGG
>JAGFMF010011602.1:1430119-1446632 GCA_019455555.1 Galemys pyrenaicus
TCAATCTGCCTGTTCTGTGTCCTGCTCTGTCTGGTGGATTCTCTCACCACCCCCACATCTCTGGCCTGTACCCCAGTGTTTGTATGCATAAATAAATAAATCTTTAAAAAAAAATAAATAAAAACCTTCAAAACCATAAAGTAGTTAGTATTGGGGTCATAAAACTTAACTTTGTAAGGGGCGTAGAGATATATGACTGCATTTATATGGAGTTTATGAACAATGTGGTCTATCAAAATAAAAAGTCAGGAATAGTCTTGTTCTTTTCTGATTTCTGCCCCGCAGTGAACTAGACTCATTTCTTCCTGTTTATTAAAAAAAAAAAATACTGTTTACTCAGATCTGTTAAGTATGAAAACAAACACTTGTTTCCTGAAATTAAAGTGATTGGGAAAAAAAATCGATCATCATAATTCTGCTTCAAGTTAGGATGGTTTACGTCTTCTTTACCAAGAGAAAGTTAGATTTTAGAAATAGAAAAATAGTAAAAAAGCTAGAAATAAATATAAAATAGTAAAAAAACACAAAATAAGTTTAAAATAAGAACAGTAAGAAAAATAGTAAGAATAGAAAATTCATTTAAAACAAGAAATAGAAAATGCACATATCAATGCTTTCACTCTAATTAAGTCCTAGGTTTTCTAAGCAGACATCTTTCAAAGTTATGAAAAATGGGTGTTCTTAAATTGCTTTAAATTCAAATTCATTGATAAACTATGATGAAAACGCAAAGATAAATAATAATAACAAAGAAGACAAAAGACTGAATAAACTGTGTGTATAGGGACACATGCTCAAAGACAATCCTTCACTTAAGGAGGAAAATTTGAAGAGACCCATTAAAATATTTTCAAGTGGTTGTGACAGCTTTCTGAGTTTTGGGATTTATTAATAAGAAACATTCTCTCGTCATAATAATGAAAGTTTGTGATGAACATAGGAAAAAATACTTGAAGATTAAAAAAAAACTATTGATCAGTGAGTTGTTCCCATGTAAAGGACTATAAGAAAGCTGGCTACCTAGTTTCTGTTACTATCTCTCACACACTGGTGATTGTGCTGCAGACAGAACATTCTTGCCTTTATTTCCATGGTTAATAAAAATTAAGAAAAGGCAAACTTTAAATGAATTTCAATCATTCCCAATAGTGTAATTTAGTTAGCAATAGGTTGTGTTGTGATAGGCAGCTCCTGTCCTGTTAGTCTGTAAGATAGTATCAGTACTATAAATAACGGTGTCCACTTTTGTCCTTTTATCAGTTCTATGGACACCCACATAAGATGTAAAGATCTATGGTCTACAAAGTTTTGATTCACTAAAGGGCAGGTTATATGGAGATGTACAAACATTCTGCTCAGTAAATTTCATTTGCAGGCATTAGTTTTATGTGCTCACCAAACAAAAACAACAGAACAATCGCCTAGGTCCACAGTAGCACACTTTGGTATTGAAGTGACTTGCTGGATGTTGTAGAGGAACATCCAGGGGGGGATAAAGGAAGTTCAGAGTTTTAATTCTTTCCCTCTATCTACACTTACTGAAAGGTTTTAACTCATGGCTACCCAAAGGCAGATGACAGCAAACAGAGGAATAACACTGTCTGGATAAAAGTATTCGCCTGTTTGCATGACCTGTTTCATATTCATTTGAAAGTCTGATACCAACCAGATGCCCCACAATGATGATAAATTTAATTTATTTCCAATTTCTCAAACTCTTCTACTGATTCAGGCAGCACAGTCACAGTCATTAGCTCACTAAGCCTAGATGCATCATTGAAGGAATGGAATTGATCAGGCAGACAGATTGCAGTGCATGGTTAAGAGTGTCCTAAGAAGGGAGATGGCAGAAATCCAACATCAAATAGATGATGAAATGGCCATTTCCATTAAGGGAACTTCACATCACAGATATTAATTAGGAGGCACTATAATAAAGTTAAGTGGATGTGGGGAAAAAATGCTGAGTTAAAAGTCACCCCGGATGTCCTTAGCCTGGGGTAATTACAGATCTGAAAGTGAGTCATAGTTCTGCAATTTTTCCATTTATTTTTACATTGAATGCAGGTAAGTTAGAGACCAGATGTAGCTACAGAGTATGGTAACTCTTTTAGATTGTGGGCAGACTATTTTTTAAAAAAAGAAAATAAATTCTAATATTTTCCTTTTAGTATTTCCAGGGAATTTATATCCTGTATTTATAGTAACATTAATGGTAGATGACAAAATCAAAAAAGACGTACTACTTTCCTAGTACAAGAGAAATAAAGCAAATGAAACAAATTCGTTTTGTTTAAATGCCCAGCCTTCTGCCAACATCTTAAATTCAAGGATATAAATTCATCTTAAAAATGGATGGAATATTTTGTTTTTAGTCTTCAGTTCAAATACTGGTTAAGTGCTAAAACTTTTAAAATCTTTTATAGTATTACTTGATATGCCAAAATGCTGGCGATAGCAACGTTTCAAAAAGCCTTCAGAACTCCCTAACAGAGTATGAGATCGATACTGAGAGTATTTAATTGCCTAACAAATGGATTTATGACAGCTTAATTTTTTTTTGGTACATCTGTATACCCTCTTCTCCCCAAATCCTTTCCAACTATATCCTATCTGCATACATAACAATAAAAATAGATAATCCTTACGGGAATTGAGACAATGATGAGAATAAAAGACTTTTATATTTATCAGTGTGATTTGGATTACAACCTCAGATATTATTATTTACAACCTCAGGATCAAATATTTCAGTTTACTAACTTCAAATAGCTGAGGCTCTATCGAAGTAGAAATTCCTTTGCTAAAGTTCCATTTTTACTTTATATTTTTAAATGTTATTTATTTTTGCATGAAAATATTGGGGTATAGCCAGAGGTGCTGGGGGTGAGAATACTCACCAGAGACAGAGTAGGGAACACAGGAGGCAGGCGGATCTGCTTAAATACATTGCTAACAGGAGAGGTCTGCTGCACCATATGTGGGTTAGCTCCCTGGTGGGGATTGAACTCAGGTTGCTGCAGTGGGCCATCATGGTGGGCCATTGAGGTGAGAGTTCCCCAAGGCCACCAGGGAGGCCCCCATTTTTACTTTATTATGTAAACTCAGACAATTAACAATTTCTCTTTTTTATAAAAACAATAAGATTGGCAAAAATTGTGAGAATCAGTTTTTTCTGAAATGTGGAAATTAACCAAAGACCTGCAGCAATTTAAGAAATGCTTATTAAAGAAAAATTGGAGCCTTCCCTGGTGGCGCAGTGGGTTGAGCGGCGCACTGTGAAGCAAACCGTAGCCACTGCAGCACGGGTTCGATCCCTGCTGTCGGCCAGGGAGGGGACCCACATGGTGCAGCAGACCTCTCCTGCTGTGCCCGCTGCTCCCCTCAGCAGTGTGTTTCTGTCAGTCTGCCTGTTCTGCATCCTGCTCTGTCTGGTGGATTCTCTCACCTCCCTGGACTCTGGCCTGTACCCCAGTGCTTGTATGCATAAATAAATAAATCTTAAAAAAATAAATAAAATAAAGAAAAAAAAATAAAGAAAAATTGGCTAATTCTTGGAAAAACCTGTAAATTTTGTGGCATTTTACTTTGCCCTATTCTTAGTCTATTCTTTCAAGCTCCACAGTAGCCTTAAACACCAACAGTCTATAATCACAGTGAAAACCAACAGCTGAAAAAGAGTAGGCAAAAGAAGGTTAAAGATCTTTCAAAGCCCGTTTTCAGAGAATTGTCATCATTTGACAATTCTGGTGGTTCCCTGAAAGCCTCTCTCACAGTGCTGGCTTTATCTGACCTCACTGGAGCCAGCACAAAATGACTGTGAGACTTACTGGTTCTAGGTATCTAAGAAAATCTCTGACCAATTATTACTGATTACTAATCTAACCAAGCAGAAACTTAAGTAGCCATACATAAAAGAATATAGACTTTAAAAACTATTTTAAACATAGTAAAAAAAAAACTAAATAAAACGATGTTTAAAGAACTAAATGAAAATAATGCCTCACAAGTAGAGTATCTCAGTAAAAATTATTATAAACGAACTTTAGATATTCTGAAATTGCAGTACAATAACTGAAATAAAAATTTCACTGGAGGGATATAAAAACAGATTAGAGCAGACAGAAGAGGGAATCAATAGATTTGATTAACCAGCCTGAGAATTTAAGAATGAAGAAAAATGAGCAGAGCTTTAGAGATTAATGGGATACCACCAAATGTATCTACATGTGTATAATAGGAGTTCTAGAACCAGAGGACAGAAAGGAAAAGAAAGATCATTTGAAGCAATAATGGTAACAATTTCCCAAATTTATCTAAACACTCAAAAAGCTCAGTGAACTCCAAAAAAGATAAAATGAAAGAGATCCACACCTACACACGTCATCATCAAATTATTAAAAGACAGAAAGAATCCTGAAAGCAAAACACAAACAAAATTTAGATCTTTTGAAGGTTGCCTACAAATGTATCTGGAGCAATCTTCAAGATTTGACCTCAGAGTTTTAGTTTTGTCATAAATTAGTTGAGTATACACTTGATATAATTCACAGGTGCTGGTTTTTCTTCCATTGTTATCTTTGGAAATAACAAGTGACCAAATTCTCCAACACTGTTGAATCTTTAGTTTCCTACACTAAATTCAAAGCAGGAAAAGATTCAGAAGAAATAAGTCCTCTTTCTGCAGAAAGGAAGAAGTAACAGCAATACATGGTTAATTACGGCTTTTACGTGGGAATGTTCTTTCAGTTATTCAAAAATAAATGATGTAACTTTCCCATGGCGGCTAATTTTCTCTCTCTTCCTTCTAACTTAAATCTAGGAGAGGTACTAAGATGAACATACTTTTTTCTCTTAGAATTATAGAGATTGGGATGAAAATAAGGTTACTGATTTATTTCTCTTCTATAAAGCTCACTGTTGTACTGACTTCAATTACTATAAATGTGCTTTTTATACTTACGTATATACTGTCTTCAGACTGCAGTACAACAGATCACATTGGAAATGTAATGGAAGAAAAATAATAGGATACATCTCAAAGACATATTACTATCTTCTTTTTAAGTTATTATATTGTAAAATTCCAAACTAGATGCTAACTGAATAGTTTTTATCCTTATTCCTCATATTAAAATGCTAAGAAAGAAAGAAAAAGTGGGGATAAAGTGTTCTTACTCAAGATTATGAAAATAAAATTATAATAATTCCTAAAAAACAAAAATAATAAATAAAAGTAAGGAGGTAGTGTCCATGGTAGAAAAAAGTTTTATCTGGGTGGCCTCTAGGCTTCATAATAGGTTTTCTCAAATAGAGAAACTACTCCGTTGTCCACATTTCCCCAAACTAACCCGTGATGATAAGACACTCATTGTGATCCAGCACTTCAGTGAAGAGTCGTGAAACAATCAATTCCGGATTGATCAAAAAGCGAATTTCTTCTTGTACAAGTCCTGCACTGGTTACACCACCACCAACAAAACGGTTTGCAAAGTCCACCTATGTGGGAAAATGTGGCACGTTAGATGGTCTAAAATACTATATATATGATAAAGACGTGTACTCCTTCTAAGCAGTAATCCTCCTGTCTTTTGCTATATAAATCAATTTTCCTAATTATTCATTAATCTCCTCAGAGAAAATAGATTGTGGTTGACTACATTCTTTTCATTTCATTGCAGTTAGTGTCTCTGCACATAAATTTAGATCTCCAAAAAACCTTAGAAGAAACCTGGGAAACAGCTTTTAGGCAAAAGACTCAATGTATTTGTATTGCCTCTTGCTTATAAATATTATTTGTGTTCCAATACCCCAAGTCAAAGGATGTCCTTATATGCACAGGTTTCAAGGTCATTACCCCAGCAATCACTATTCACTATTGTGTATTTTATATAGTATGGCAATTAAATATTTGTCCTTAAAGAACTGAACAGTTTAGAGATTGACCTTTTTGGAGTAACCTTTTTCTTCTGTGTAAAAATAAAGGGATAGAACTTTTGTCCTTTTAAATGCAACCTTATACACCAAACTGCACGAACAAACTTAGATGAGGTACAGAAGATGAAGAGAAGGCACACTAAACTTGTTAGCATTATTTCAGTGTCTTAAACATGCTAAGATGGGATTCAGGCAGAGTGATATTATTAAAGATCCTAAAAGTATATGTTTTATATTTTCCAAACAAAACAATTAACTAAAATTGGAACATGGGGAAAATGGGAGATTTATGAGAACATGACATTCAATCTAGATTTAGTTGACACTAACATGAGGCAATAGCTGTACAATGACATAGGAAAAACCAAATGTGAAGAGATGTATAAGAAGAATGGTAAACAGATTCCTCATGCCTGTATGTAATGTAGAGTATGTGGTGATCTCAAGGTAGTCTCACATCGAAGAGATTCTTACTTAATTCTGAAAGTTCTGGGAAAGAATCTAAAGAGAATGGGAACAACAGCATCCATGTTTTGGAAAACTAATCCAGGCTAGAATTTAAAGAATGAACCGGAATAGTATGACATTAAAAGCACAGAGGCTGATTAAGTGAGTACTGAATGGTTTATATAAGCACTACTAGGGTTCAAATTGGTCAATGGGAACAAAATTAAAGGGAAGAGAGACCAAGCAAAGAAATAAAATGGACAACATTTGAAAAATGAGAACCCACCTAAGAATAATATGTGAATACAGATGAGATAAGAAGGTTTGAGATAAGCTAAACATAATTTTTACTGGAACATGGTACATAACTCTTCAAATTTTACCTAACTTATTATTTGGTAATGATAAATGTGCATGCTATTGCTCATTTTTTGAATAAAAAGCCAAGATTTCTTACTTGAGAGGTATGCACAGGCATAAATACACTAACTGGAATAAAAATATACACACCAAAAAATGGAATAGAATTGAGAACCCAGAAACAAACTCATTTATATAGACAGTCTGTGATGAAGAGGGCAAGACTATGATGCAATGGAGAGAGGAAAGTCTCTTCACAAATGGTGCAAGGGAAATCCTGGACAGTCACACGCAAAAAAAATGAAACTAAACCACTATCTTACACCATACACAAAAATTATCTTACAATGCATTAAAGGCTTAGACACAAGATCTGAAATTACAAAATACACAGAAGAAGATATAGGCAAAACACTTTGAGACTCTAGCTTTAGAGATGTCATTGGGGACTTACCTGAAGTGAAGAAGGAAACAAAAGCAAAAGAAAAAAGAAATTACAACAAACTAAGAAGCTTCTACACAACAAAAGAAACTATCATTAAAATGAAAAGCAATCCTACTGAATGGGAGAAATAACATGTACATCACATATCTAACAAGGGACTAACATTCATGATCTACAAAGAAACTCATATAACCCTCAACAAAAAGAAAACAAATAACCAATGAGAAAATGGGCAGAAAAGCTAGATAGATACTTCTCCAAAGAAGACAAACAAATGACCAAAAGAAATATGAAAAAATGTTCATCATCACTTATGAACAAGGAAACACAAATCAAAACCACAATGAAAAAACTTCTCATACTCGTGAGAATGGCCTGTATCAAAAAGACCAGAAACAATAATTGTTGGCAAGAATGTGGAGAAAAAGGAACGCCCATACCTATTAATGGGAATGTTGACTGGCTCTATCCCTATGGAAAATAGTATGTAGGTGTCTCAAATATTAAAAATAAATCTATCATATGATTCTGTAACTCCTTGGTATCTAACAAAAAAACACTAATTTGAAGGGATATATGTGTCCTTATGTTCACTGCAGCATTATTTATAATAGCCAACTAATGAAACAATGACACACAGCTGAATTAAGAAAATGTGGCATACATACACAATGGAATACTACTCAGGTATGAAAAAAAAAGATGAAATCTTGCAGTTTGTGACAACATTGATGGAAATGGAGGAAATTGTACTAACTGAAATAAGGAAGGAGAAAGACAAAGACCGATGATTTCACTCAGTTGGAATACAGAAAACCAAAACAAAGCAACAAACAAAACTGAACCAAAATAAACCCTAGAAATCTAACTGTAGAATTGAAACTACCAGAGCAGGAGAGAGACCAATGAACTAAGGACTATGTGTGCTTTGATGGGGGGTAAGGTGTGGAAGCATACATCTGAAGAGGTGTGAACATGTATCTCTGAATCATATACACTACTGCAAACCAATGTTACCTCAACAAAACATACACTAAATTTAATATGCCTCTGAAAGTATGGAGTCTTTTAGAAAATCAAAATTTCTACTTAAAAGTTAATGAAAAGCTTCTATTATAGGTGAAAACTATACATAAAACTGAGCATATGAGTGCGCCTTTATTTTTAAGCAGTTATATTTTTAAGTCACTTTAGTTTAAGCCTATTTGTTCAGATTACTTAGTTTCTGAATTATAACCTGATGGAAAGAAATGATAACACTCCTTAGAGAGTTTTGTTATGTTACCATTCCGCATAATGTAATTTATATGCTACATGGGGTTTTGCAGCACTGCAATACAATATTCCCTGATCTCCTGGGGATGTATGGCATGGGTGGAGTACAATTAATAGTGCTAGAAGCCTTTATTGTATTCTTTTAATCGACTAAGGCCTCACATTTCATCTATAATATATTCCAGGGTGGGGAGAATCTCAGCTTTAAGAAGTGTTGCTCAATAATTCCATGCTGAATTGTATTCTAATGAAAGGTCAGCATTCCTGTGGTGCTAAGGAGCAGCAGCTTTGTTTATTTCCTCTGTATTAAGACTCCCTCAGTTACTCTAAGATTTTAAAGTAGGGAAAAAAGTCATAGAGAAAGAAATATGAGGAAAAAGTGATATTCATCTGAAACAATTTTAATCACATTTCAAAATTATTGTTTTAAATAGAAGAAAAACTATTGATTAAAGACAATTTTTAAAAATTTTAAATTCAAGGAGAGAAAAAAATGTTAATTCCTTATCCTAATTATATTTGCTTATAATCTCAAAGAATCATTATGAGAAAATAATTTAAGATAAGACATGGTTTTCCTCTTTGAAGATTTAAATTACAAATATGTTGAAAAATAAAAAACCATTGTGAAAAAGAATTGTAGGTCCATTAGGCACTAGAGCAAAAGAATAACTAGCCAAATGCAAACCAGACTGCTCTTTTATAATAAACATTAAGTTATTCAAAAGAATCAGTTCATTCTCTGTCAACTGCTTTATTTAATTTCTAACATCAAATAAAAATCTAGAGAAAAAAATCAACTATTCCAACAATAAAAATAAATGAAACACACAAGTTTCTCTTAAAGAAAACTGAGTTTATCACGCTCTTATAAGTGGGCTAAGAACGTAATATTTTGTCTTTGATTAGTGATTTAAAAAGAAAAGATCACTGAAAGCAAATGGAAAGCATGTTTCAGGTTTGCTATAATTTAAAGCTAGATATACAGCTTTGTTAACTCCCTTTTCCAAAAATATTTTCTTTTTTAAAGGCTGTAACACAGTTTAATAATAAAGATTGAAAGACATAATTATCTGCTCTAAAACAGGGAAACAATAGCAAGTATATTTGTTTCACATGCCTGAAACTGTTATTATATGGGAGAGAGGAATTTCTTATCAGTCAGTTTTAGATGTCTGCCTCTTAGACCTAAACAAGATTGGTGGCAGAAAAACATCTCCAGCTGGTCATCATTTAGGGCAGAGCAAGTTCCTTTAAAGAAAAAGAATAAAACTGCTTGGTGACAGCTTGTCAAGACCATACCCTGGGAACTTCCTCCACTGTCAATCTACAATCAATGTCTGAACCAAGAGGTCTGATGTTGTCCAGATCTTGGGATTTTCTGTCAAAGGTCTTGGTGTTTTTTCTTCTTTTTTTTTTTTTAAAAAAGGCACATGTAAGAAACAGAGAGTGTACTTGGCAAATAACAGTATTACTAAGGCTGTCAAAATGATTTGTTTGGTGTTTTTCTCTATTCTATCATGCTTCTTTGCATTAAATCAGAATAGAAGATAAATAAACAGCTTTTCAAATTTCCTTTGCTGTCAGAAATTTGACAAAACAGACTCAAACACATACATAATGCTATGATTCACCTACCTGTAACATGCCTTGACCATTTCCTTC
This sequence comes from Galemys pyrenaicus, assembly GCA_019455555.1. Taxonomy (NCBI): domain Eukaryota; kingdom Metazoa; phylum Chordata; class Mammalia; order Eulipotyphla; family Talpidae; genus Galemys; species Galemys pyrenaicus. The sequence goes on from JAGFMF010011602.1 coordinate 1,440,249, forward strand.
TATAGTACCTTCATAAGTGACATGTAATCGAGTCAGAGGTTTTTCGCATCTACAATTAAAAAAGATACTCCTTTATTTTTTTTAATGACAAGTGTTTCACTACAGAAAATTCTGAAAATATAGAAAAGGTCAAAAGAAAAGTAAGAACACTAGAAAACAGAAACAGATGCCTAATGTTAATTCTTGGCATAAATATATCCCTAAACTTTTTCTTATTCAAATATATAAACACACATATTTAAATTGAGATAAGACATTGTTCTGAAACCTGTCTTTCCCCGATAAAATGTCAAAGTTTCTCCTAAGAGTTGAAAAACTTCTCAAAATGTAACAGGATGGTCCCCAGGAAAGGGGAGGCTCCAGGTTCCCTGTCCTACCCAAAGGAGGGTGGAGCTGAGCAGGAAGAAGAAACTGGAAAGGAGATTAGAGTAGGAAAAAAGCAGCATGAAGAGCAAGGAGGCAACCTGGAGAAGGCATGTGGAGTAGAAAGACAAATGAAGAAACTGTGCTTGCTCCTTGGTCCTGAAACAAATGTGGGTGAGAGACCTGTAGGGAGGTTAACAATGGTAGCTCCCCCCCTCCTTCTTTATTTATACATATTTGACATCAGTTGTAGTCCCCATGGATTTCCTATCTCCATTTCACCAGTGCACCACCAATGGCACCTTTTATCTTGATTTTGATTCTGCTCTTCTTCTCCCAGACTTACTGTTTCTGACCCTTTTCAATGGGTCCCTGCCAGAAGGTGCTTTATCAGGCCTTGCTTTGGGCCAGTCCTGTTTGGCTGGACTTTACCCAAGAAGGGATCGGTAACTTGAGGTGCTTGATTTGGAAACTATATTCTTTGTCTTATCTACATTGCACAATAATTGTATTAAAGTTCCTTTCCATTAAAGAAGGTCTTACATGTTTGTCTTGATGCAGCGGATGGCAGAACCTATTTAGAGCAGGCAGGTTTGGGGGTTCAAGGGTACCCTTCTCCCTGCCCTGTAACAAAATTATAAAAAAAAATTAAGAGGTATGAAATGTTATGCTAGAGTAGGCAACCTGAGGAAAAACATAGAAAAAGTTGGTAATGAATCAATCATATGATTCTCAGGTGGGCTCTGCTTTACTTGTTTGATAACCATGTGCATGCATATATGTGTGCACAGGTGTCCTGACGAATACACATGCCACAGAATTCTGATCAGTGGTATTTTTATAATAAAGCTGATAGATGAACCTAATACCTATAAATCACAACTGTCTTCTTTCTCATAAATCATTTCATACCTCTTAATTTTTTTATAATTTTGTTACAGGGCAGGGAGAAGGGTACCCTCAAATTCCCAAACCTGCCTGCTCTAAATAGAATCTGCCATACGCTGCATCAAGACAAAACATATAAGACCTTCTTTAATGGAAAGGAACTTTAATACAATTATTGCGCAATACAGACAAGACAAATTTCATAACTCACCGTGTTGATGAGGTTTAGAACATCCTACTCCAAAATATGGCACGTTGACATACTGAGTATTTTAAACTGCAGAAGTCTGAGAAAATGACAGAAGCAGCAAGGTCACTCTAACCTCCTCCCTACCTCACACTTCCTTTCAGAAACAAGACACAGAAACCTAAATGAAAGATGTCCTCTCTATACCCAGAGGAAGAGGGTACTTTTAACTCTGAAGACAAAAGGACATCAAGAAGAACGCTAATAAGTAAGTCTTATTCTTCTCCCCAGTCTAATACACTTATTCCATACTTCTTAACCTATCATATTCCTCCATAACTCTTCATCAAACAGCGTAAGAATACACAAGTCTGTTTTTTGGGTCTTAAGTTCCTTATGAAAACTGCTGTATCAAATAAATCTTACAATGAATCTATACATTTTTCTCCTATTAATCTTTGTCAGTTTAATTTTCAGATCCAGTCATGGACCCTAAGAGGGTAAAGGTAAACTTTTTTCCTCCACTACAGGTTTACCTGGTTTACGTTATAAACTAATTCCATTTTATTAATGGTACCTGGCAATGACATTTTTTTCCTCATGATTACTTACTAAATAAGATATGAACTAGATTATGAGATCCAAACTATATATATAAAAATTTATATAAATATAAATAAATTTCTTGGTGGGACAGAGCACTTATATTTTTTGAAAACAACATGGAGGTTAGCATTTCTGGCAAAACTCAAAGCCAACAGACTGATAATCTTAAACTGAGAAAGTGATTCAGCACAGGTTCTAATCTACAAGTTTTATTTGTATGAACTCATTGAATACTCACAACAACCCTGTTACTAACTTCTTTTATAGATGGAAAGACAAAGCAAATAAAGCACAGAAGTAACCGATCCATAGCTACAAGCAACAGAGATTTGAACCTTGGTAGCTTAAGTCAATGGTCCAAGTTCTTATTCTTAACCAGTATGTTACATTTTTAGAAACATTACTTTTAAATCTCTTGAAAGTAAAGCCGTAAGTTTGGTGTTTTTAAATCTCCTTTTTTCCCTTGTCATTTTATTCAAAAGTCACCTGTGAGGATACTAGTGAAAAGCAGCATGATCCAGACATCACTGGTATGTCAGTCAGAATTTCAAAACAGAAATCTCATCTGTTCCCAAATATTCTCCATGACTGAAGTTGACAGTTTATAGTTAAGTTCTCAAAAAGTTATGAAACTGCAAGAAACTAGTTTTTTGGTTTTTGTTTTTAATCAACTTGCCAACAGGTATCCCCAAAGAATCCTCTATACCAGTGCCCAGACTATGAAGGACACAGTCTATTGTAGCACTCTGTGATTAAGTTTTGCTAAGATACTTACTAAGAAGCAAAGGGTTAACAACAGCATGCTAAAAACTTGACAATCAGAAAATCCACTAATTTCTTGGCACCTATTTAATCCCTTACTGTTGGGAATATTAACAATCCTCATTTCTTCTTCATATGAATGCATTTTCTTCATTCTATGTGAATGCATGTTTGTGGTTCTATAAAGTCTAAGACACTAATTTTAATTTTATTCTCCAATTCACTTATGAAGCAACTAAAAGAAAACAAACTAAAATAAAATTAGAAAAGTTATCAAGTTAAATTCTGCTTATCAAAATAAACCTGAAGAGCAAAATTATCTCACTGACACAGTAGCCTCACCAATCTTTGCATTTCAATCTATTCCTTCTCTCCTGGATTGCAATGTACAAATGGATGTCCTTCAACATTAGAGCCAAATTATTGTCAGACAGAGAAAAGATTCTAAGCTGAATTAAAAACAAGCCCTCTGAATGGTCTATAAAATGTATAGTATGGGGAATCCCTTGTGGCGCAAGGAGTTGAGTGCTACACTGTGGCTTCCTCAGCCCCTGCATCGATCCCATGAATTCGATCCCGTGCTGGGAGGGGATCAACTTCAGTGGATCTCTGAACTCCTTGTTCTGCTCCCCACTGTCTTTGGTGAATCCTCTCACCCCCTGTGCCTGTGGACTATACCCCAGCTCTTGTGTGCATAAATAAATAAAAATCTTTAAAATAAACTATACTAAAGTAACATGATCAAAAACATCCATATTTCTACTAGAAACAAATACAAGAGCTAAGAAAAACAATCCTCTGTACTTTAGTCTGGGTATATAATACATCAAATTGTTACTTTTACTTCCAGGAACCATACTTTATGGGTGACCAAAGAACTGGGGTACATCAAGAGCAGATAAAAAAGGGTTTAGAATCCATATTATATGTGAAATAGAAGAAATGAGTAAGTTTAGTACATACCCTTGTGCACTGTTAGAGGTGGGATAAGTAAAGAAAACATTATGATACATGAAGGACGGTTAAATGTTATAGAAAATTAGAGTTATTTATCATAACTCCAGAAGGAAGAACCAGAAAAAGGATGTGTGTGATTCTTTGGAAGACAGATATTTTTGGTAAATGAAAGTATTAGATAATAACAGAAAGAGTCAATGGTGGGGCAGTGGGATAAACTGAGGGAATATCCCATCCCTGAAGCTATCTAGACTCCATTTGTCACAAGTACTGTATTTTAAAAAGACTACTTGACCTAATGACTGGTTCCTTTCATCTCCAGTGTGGCACAATTTCAAAATGCGTATATATTATCTTCCTGGCTCAATTTTGTTTTTGTTTTTCTCAGTTTATTTAATTTTATCCTCTTTCCTCTATTAATAATCATCTCAATCATGCATTCCACTTCTTAAAGTAAGTTGTTTTTCTTCACCTCATAAATAAATATCATTGATGGGTGACAACACTCCAGAAAGTCACCTAAGCTGATTTGCTTTCTCAAGTTAACTCCCTTAAAAGCAAGTCCCTTGCATCACTCATTTTAAACATAACAATTAACAAACTATGATAAAAATTATCAGTAGGTAAAAATGAGTGATACTGCTTAACAATAATGCACACCCAAAATATAAACTTAGTATGTTTAATTATGGCTTCGAAATATGTTTAAAAAGACAGTCTTCTTTAAGTACTTTGGTGATTTCCTCTAGATTAGGAAATGTGCTATTTCAGGGCTTTAAGAAACTTACAAATTTGAATGAACCCAGATTTGCTATTATTCTCAGTATTTACAGATAAATAATAAGGGGAAAAAAGTACATTATCAATTTCCACAAAATGTACCAACAGGGAGATAGGTAGATAAGATAGTTAAACTTCAAAATTCTTTTCAGAGTCTAGGTTAAGGAGAAAAAAAAAAGAACAGGACCTCCCCAGTGGTGCAATGGGTTAAGCAACGCATTATGAAGCAAACCCCAGTCACTGCAGCACAAGTTTGATCCTTGCCCCTGGTCAGGGAGGTGATCCACATGGTGCAGCAGACCTCTCCTGCCTCACCCACTGCTGCTCTCAGCAGTGTGCTTCAGTTGATCTGTCTGTTCTGTTCCCCACTCTGTCTCTGGTGGATCCTCTCACCCCCCTCCCCCAGCCCCGGCCTGTGTTGCTTGTACACATAAATAAATAAATCTTCAAAAAGAAAACAAAACAAAACAGGGGCCTCCCTGGTGGCGCAATGGGGTAAGCAATGCACTGTGAAGCAAACCGCAGCCACTGCAGCACAAGTTCGATCCCCGCCCAGGGAGGGGACCCACATGGCACAGCAGACCTCTCCTGCCACGCCTGCTGCTCCCCTCAGCAGTGTGTTTCAGTCAGTCTGCCTGTTCTGTTCTCCACTCTTTCTCTGGTGGATCCTCTAACCCCTGCACCTCTGGCCTGTACCCCAATGCTTGCTTGTATGCATAAATAAATGAACCTTTAAAAAAAAAAAAACTTTCCCAATCTTTTCTTTCAGAAAGAAAAGTCATAAAACACAAACACTGACCAAAAAGGAGAGTAAAAATTAACATTTAAATATTGATATTCCACTAATTTTAGTGTCTTTATACATAAATCTTCTTAATTCTACATAGGTCTTTGTTTCAGAAGATCAAACTTAGTCAAAAGAGTAGAAGCTAAAAGGTTATACACTTTGATTCAAAAGGTATATCTTTTTTTTTTTTAACATTCCAATTTGAGCATAAAGTCTCATTTTATTATCCTCATCTTTCCCCCTGGTATGTCATTCTTGGAAAATCTATGACAATGTCCTAGCTCTCCATGATCCTCACTTTTCTTCTTCTTCTTTTTAAAATGAATGCTCAGGAGTCAGAGAACACAGGCCAAGTTTTAACACCACTTCCACTTCAAAGGAGTCCTTGCACTGAATCTTGGTTTGAATAGGGCGACCCACATGCCCATGACAAGCGCTCAAACTCCGGTTTGTAACTAGAAGTCTGTTCCACACCTCCTTAGATTGTTCTCCTGCCCCCAAGCTGCAGGAAGAAACCACTGATCAGGAGAATGTAAGAAAGTCTGACATTTTCTTTTTCCTTTAAGAAGAAGAGAAACTAAGACTCCTATGCCTTCTGTTGGTTTGGATAAAAAGATCCAACACTTCCATGGGCATTATAGTTTCCCACAATGTCTGAATTATTTCAGGCTATAAATTTCAGCAGGTAATGTTATCAGATATTTAATATTTGCTGCGCTATGTGCTTTTCCTAAGTTTTTTCATTTGGATCGCTCAAGAGTTGTAGGAAGTAGAGTGGCACAACCTTCTATTTTCCAGATGTGGCAAATGTAGCACAGATGGGTGAAGCAATCTGCCGAAGGCCACATAGCTAATAAAGAATAAAACCAGTATTTGAGTCTTGGTTGTTGCTGCAAAAGCCATTTCCCTAACCGTTATGCTCTACCCCTAGTTAAACAGATAGAGGTATCTTGCAGGGTCAATGAAAGGCTTTGACAGAAAAGGCACATTTTCCCTGGGGTTTAAAGGATATGTATGAGTTTTCCAAGTTGAGGGGCTGAGAAGGATGCTAGGG
>JAGFMF010011602.1:1447023-1509215 GCA_019455555.1 Galemys pyrenaicus
TTGATCTGCCTGTTCTGCTCCCCGCTCTCTGTGGTGAATCCTCTCACCCCCCCCCCACACCTCTGGCCTGTACCCCAGTGCTGGTATGCATAAATAAATAAAATCTTAAAAAAAAAAAAAAAGAAGTTGGGAAACCATCTTCCCAGGAGCTACAAAATAGAATCAATCCTCTCATGATAAAAAAAAAAAAAAGTTCTTTTAATGCTAAGATTCTATGATTATTTTTTATTATTACCTTTCCCACTCTGGAAAATCTTCAAGACTCTGTCGTGTAAATGTCACCAACCCAGTAGGTTCTACAAAAGCAACAGATGAAAAATACCCAAGGTAAGTTTCAATTGTGAAAATATTACATATGTTCCACATAGGAATGGTTCTAACAATGACTATAAAGCAAGTCAAGAAATACCAAGCATAGTAGTGGGGTACAAAAGGAGAATGATATAAAATAATATTATCCTTACAGTGGGAACTTTTTCTTTAAAACCATAAGCCTTCACGAAACAAAACTATACAAATAACAGTACAACTATGGAATTTGAGTAGAAGTACTTTTTGATGAGGTTTTCCAAACTAAATAGACTTTCAAAAAATCACTGGACAAAACAATACATAATGGGTGCTGCTTATAAGATAAAGAAAAAAATAAATTTTTAATCTGTAGGCTTCTTCTCAAAGTCAAGTCTTAACTCTAAACCTAAAGACTGGTCAGTGTGTCCACATTTATGTGCTTTTATAATAAGATAAGATGTTTAAGATTTAAAAAGGAAATGGTTGGCATCAGCTTTGGAGTTGACAAAGCTCAATGCTAGGATTAGGAAATATGCATTTGTTCTACCTATAAAGAACCTTAGCTGGAAGGAGGAATTAGTGTGCTCTAAGAGGTTAGAGAACAAAGATAACATAGTTTTCAAAAAGCAATAACTATTGATTTTTGAAGGATCAAATGCAGTAAATTTTAGGTCCTTTTTTGTTAGCTTTTTTTTTTTTTAAACTAGTGGCAAAAACAACAAATAAATCAGCAGGCCAAAAGCAATCTATTTGATTCGTATCAAAGAACAAACTAAAAAGGCCAGGCCATTTTTGTTTTCTTCTGCTAAAAAAAAGAGTTCTTAAGCAAAGAGCAGTATGTCAGGAACTATTAGTGGTAATGGTGGTAGAGTACCAATGAAAGCTTGGTAATCACTTCATCCCTTTGGATGATTCCACATTTCTCTGCTCTCAGTCAGGAGCAGTAACAACTCAAAAATTATACGCAGTAGTTTAGAAAACAGAATTTTGTTAACATAGATTTCAAAATATTCTTTAGATATCTAAGTTTAAGACAAATGGATACCATATTTCAAACTCACAAGTAAGAAGTCAAACAATTCAAATATGAGAAAAGCAATACTACCAATAGTAAACATCAAATGTCTCCCACAGACATAAAAAAGAACAAGAAAATTCATACCAGTGTTCACTGCTGGTAAAGCAAGAAAAAGGTAAGAGAACCTGACACTTCAGTATTGAGATTATGCCTATTATTTTTATTCTATAAAAAGGCTCCTTTTATGTAAAAATATTTTATTTGGATTAATCAAATAATTCTCTTAATAAAATCACAACATATACTACATGAGTCACCAGCGTTTAAATACTGTATAAATTACTTTATCTAAAGCTATATTGAAAACGATTTATACAGAAAGTTCTTTAAAAGCTTTCAGTTTCAAAAAAAAAAAAGCTTTCAGTTTCAAGATCCTCATTAGAAATATATAGACATATGACAACACTGAAAAGTTATGATGGAATTCTGTGAATTCTAAAAAGCACATTTTTTTCATGTATTGAATTTCTGAAGCTGGGAGAAACCTTTAATATTGATATAGTTAAAGTATTTAGTCATTGCTGTTGGTCTGGATTAATGTCAAACTTTTCCAGAGAAAATGCGCACCACCCATCTGAGATCAATATGAATTAAATCCTCTGTGGCAGTCTTTTGTGGACTACACTGGTTCTTTGACTTCAATCTCAAACTTCTCAGGGGAGAAATTCTTCCCCTCACCCCCACTGACAAGATTGACACTTGTGTCTTTGTTGTTCCTTTTTTTGCAAGGCAAAGTTAATTTCTCATTAATTAAACTAAGGGTATAGACCCTTCGATAGACCAGCTTTGTAAGAGAGGTCTACAACTCCCCATCCTGAGTGTTTTTTCCTTGTTAGTGGTATCTAACATAATGGTATGTCTTACCATTCATAATGCCCTAGATTTAATGAAATCTAGGTACTTTAAATAAATAGGTTTCCAGTTTCTATTCACGACTCCAGAACTTCTATAACCTAATCATTAAGCTGCAAACCTTTTATTCCACTTATTTATTTTCTCCTTAAGCTGTAACTTCATATCCTGAAAACCTATACCAAGTTTTACTATATTCCACAAAGAACTAAATTACCATGTGCAATGAAAATGTCAGAAGTAAAATGTCTAATTAGAATTTATTTTTTTCAGCCTAAATCCTAATACTTACAATGGTTTATAAATTTCTTGGTACAAACAAAATTTTAGATATTTCTCTCAAAGTATTTCAAATCCTAAGTTAAAAAAACTGTTCATATTATTTTAGATAAGTCATATATTATTGACTCCAAGGACAAAAATGTAAATTCTGAATTACATCAGTAAAATGATAGAAGTCATTCAATTGAGATTTATTTTTTATTTTTTTAAGATTTATTTATTTATGCATACAAGAACTGGGGCATAGGCCAGAGGTACGGGGCGTGAGAGGATCCACCAGAGACAGAGTGGGGAACAGAACAGGCAGATGGACTGAAACACACTGCTAAGGGGAGCAGTGGGCAAGGCAGAGGAGGTCTGCTGTGCCGTGTGGGTCCCCTCCCTGGCCAGTGGCAGGAATCCAACTCCTGCTGCAGTGGTTGCAGTTTGCTTCATAGTGCATTGCTTAACCCACTGCGCCACCAGGGAGGCCCCCAGAACTCAACTGAGATTTAGATTAGCAAAAAGTATACTCATCTTTCTCACAAATTATTATAAATTCTAATTTAATTTTGTCTCCTAAGTCATATGACCTTTCATTTTCCTTAATATTTCATTCAGTACAGAGCACAAAAGTAAAAATCATAAACTAAGAGATAAATAGCTCTGTATTAAAGAAGCATAGTATTCTTTCCCTTAAATACTGAATTTCTAGTAATTCACTTCATTCTATAAACTAAACAAAGTCCAGTAAACAACATTAATGGGGGGAAAATGTCAAGTATGCAATAATAAAAGATTACTTACTAAAGGAAGCACATGAGAAAGACACCTTAACATGATTCAGTGGTAAGTTTTAAGGCAATCTCGCAAGCTAGATGAGTGGAACTGAAAAGATAACTCACTTCACTTGACTATAGTTTACTTGTTCAGCAAAAGCAAACTTTTGAGATATTCCATTTTTCTTTATAATTGAAAGAAAGGTCAGTCACTAAAAGAGCTGACATGCATAAATAAATAAATTTTTTAAAAAAGTATTAATTTACTGTTTTTATTAATGAAAACCCATTAGGATAGCACAGTATACAAAATTCACACACAGCACAGATTAATGGACTATATATATATGCATATTATATAAATTTTAAGAGTGAATTATTACTCTTTCAATGTGGTTCAGGCAGGAAAGTATACTTTGAACACAAAGTATCCTTGAAATGTCAGTTGCTCTAACTGTCCCCCTTGGTGATAAAAATTATAGCAAGAATGAAAGGAATTTACTTTTTTCTGTGACTCTTCGAAAATAGCAGAAGAGTGTCTTAAGCTTCTCTGGTTTCCTTGATGAACGTCCTTCAAACAATCTGAAAAGACCAAAAGTAAATGCAGGATGATTTAAAATGCTATAATGATTCACAAAAAAACTAAGCCTATATTAAAACCAAGTATAAAAAGGCAATCCTTCCAGAAGGCAGTTCTATAACAAAAAAGAACTAGAAAACTGGTTTGGATTCATATGATGCCTTGAGAGGACTGAAACCACTAGAACCAGGCTTCTTAAAAGTTGTTCAATTCAGATGGCACTGTAACAACCACAGTTCTCCAATCTATCTTCCTCCAGGGAGAAGGCGCCATCTGCTCCCCCAAAGTCAATTAGGTCAGTGAGTTAATGCTTCGTAATTTTCCCAATGGCAAATACTGTTTATTGTTCATAATTTTACTAGGTAAAGTGACTGAACAAAAAATGTACATGATTGTTCGTGTTGGGATGGGGGGGTGGACACAACAATGACCACAAGAGGGCATGACAAGATATTGGGGGAGTGACCAGTCCTTAGTAATTAAATAAATCTATCCTTTGCATGGTAACCAAAGCAGAGCCTACCCTATGTCCAGCAACCTGGACTTGTACTACTTAATTCAGTTTTCTTTGAAATGATGTGGCATTGTTACTGGTAACATGTAATGCAATTTATCCTGAGGAAAGAAAAGCAGGACTTTGGAAGCAGAAGACCTGGAAAAGTAGTTCACTAAAAGATTTCAAACACAAAGGCATGCTTTGGGGCACAAAGTCTAGCTTTCCTTGGGCATCTAACAATTATAGGGAAATTCTGTGGCTATAAATGATGAGGTGTTATTCATCTGCCTCTAGCCATATACTTGGACTTTAAAATCAGAAACCATTCAAACATTAGTTCACTTTAATAAGTACAGAAATGGGTAAAAGATTTCATGATCAGAAAAGCAAGCTTATATAACTATTCAGGAGGAAAAAGTTAATTCCACAAATAAATCCTGTTGAGACTGAAATGAATTAGGAAAAGGAAAAGAAACGCAGCTTTCAAATGACCTTGTTTTCAATGATCCAAAATTCTGTATTCAGGGTCAGTTTCTAAATAAACAATTTATATGAACACATATTTCCTGAAGAGAATACTAATATCAGAAAACAGTCTCACCAAAATCTAAATAAATTTTAAATGTGATCAACTTTTAAAAATGGCTTAAGAGTGCCTGTGAAAATTTTTGCTCATCTAAAATAATTTATATTTTCTAAAATGTTAAATGCACATACTTTAAAAATCTAGCTTCTTGCTGAAAGAATCTTTGAGAGTGCAGGCTTCAACTTGGCTTCTTCTACAATACGCCAACCAGAATACAGTTTGTTTAAATCAAAATGATAAACAAAATGAAAAAGTAACTTGGCAGTTTAATTAAATATCCTGTATCAAATAAATATGATTTACTAAATGAGTATCTTGAGCTCCACTGTAAAATTCCTTTGTAGGTTTACTACTTCATAGAGGAGAGGCATGAATATAAAAGAGGCTACCACCTTTGCTTAGAGATTAATACAACTCAATTAAGTGGAAAGTTCCTCTTCCTCAGGACTATTACACAGGAGAAAGTAGCTATTGTCCTTTACAAATAATTCCCCAAAACATAAAAAGTTCTCCTACCTTTTATATGTGGTCAGTTTGTAAAACCACATAAAAGTTCACATATTTCACCACCATGATGATAAATTATTAACCATAGGAGTCTCTAGAGACTACAGATTTATTACCCTAGCAATATGGACTTTCCTAGAAAATTACATGGCTGTTATTACCCACTACAAGCAAGTTATTTTGTAGGTCCAAATCTTACAGATACAAATCAGGCAGAATCTCCTGATAAAGAAGGAAGATGGAAGGTAGAAAGTCAGGGAAAATGAAGCAGGTTTAAAACCCTTGTGCCAATGCTCAGACTTGGCTGTTGTAAAATTTTGAAGTACTGTATAGAAGTACACAAAAAGAATTACCCTGGTACAAAAGCAAGCAAAGTAACATAAAAATACAGTCATCAGCATGATTGAAAGTCATCACCAAAGTGAGGTAATATCTGAAGGACAGTGTTGATGGTAGTGATGGGGGAGGCAGACAAAGGGCTGTACCCAGAAAAGGAGAGACAGAAAGATGGTGGGGAAAGGGGTTAGGGGTTAGAGGTGGGGGGCACAGGGAAGATAGAAGAGAAAGAGATGGACAAAAGGAGGTTGGAGGGGAGAGGAAGGTATGAGAGACAAAAATTCTGTCACAGAAAATACTCAGATAAACAAACACAGAGAGACTCGAGCAAATGAGACCTTCTCATAATAAACAAGCACCATCCAATTTTTTAACTTTTTAACATTAAATTTTTTTAAATTCAGATTTTCAAGTCTTGGGTATGTATGACTTGGGTATGCATATTTTAAGTCAGCAGGCACGCAGTAAACATGCACATTAAGTACGCCATAATAATTCCTCTGCATGTAGGAAAGGCATTTGGTACTTAACTGAATGATAATTAGATTAATTAAAGGAGTCAAACAGAAAAAGCCAGTCAGACAATCTCACTTTTGTTCTTAACAAAACTGTTTTTATTTTCAAGAGAATAAGTCAATAAAGGGTCAGATACTTATTAACTGGTGTTTTTCTTTCCATACATATAAAGAGAAACACAGTTTAATGAAATTTTTCCCTGAATTTAACATTACTGGAATTGGATTCTAGACACACACACACTCACACACCCATGTGATTTCAAGTTAAGGATTAATCCCATTAGTTACAGTAAATCAAACCCCAAACACTATAACCTCTACTTTAAAATGGAAGCAAGTGCTAATCCGGAACCCAGCCAGAAAGCTGTTCTTGGCTGTTCTGTGAAGTACTTTGCCATATGGCCCTAGCAACATTTTCAATCCAGGGAAGAGACAGATGTAAAAGCCTCCTGGGCTGACCACTGCTGCAACCCACAATTAATCTCTGACCATCAGTTTCTAAGCAATCTCAGAAGCATCAATGCTAATCACATTGGAAGCCTTTATATAAATGTTTAAGCCCTGAAAGGCAAGCAGGGGAAAAGGTCAGGGGTAGTTAACATAACTAAGCAAGGCTGGAAGAACACAACAATAAATTTAAAAAGAAGACTTATTCAATTTATTGACGTCAGTCTCCCACCACATACTCTCACCATTTTTTTATTAAATCAACTAGCTAGCCATACTTCTTTTGAGACTACACACATACACCCTACACTGCGCCCCAAATGCCAGAAACTATAATCATAAATAGTGGCTATGCAAAAGAGAAAACAAAATACTCCATAATAAGCTTATCAAATGGCTAATCAAATTAGGTACTCAATTTTTCATAAGCCACATGATAAAGGGGAAGTTTTGATTATTTTCCATTTCTGGTACGTACAGAGCATTTTGTTCTTCAGAGGAAGTGAGATATAATGAAAGAATTCTAAGTTTGAACAGAAGACAGTGTTCATAACCAAGTTTTACAAACAAGTCACTTGTTTCACTAAACCTATTAGTATAGAAGCTTCCTTACCTAGCTAGAATCAAAGTGAGTTGTCAACAGACAACATCAATGATCATATATAGTCATCATTCTGTTGTATGTTAATTTACCTAATTAAAACATATGCCATCTCAGTGAGATCCAAGTGCAGACATCCTGGCTGCTGAGGATGCCCTAAAACAATTCTGGAGACTACTAGAGCCTATACCTGCTTTACTTTTCAGTGACCTGGTGACCAAAAGAGCTGGTGGCCAGGGAAAGTATATCAAATCTCTAACAGACCTAGTTAAACTCTTACTTGAGGAAAATGCTAGTGGGATACTGCAAGCTTAAGTTCCTCATGGTCACTCTGGACTGAAGAACGGCTCTGGTTCACTTTATAGATCAAGAATTATTTCCAAGGATAGTTTATTGATGCAGTTCATTCAACAAGAGGCTGTAAAGCTGAATGGCTGAGGAACACAACTTTTAGAGGTCGACTATATCCTAATACAAATTATATCAGTTAATGTGATGAAGTGCCCTACCTTTCTAAGATTCCATTTCCTCAATTGAAAAATGAGAAAGACATTATTTTTATTTTATACAGAATTTCTAAAATTTGATAATTAAAACATAATATGACTATCAAAAAAGACACAAAAATTGGAATTTCACAAAAGATAAATGAGTAACCAATAAGCACAGTCATTAGGGTAGTATAAATGAAAACCTGAGGAAAGATGAGTAAATAAATATTTTCTACCATGCTGAAATTAAAAGGAAAAAAAAACCTAACAGGCTAAAACTCAGAGCCAAGCAGCTCCACTTCAGGAAAAACAATCACGCACAATGAAAGATAAGCATGCTGTTAATAAAAATTCCCAGAGTCTCCGGTCAGAAATTTAGCTGAAAAACAAAGCTGGTTCAAAATTAAAACATATTTATTCCCCTAAATCATTTAGTGTTGTAAACCAATGTTAACCTCAATAAGGAAAAAAAAAGAAATTTAAGAAATATTAATATAAAATCTTGTGGCAGGAAATGGAAGTCACAAAAGACTAAGCTTCCTGAGACTTACTGTATTCTACTTGTCAGTCGCCTCAAACCTTTTACTGTTGAGAAAAGAAGGCTGTCAGTGTTGTAGGCTCCATGTCCTCAGAGGACCCTGTGAACTTGAGGTTTTTTTAAATGCTAATGGAAAAAGTTAGGTTAAAGGGAATGAAATAATATTGTGTCTATGGAGCTATAACTAGGAAATAAGAAGCTACCTACATAAACTTTTTAGGAAAAGCTCAACAAAATCTGTAGGGGTCCATCATCAAAGTCCAATGACAAAAATCATCCTATCTCTTTTTATTAATTTTGTCTTCTGCACCACTTCTGATAGACTTGATCATCCTAGGCAACTGTTTTTCTTGTGCTTATAAAAGCAACATATGCGTATTATAAACAATTTGAAAAAATAGAAAAGGATGAAGTAAAAGCGTTTATCTCACTAACCAATGGTAATCATATTTTGATTCATTTTTCTCATACATCTATACATATAAATATGAACAGACATTTTAATAGGTACAAATATTTTAATGTAATTGAGCTTATTTTCTATACACTATTTTTAAATTCTTACTGCAGAAAGTGAGCCCTAACCTTTTCTTAGAAAAGTGCTATAAACCTTATCCAAGAAATAGGACTAAAGGCATCTATGAAGTTTAAATATGGAATTTTTAATAGGTAAAACTAAATGTGTAGAATGTGCTTTAAAATGTTCCAGGGGGATGGCCTCCCTTGTGGTGCAAGGGTTAAGTCTCAGCACTATGAAGCTATCCGAAGCCACAGCAGCCAAGAGTTCAATCCCCAGCCAGGGAGCTGACCCACAGGGTGCAGCAGACCTCTCCTGCCTTGCCTACTACTTGACACAGCAATTTCAGTAGATCTGTCTGTTCTGCTCCCCACTCTTTCTGGTGAATCCTCTCACCACCCTTGCTCCCAACACCTCTGGCATACACCCCAGCTCTTATATGCATAAATAAAATAAATCTTAAAAAATAAAAAAAATATTTTTTGGGGGGAATGTGGGGTAGGATAGATAAAAAGGAGTCAAAAAATACTAGTTAGTTATTGAAGGTGGGTGATTAAAACATGGGTTAAGTATACTATTCTATTTATTTTTTGATATATTTGAAAATACCCATAATACAGTTTTAAAAATATTTTTTTAGAGAAGAGGCCTTCTAATAGAGCCACCACTCAGTATTCCTGCAGACAGTTCTTATTAAAAAACAAATAAACAAACAAAACCACAACCCTCATAAAAGTCTACAATTAAATCAAAGAATCAATCTTCCAAAGAAATCTGTAACTTAGACAGGAAAAATTTATCTTAGAAACCATCAAGAAACATGTACTAGCTGATTACTCATGCCACAAATTCTAAGTGGCCACTGAAACGCTAATTCTGAAGTATTATTAATTGAATCTACTTAACATAATAAAAACCAGTAAAACAGTCCCAGAACTATTGGGATTGTTTTCAGAACTCTGAGTAGAAATTTTATATTTACAGCATCTCTGGCAGACCCTAGAGCTGATTAAACATTTATTCCTAATAAACAGAATTAGTACTTACTTATTCTTTGGAGAATCCTTATTATTAATTTAACTAACACTTTTTATAGAAACAGAAAGCTCTATTTCCACAAAATTAAATCTGTTTATGTAAATACAAAATTTAACTATCTCCTTTTCTACATTAAAAAAATAAACTTGTGAGAGATGCAAAGCACTTAACTACTAGTTAGTCTACTTGTAAAGCAGGATAATTTCTTTAATAATGTTTAAAATAAGTAATAAATTATATTTAATAAACAGCTTCTTTACATAACTGAATCATAGATTTGAATGTTCTTTGTTCTCTTAACCCTGTCCAAATATGAAAGAAATAAAAAATAAAAACTTCTTAATTATATACCACTTAAAAACAAAACAATTTATAATCCCTAAGAATAAGATGCAATAGAGACTGAGAATGAAGAGTCTAAGTTGCAGTCCTAATATTCTGCCACTAACTAATCAGAATTTCTCAAAGTTTCATCTGCAAAATTTATTTTCATTCAGGCTAACAAGAATTTAGTGATAATTTGTAACACATGAGATTTTGTGAAAACATCAAAGAACAGTACAGGTAAGATCTCTGTGCCACTGAAAGGATTAAACAAGGAGCTGTAACAAATTAGGGTAGGTGATATCATAGGAAAAGTAGAGAACACCAAGGTACCATCCAGTTACACAAACCTAGAAGCATCCTGGATGCCTCTCTTTGTCCACCTGCCAAAACAGTCATCGCTATCAAACTGACTTGCCCATTTACAGCCTCCACAACTCCACCCCTCCCACTACAAAATCCCAGCCACCATTCCTCTCTTTCCCATTCTTTGAATAGTCTTTCCAACTGGGTAAACTGATGTCTTCTGTTCCCTCCCCACTTGATTCATGTTATAGTCAATATAAACTTGAAAATGTAAATCTGAAGAGCTACATCGTATCAAATTCTTCAATGACTTTTTATTATCTTGGATGGCCTACAGGAAAGATTATGATCTGCCCCCTACCTTCATCTGGGACCTCTCCTCTCTCTCTGGGCCACACACTGGTCTACTTAGTCCCTGGGCACCATGTGGTACCTTACTCTCCACACTGCCTTAATAAATGCTGTTCACCTAGACTTTTGTCCTTGGTAAAATCTCCTTACTCACCCTTTCATACAAAGTCCAAGAGTTGTTTCTTCAAAGAAGGTTTTCTTTATTAAATTATACCCTTCTCTAATAGAGTGTCATAATGCTATACACTCTCCCTCACATAACAGAGGCATTTGCACTGTCATAGGAACCCAAGGAGTTGCAGACTTACGCTGGCAGGATTCGAGTTATCAAAAAAATATGTGACTTGAGTCTCAAAGGAGGAAGGAAAGTCATGTGAAGAAAAGGAGGGCATGGAAATGAGAAATTGACTGTCTCTTCTCTTCTAACACTAAGGCACTTAACATACTAATATTGTAGTTGCTTACTGTATATTTGAACTAAACTAAACGCTAAGTACCTTTCTCTTAAAACAAACTCAGCTAATGTAGCAATTTGGAAAAACAGATTAAAAACATGCCCCTCATAATTGATATTTACACAGCCAAAGAAGATGCAATCTAAAAAGGATTCTATCTTGCTGGAATTTTAAAAGAATTCTTTTACATAGATGTTCTATATTTGTTGCCATACTTCTCCTTAATATTGATAATAGAGAATAAATGTACACAGTAACAAATATTTTCATTGGTATTTTAATGTCTGAAAGCATTAAAAGTATAACCTAATAATTCTTATTATAGTCAAATCATCATTTATAAAATACAACAAATGTACTGAAATATTTTGGTTTTAATAAAAAAGTGTGTATCAGGTACTAAGCAGCTGAATTGTTCTAAATTTCATGAAACTAAAAGAAATACCTTTGAGGTTAATATTCCATGTCACTAAAGAGAACTGTGAATTTATGTTCCCATTGGCTGGCAGAACTATCAAATGCTGTGTCTACAGAGTAGCAACAGAAGCAAAGATACTCTAGCTGCAATGAGCACACCTACCATCCAGCCTTTAGTTTCTAAATATCATTTCCCAATAAAAGGAAGCACGGTTCCTCAGAAAAACACTTGACTCTAGACATAAACCTGGAGTAGTAAAAAAACGCCCCTCCAAAAAGATTTGGGAGTTCTTAAAACAGAAGTTGACAATGAAGGAAAGCTAGAAAAATCTGAACAGCAAAATAATTTTAAATCATAGAATAAAATAAATAGCCATAAGTCAGTCCATAGTAATATACCAAAATTACCTTCTTAGTTTTGATAATTTTTCTAGGCTTACACTGTATGACTACCTAGAAATGTTAACACAAAGTGAAGCTAGGTAAGTTGTACACAGGCATGCTCAATAGTAATTCTGCAACTTTTTTACTTGTCCAAAACAAGGTGTTTTTTGTTTGTTTTTTTTTAAAGATTTATTCATTTATACATACAAGAGCTGGGGCATAGGCCAGAGTCCAGGATGGTGAGAGGATTCACTAGAGATAGAGAGGGGAGCAGAACAGGCAGACTGACTGAAACACACTGCTAAGGGAAGCAGTGGGCGAAACAGGAGAGGTCTGCTGCGCCATGTGGGTCCTCTCCCTGGACGGCAGCAGGGATCGAACTTGTGCTGCAATGGCTGTGGTTTGCTTCATAATGCATTGTTTAACCCACTGCACCACCAGGGAGGCCCCCAAAACAAGGTTTTTAAAAGAAGCTATACCAAAAGGAGAATCAAAATAAGTGGCATTACTTTACTGCCCAATTGTAAAGACAAAAACATACTAGCAAACAAAAGTATGACTTTGTCCCATGAATGTACCTCTCCTCTATACCCTGCTCATACTGCCCTACTCTCAGGCAGACAACAAGGTTAAGAGGCAGACAGCAGAGGAGGACATTACACACTACTTACTGAGAAAGAGGAGCATGTATAATTTTTGAAGGCATTTATGCTAGCACAGAAAACTCAAATCTTTCAGATGCCAAAATTTTCAGGTGAAAAAGAAAGAAATGGAGATGGGAGGAAGAAGTGAGAAGGAGGAAAATATAATAGCTATTTGCCAAAAAGAGTTTTTACAGTATTTTTGTTTGTGTAAATGATAGAGTACTTATTTATGAAGATGGTTAGAATCTAAAACTTGATCAATACTTTCACAATGTATCACTTTAGTCAAAAAATTGAAAAATTCTTTTGTCTTCCTTTTAAAATATTACATTGATAAATTAATCTATAAAAAGTCAAAGTCGGGCCTCCCTGGTGGCGCAGTGGGTTAAGCAATGCACTATGAAGCAAACCTCAGCCACTGCAGCACGAGTTCGGTCCCTGCTGCCGGCCAGGGAGGGGACCCACATGGTGCAGCAGGCCTCTCCTGCTGTGCCCACTGCTCCCCTCAGCAGTGTACTTCCATTGATCTGCCTGTTCTGCTCCCTGCTCTCTGTGGTGATTCCTCTCACCCCACCCCCACACCTCTGGCCTCTACCCCAGTGCTTGTATGCATAAATAAATAAATCTTTTAAAAAAAAAGTCAAAGTCAACTTTTGCTTTTCATCTTAACAAGTGTATTTTTCAAGTCTCAAAACAGTCTTCTAACTTCAAGCTCACTCTTTACACAAAGGATGTCTTACACTCCAGTTTTAAGATTATTTCAGCATACCAAGAATGTAATGTACAAGAAATGCTCCTGTGAATAAATCACAATGAAGACATATAAAGAATCCAGGTCACTCAGAGGATAATTCGGTAGGGTGTAAAGACGGTTTCTGGAGTAGAACAGACCAGCGATTAAACCTCAGTTCTATAACTTAGTGGGTGTTGGACTCAAGTTCTACAACTTCTGTGAACTTCACTGACTACAAAATGACAAAAGGATCGCTTAATGTATTATAACAGATTAAATTAAAATTATACACAAAATGGCTTAGAGCAAATCACTTGATAATTAGTAGTTCCTTCATTCCTTCTCTATTTCATTGTTAAAGAGGTGTTCTCTGAAAAACATACCGATTGAAGTTAATGTCTGGATAACTAGAATACTCCGATTTCATTTTAGCATTTCGCCGTGGAAATGTGCAGAAGAAAGCATTAGCTAAAAGACTGGCGATCTGTTCCTGGGACATTGTGATGGAATGATTCATCTTCTGTTTCAGGAGTGGTATTGGCTGACAGAGGAAACAAAAAATACAGACAAGAAGAGCAATAATTAGTTTAGCAATTTCAAAAGCAGAGGCACCAAATTGCATTTGCTAAATTAAGACAGGAACAATTTCAGGCCACTCTTGAATCCTTAAATCAACAATACTGCTGAAGTCAAGAGCAGTTTATCAAGGGTGGTTGGAAAAATGACTTCTTTGACAAACTGCAGATTTCTAATCAATAATAACGACAGTGAAGAGAACATAAACATTTCTTATTAGTGGAAAACAAGACTGCTTTAGCAAGTAAGAAATAAAAATGCAGTCTGCACGTTATGAAAGAACAAAAGAAACAGAAAAATGCAGTGCTGAATTTAGCTATCATTGCATATGCTAAATTTTGTTTTCACTTTTATTAAAGATAGTTGAGCAGAGTAATTTTTCAGCGTTAGTCCTAAATAAAATGATAATTCAGTAAGGAAGTCTTCCTTGAAATTCTGAATCAGTCTACACTTTCCTTGTGAAACACAAATTTGATTTTATTAAAGCAATTAATGGAACATGTATATAATTGTGTAAATAGAGCTATGTATAATTCGTAAAAAAAAAAAAGGGCAATTCCTACATAATAATCAAAGTCAAAGAAAACAAAGGTATATTTTTCTTTCAAATTTTTTATTTTAAAATGTCTTCTAGTGATACCAAACCCAAATTCATTGACTTTTTTATTTTCAGTATAATCCACAGAAGCTGAGGTTGTGTGGAATGGGTTTTATTTAAACTATATGTTTTTAAAGACATTGGTAAAGTCAAAGACCGGTTATACATCAGTTAAGTTTCAAAGAGCTTCAACAGATTAGAGATGCTTTTTCTTGTTCCTTTCAATAACCCCCAGAACTAAGAATCCTGACTATATCTACATTAATCTCAAACCAGCATGCATTGAGAACTGTCCTGATTCTATCTCAGAAATCTTAAGGGAACAGAGGAATAGAAGGCAAGAAAAATGGCAATTCCGTGATTTTTTTTTCCTAAGTAACAGAAAACATACATCATTGCTAGAATAAGAACTTGCTAGAAAAAAGCTAACATTGCAGTACATACAACTATTTCTTAGAAAAACACAAAGGTAAACAAGGGAAAGGTAAAGAATTTATTTTCACTACTATATCAAAATTATGTCCTTTTAGTCTTAGCAGTCACCATTTCTAAGAAAGATGAAATGGAGAGCTCCCATTGATTTCCATTTCCCATCCTACCCATTTATTTACAACTGAGAAATGAGTTTAGAAAAGGTGACAATGTCAATGATTTAAAGCAACTGTTACCTGGTTATACTAACAAATCAGTCTTTAATTCATTTACTATGCACTAAGTTATCTACAAAAGTGATTTCAAAAATTAATGGTGATTTTAGGGTTAAGGGACTTTTAAATACAAACATTTCTTATTTTCAAATTATTTGATATTCCTCCCTCTTCTAATTTTCCTCTCCTTTGAGTATAGGTTAGATTTAGTGGCTAACTTCTAGAGACTAGAAAAACAGGACATGTGATTGTGAATGCCTTCAGAAGCCAAGTCAAAAATGACACCACTACTTCCTTTCTTCCCCTTGGGTGGTTTATTCAGAGGAAGGAAGCAACAATGACAGCAGGACACAGAATTACCTTGTGAAGAAACCCATGGCAAGAAACTGAGGCCTCAGTCAATATCCATGTAAGAGAGCCAACTTAGAAGTGGCTCCTCTAGTCTCAGTGAACTCTTCAGATGACTGCCTTCCTGATGGCATCCTGACTGCCACCATAAAAGACTCTGAGCCAGAATACGCAGCTAAACTCCTGAATTCTGGTGGGCAGAAATTCTAAGACAATAAATATTTGTTGTTTTAAGTCACTAAATTTATAGGTAACTTGTTATGTAACAATAAATAATTAACACAGTGCCTCAGTCTTTTATTTTTAAAAGTTAACGTTTTATGAGCTAATTTGTTATAAAATATACCATTATGGGGAAGGAGAAGCAGTGGGCTATTTTGAACACAAAATGTTTTAAATCCACTAATACTATTTGAAATAATGACAAATTTTTTTTAGTGAGATTGTATAAAAGAGTAAAGTAAGTCTGAGTAAGCAATGTCAACAGTGTAAACGGAAGCTCAGAAATTGATTGAATGCTACATTTTTAATGTCTTTTGTAGCAATCTCTCTTAGCCTATAACCTTTTCCTAAACCATTCCCTACTTCCTCTTCTCTGACCTGGACCATTAGAGTTTAAAGGAAATTCAACTGTGAATCTCAAGAAAACTATTGAGGAAGAAGTTATTTCCACCAACCTGTGTGCAAATATCTGGCAGACAGAGTGCAATTTTCACCATATCAGGCAAAATTGACTGATATAAATGTTGAGCTTCTGCTTCTTCTAGAACCTAAAAAGCAATAAAATGTGTTATTAGTGAACAATAACCAATGAACAAATGTTTGTTATGAAATTAAAACATATATCTGCTTTCTGTGAGCCCAGCAGAATGGCTCCTACAAAGAAGGGTGGCGAGAAGAAGGGCCAGAAGTCGTGACCAGAGAATACACCAGCAACATTCAAAAGCGCATCCATGGAGTTGGCTTCAAGAAGCGTGCCCCTAGAGCACTAAAAGAGATTTGGAAAACTGCAATGAAGGAAATGGGTACTCCAGATGTGCACATTGGCACCAGGCTCAACAAAGCTGTCTGGGCCAAGTGAATAAGGAATGTCCCCTATCGTATCCGTGTACGGTTGTCCAGGAAATGTAATGAGGATGAAGATTCCCCAAACCAGGTGTATACTTTAATTACCTATATGCCTGTCACAATTTTCAAAAATCTACAGTCAATGTGGATGAGAACTAATTACTGATTAACAAATAAAGGTATAGAACTGCCAAAAAAAAAATATATATATATATATGCGCTTTCTGGGCCTCCCTGGTGGCACAAGGAGTTAAATCTCAGCACTATGAAGCTGTTGGTAGCCACACCATAGCAATATTCCAGCTAAGGAGCTAACCCACATGGGGGCAGAGACCTCTCCTGCTCTGCACACTGCTCCCCTCAGTAGTATATTTCAGTAGATCTTCCTGTTCTGCTTCTCACTCTGTCTCTGTGAATCCTCTCACCTCCTCACACCTCTCGTCTATACCCCAGCTCTTGTATGCATAAGTAAATAAATCTTTAAAAAATATATATTGGCTGTAATATTCATTTGTCTATCTACAGCTTCCATTGGATCCCAGAAGGCAGATTATCAGCATCATCAGACACATGTAAATAAATGTACACAAGTACACTAGTGAAATTAAAAATATACCCAAATGTATGTAATCACTTAATGCCCTCTAAAACAAATTACCACAAATATCAAATACCTCTTGTATTAGCATTTACAGTTAAATAAAACACCTACAAATGAAAAACAGTACATGCAGTCCTTGTTTATATTGATTAAAAACTGTTTATATTGATTATATTGGTTATATTGATTAAAAACAAGGGCTCTCAGAAGTCTTCAAGGAGCCAT
This sequence comes from Galemys pyrenaicus, assembly GCA_019455555.1. Lineage (NCBI taxonomy): Eukaryota > Metazoa > Chordata > Mammalia > Eulipotyphla > Talpidae > Galemys > Galemys pyrenaicus. The sequence goes on from JAGFMF010011602.1 coordinate 1,464,617, forward strand.
CTAGCTTTACCAGTCTTTAATTTGAAGATATCACCATGAAAGTAGCACTAATTATTTCAGAACATACTCTATGTGTCAAACCTAATGATGAGGTGTCTGGTGACCTTGGACTTTTCCCTCTCTAGGCACCTGTAGGACATGAAAATTACAATTCCCATATCATAATTTGAAGTACAATAAAAACAACATTTAGTGCCCATTTTTACTTTTTTAATTTCCCATTTTTATAAGGCTTTAGGAAATACTTCAAGCCCTTTAATCCAATTTCTCTCTAAACGTCAGTATATTTCTTTAAAAGTATTAAAAATAAAGATAATTCAGAGACACTACGTAGTCACTGTTAAAGGAAACCATATATTTACTTGAAATCACATTTGAACTAAAAGAATTCTGAATTGTAATCCAGTCTGATCATTTCATAATTACAAAGAAAACTGAGGCTGAGGATATGGACACCTCTCCCCACTTTCCCAGTAATCAATGTTTGGGATTGACGAGGATAAAGACTATTCACAAATACTTATAGATTTCCTTTTAGTCAGGTGCTAAGTTGAAATAAAGGAATATTCATTTGTCTATCTACAGCTGGACAGTGTTGTGTGTAAATTTAAAAAGTAACAAAGGTAATGTATATTCACTCTGTCTTTAAAAGCAAACTGTAACATGAAGATTTTTTTTTTATCTAAAGCTCTAAAAATTAACCTATGTTTACCTCCTTCTCTAAATAAGAATTATGAGAAAACTAATATTCACAATGAAAAGAAAGATATTTGCAATTAGGGAGTTGGGGATTCAATTAATCATAGACTTTTAGAAAACTGAACAACACAAGGTAAGTGTTAATGCCGGAGAAAACAAAGTTAAAAAGTGGAGAAGCAATCATGTCTCAAATATGACTAGTGTTTATAGTATCCTACTAAAATACAGAATATTCATCTAAGTGAAATAAATATAATGATAGTGGGAAATGGAAAAGCAGAAAAAGGTTACATTACTGGTCATGGGGGAAGTGAATGATAGCTAAATCTTAATCTTCCATAATGGCAAGTTAACACGAAAAAAACAACAAACCCTCAAGTTCTTAATATAGTTACATGGCTGCCTCTTTTTTATAAATTCTTAACAAGAATAAAAACTGAATTAAAAAAAGCATACATTCACTGGTTTTCTACTATTTTAGGGGTACATATTAAAGATGTAATTCTTCCTGTACCTGAAAACACATACATTAATCCATTTGTTTAAAACAGTCAAACTCTACTTATTTGTAAATTATTTGTTGTTTTTTTTAAATAATTACAAATTCATGGAAAGGTGAAAATGAGAAGAGAAAAGCACAGAGAAGTCTGGTTTGCCCCTTGCCCTTAATGGTTACATTTTATATAACTACAGTGTAGTGTGTGGTTCAATGTCATTTTATCATGAGTACATTTGTGTAACCACTACCAACATTTCAAGATATAGAAATGTTCCACTACAATAAAGATCTCCCTTGTTATTCATTTATAGTCATAACCTCCTTCCCCCAACTATTCCAACCCTGAACAATTAATCTATCTTTTCATCTCTATACTTTTGTCATATTAAAGATATGAAATCCTATCGTACACATCCTTTCAAGATCGATGTTTTTTAAACCCAGTCCTTGTGAGTTATTCAAGTTGATGTTAAGTATCAACAGTTAATCCCTGAGTATTCCACGGTATTAATATACCAGTTTATTAACTATTCACCAACAGAGGAATTTTGGTTGTTTTCAGGTTCTGTTTATTACAAATAAAGTTGCTACTTTCAACCTATCTATATCATTATGTCTAAAATGGACTTCTTATCAATAACATATAATGTGGTATTTTTTTAATTCGTTCTTTAAATCACTGTATTTTAAATGATGAATCTAAATCATTTACATTTAATAACTGATCTGTTAGGATAGTCATTTCAATTTTTAATTGCTATTTATCTATCTTCTACTTCCTTCCCTCATGCGGGCAACTTGAACATAGTTTAGAATTCCATTTTCATTTATCTAAGGTGGTTTTGAGTAATAGCCCTTAAATAGATTTTTTATTAGCTGTTCTAGGCATATTATATTATATATATATAGTTAAAGCAATATAATAACCTATGACTTCATATAATCAATCACTGTTTCCTGGAATCAACATTTTACCACTTCTAATAAGGTATAGAAACTTCCCTTTAAATCCTTTCATGGGCCTCCTTTCTGGGGCAGGAGGTTGAGTGCTGCACTGAGTAATACTCAAGTAATCTATTATAGTTACTATATTTTTGCTCTTTCTGGTGTTCTTCCTCCCTGATATTCCCATATTCCATCTTTCATCATTTGGTTTTAAGATATTTCTTTAGACAGTTTGGTGTTTTTTTTTTTTTTTTTTAAGATTCTGAAAACCCTGTCACCTGCTTTATTTTGGGAGATGAGAAGAGGATATATTCCCTTGAACTGGAGGGGCAGCTACAATTTTAGGCCTCTAAGATTCCTCTGATCCATAAGATTATGCTAAAATTTCCTTGTTTGGAGATTCAAGAGTTAATTTTTCCCTAGAGCAAGACCATTTCTTTTTGCTGGGATGAAAGCATGAAGAACAAACTCAATAGCACCAAATGCATTTAAAGCAGAAAATAGGGCCAAATTTCTCCTTTCAAATACAAATTTTACATTAAAATGTTTATAAATCATTTGTTTTTCTTCTTGATTAAACCCTTTCTTTCTCCTTCCCCTAACAGGAGCCCAGGAACCTGGAGAGTATGTGCATCATTAACCAGATATACAATCCAGGTGCCCCTTCCCAACTGGAATCTGATCACTTGCGGGCTGGCCTAGCTCTTCCAATGGAAGCAGTAACTATGCCCTCAGGGAGAAAGGGTACTGAGAGTACCACTAGTCCAACAACCGCACGCTGTGCACAGGGTCCAGGATGACTTGCACACCCCGTTCACTGCGCAGTTTCTGGCCCCCAATGGACAGGAGAATCCTGGAACACCAGTCTCACATTGATAGTAAACAAGGTTAATATCATTCCCATGACAATTGGAATAAAGATGAAATTGAGAGTGGTGACCTGCAGAAGGCAGCAGTACTGGTCTGGGTTGGTATGATCTTTATACTGAATAGGAGGCTGCAACCCTCCCATACATTTGCTCTTTAATCTAGGGGGCTGTTTTTTGAACATGAAGTTTCCCACATTGGTCCTGTCTGTTCCCAACAATCTTTCTACACCAGAAAAGTAAGCATTTGGAATTCTTCAATGTGCTGGGAGTTCTCTCTGGAATGGCTGGGTTCTTGGAGATTCGAGCAGCAAAGGGCTCATACATATGGTACAGAGATTGGATGACACAGGCCCGGAGACAGGGCAGCTTCTCCATCTACTCTGGTCACAGACGCAAAGGCAGGGAGGCATCCAACGTGTAGTACCTCCGGTACAACCTGGTCCAAAAGGCAGCAGTGCAAATGACAGTCCAGGCATTCTTACAAATCAGAGGAAAATTCACAATGTCCTCAGGACGGATATAGGAGGCCAGCAACAGTCAAATATCCATGGGATACTCTTCTCCTCCAGCCCCATCCAGGTCTTCTTTGTGCCTCTTGCTCTTCTTTTTTCTAGAGATGATTCTCTCATGGCCACTCTCCTCCTGGGCATCTGTCTCATCACTGCTGCCAATGATGTGACGGCTCACCAGTCCCAGAAAGTGCTTCTACCGCAGGAAGATGGGAGGCTTCCAAGCCACAAAGAGATTTTACTTCCTGCTGGACAGCATTGGCCCCGGCCTTCTTAACCACCCAGACTTCACGACGGCCGGATCCGAGTTGGCATAGTCCAACACGGTCACTCGCCAAGAGCAGGCGTCGTGGGCCCGGAACGTGAGTCGCTTCCCCTCATGGGCATGGCGACCGGATGGGGCGAGGCTGGCCTAGCGGGCCAGGACCCTGGGCCATGTCTCAGCCGTGAGCTGGCTCCGGGAGCCGCGGGGTAGCTCTGCCCGGCTTCTAGGCCATCCCGCTCCGGCGGCCACAGCTCTCGCAAGGGACATTTTGTTTTAAAGGATAAGTCCACTAATACTATTTTTTTTTTCATCTGAGAATGCCATGGTTTCCTCTTTATTCCTGAAGAACAAATTCATTAAATATAAATGCTGAGTCAACAAAAATCTAGAATCATTTCTTTTTAGCCTCCTTGTTTTCTAATGAGACCTCCACTGTCATTCAAATGTCTTTTCTCTTTTTTTTTTTTTTAAGATTTATTTATTTATGCACACAAGCACTGGGGTACAGGCCAGAGGTGTGGGGGGTGAGAGGATTCACCACAGAGAGCGGGAGCAGAACAGACAGATCAAGGGAAGTACACTGCTGAGGGGAGCAGCGGGCACAGCAGGAGAGGTCTGCCGCGCCATGTGGGTCCCCTCCCTGGGTGGCAGCAGGGATCGACTCGTGCTGCAGTGGCTGCGGTTTGCTTCATAGTGTGTTGCTTAACCCACTGCGCCACCGGGGAGGCCCCAAATGTCTTTTCTCTTATAGGGATTATATCATTTCTCTCCTGATGCTTTCAAGTTATTTTCTTTACCTTTTGTTTTAAAGAGTTTGGTGGTACAAGGGTTGAGTGCTGTCTGTGCTGTGGGGCTTCCACGAATTCGCTCTCCAGCCAGGGAGGAGACACACATGATGCACTAGACCTCTCCTGCCTCTCCCGCAGCTCCCCTCAGCAGTGTATTTCAGTCGATCTGCCTGTTCTGCCCCTGCTGTGTCTCTCACCAATCCCCTCCAGTCCCCCCACCCCAACCCCTGCGCTCCTCTGGCCTTGTGCCCCAGGTCTTGTACGCATAAATAAATTTTAAAAAAATAGAATTTGACCATATGTCTTGGCCTGGATTTCTTTGGGTTTATCTATTTAGGATTCAGCCATTATTTCTAGATTTCATCACAGTGTCTTCAAGTGTTTTGTGAGCCTTGCCCTCCTTCTCCTGTCTCTTTAATACTAAAATGACATTTTTTTGTTATAGTCCCACAGATCTCTAAACTGTTCATTTCTTGAGTCTATTTTCTTTCCATTGTTCAGACTGAATAATCTATTGTTCTTCTGAGCCCATCCATTATATTTTTTACATTTCTCAACTCAAAAATTTCTGTTTGGGGGTAGGAGAGAGTAAGGGGCGTCAATGTGATAATGCAGTGGCACTGGAGCTTTGGTGGTAGGAAGTAAAGCATGTGCACATGTCAAAGCGTGAAGCTGTGCTGTTGAAATTATACAGTTTTGTAAGTAAATGCAAATTTGGCTTTAAAAAATAGCATTCAAGTCCACAGTATAAAAACAATCACAAGAAATTTATGAAGGATTTCAAGAATGAAAAAAAATCCATTTAGTTTTTCTTTATAGCTTGTTTTTTACTGGAACTGTCATTTTTTTCCCCATTTGTTTCCAGCAGGTTTGTAATTGTTCACTGAAACCTTCTCATGCCTTAAAATCTTTCTCAAGTAATACTAACATCTCTTTTATTTCAGGATTGGTATCTATTATCTTTTCTCATTTCAGTTGAGATTTTCTTGATTCTTGGTGAACGATTTTTCTACTGAATCTGGTTATTTGCGGTATTATGTTATGAGAACAGATCTTACTTAAATCTTGTTTTAGCAGGTATTCTATGACAGAGGAAGGGGAAAGTCAGCTTACACTACCAGTTGAAAGTAGAAACTCAGATCCTCTACTTGACCTTACTTCACTCCCAGGGTGTGGAGAGAAAGAGGCATCTTGAAACCACGGGAAGGGATAAGGATTCAGAGTGCCCAGCAGACCTCTCTGCTGATAACATCCTGGGGCCACATCTTTCCTACGTGATTAGTCGTCTCTTTACCTCCCAAAGCCTTCTTACATTTTACATAGTATTTAAGGTCTTTAGTTGTATTTAGTAGGAGGTATAAGGAGAAGTTTCTAGTCAAACACTTTTTTAACCCAAAGACATTTAAAGTGTCTAAACAGGCTGACAGCTTCTCCTTTGGGTACTTGTCCTTGTCTTTTAAAATTGACATACAAGTAAATACTCTCATGCTTTGCTGACTGCCAGAAGCTTTAAAATACCACTTATTTATCTGATGAAGCATAATTGCATTGGACTTCTTCATTAACTGTCAACATTTCAAATATAGGTTGAATGCTACTTTGGAAACACAAATGAGCACATCATAAGTATTATTCAAGGACATAACCAACCCTAAGCCACTGCAGCACGAGTTCGATCCCTGGCCAGGGAGGTGACCCACATGGTGCAGCAGATCTCTCCTGTCTCACCAGCTGCTCCCCTCAGCAATGCATTTCAATAGATCTGCCTGTTCTGCTCCCCATTTTGTCTCTGGTGACTCCTCTCATCCCCTGAACCTCTGGCCTGTACCCCAGTTCTTGATGCATGAATAAATAAATCTTAAAAAAAAAAAAAAGAATTGACACAATGAGTTTCAAAGTCATAAGGCTATTTTGTCTTCTCTTCTTTCTAAACTATAGTATCTGTTCATCCAGATTACCAATAAACAAATATTTGAACATCTATTACGTGGCAGACTGTGCTAGGCATACAAATAGAACTGTAAACAGATGTGATCAATGACTACATGATCTCATAGCAGAAAGTTCCATACTCTCTCTGATATACTCTCTGAGATATAATTACTACAACCCCATGAGGGTGACTGTGGCAAGGAATCTTCTTCCTTCAGCAAATAGCAAAATGGAGAAACCACTAAAATAGAGTAACTGAATTTATCAAACGTCAAATTATGATTTCAGTATCTAGAAGCACAGACAGAAATTCGCACTTATTTTTTCTTTCCCCTAAAACTGTAAACTGTGCTCTAATAAAGACATTCATACGTGACTAAATACTATGCTGGGCACACAAAGTTCCCAGTAAACATCAAATACTGAACTTTGAGTAAGTGAAATCTGCAGCTGGTAAAATCAGAAAATTAGTGTTATTTTAGTAAGGGAGAAAATTTCTATAGATCTACTTCCTCAAACAGTTCATAGCAAACACCTCTTTAAAAAAATGGCCCATCACAAACCAACAAATGTAATAAAACATTTCAGTGTACTCCATCTCATATATTGCTATAAACCTAGCTAGAGCCTAATAAAATTCTGAAAAGTTGCTAATAACTCTCCTTTAATGAAATTTTTTCTAAAGTAAATATAGAAGGTCAAGAACATTAAATTTTAGTAAACAATTTTTAAACATAAAAAGCATAGCACTCTGAATCTACAGAGAAAAAAAATCATTTTCCACCTTGCTATAGTCTTCCATCATCAGAAACAAATGTTTTTTTTATCATGCATTTTCACTGTACAAATTTAACATAAACAAAGAAACAACAACAAAAAAATAAACACCAATAAACCTATTATCAAAATATTCATTACTAACATTTTGGGTGTATATCCTCCCTTCTGTTTACAAAAATTTATATTTTGCTTTCATTTACACAGTAAACTTTTTCCTAAGTAAATGTAACCCTACATCACCATCTTTAATAGTTTGGTGTTATTCTACTATTTGGACACATTATAATTTATTCCCCCAATTTTTTTATGATGGATTTATAGGTTGTTGCCAATTTCCCACTATCATAATTACCACTGCAATGAATATCCTTGTACAGACATCTATGGTACTCTAGAAGTAAAAATGCTATATCAAAAGGCACTTTTTGTATTGTTTTTTTAAGAATTTTTTTATATGCTGACTTAACTGCCTTCTAGAAAGATTCTGTCAATTTATATTCTGGTGCTATATAACAAAAGTACTCATACCTTGCTTACATGGAGTATCTCACATTGTTGTTACACTTGTAATTTCATAGGTTAAAATGACACTTCCCACTCATATTTGTTTCTTTGATTACTAAGGATGTTCAACTTTTATCCATGTGCAATGACTCCTTATTCTTTTCTATTAATTTTAAAGTAATATGTAAATGAACTTTTGTATTAAAAATGCCAAACAATTCAGATGAAGTCAAAAGCTCTTCTTGAATCAAAAATTCCCAAAGTATCACTCAGACATAAACAGATACATAGTTCTTTCCCAAACGTCTAAGTATTTATGTGCATGTGTGTGTGCAAGAACAAAATTTCTGTAAGTTCATTTTTTAACTAAATGATATTTTTTCAGCTACAAAAAACTCCACAATATCAATGTACAATATTTTAAGCCATTTTTTAGTGATGGTAATCATCATTATTCTCAACACTATTAAAAAAAACCTGATGTACTTACAATGTTAAAATAACTATAAACATCTATATGTCCATTAGTTTCTATATTTACTTTTTGTGGTTCTAAATTTTTTTATACCACAGATTAATCTTGCCTCTTAGAAAACTTCACATTTTGGAAACGTAAGACAGCTATTGTTTTTTGTGAGGTTTCTTTTCCCCAGAACAGTGTTTTTTTTTGATGCATCTATGTTACATATGTTATCATAAATCCTTTTATGGTTTTATTTCATTATATAAATATATCAAAATTTGTTCATTCATTCTCTTGTTGATAGACAAATATGCTATTTCCAGGTATTGGCCAGCATAAATAAAGCTGCTACACAAACAGTTTTTGTGTATACATATTTTAATTTAAGGTAGATTAAAAAAAAAAAGGAATGGAATTAATGGGTCATATTATAGGTATATGTTTAGTTTTGTAAAGAACTGCTAGAACTTTTACAATGTGGTAATAATATATTACACACCCAACAACAAAGTTTAAGAGTTGCAGTTGCTCTATATCTTTAACTACATTTGTTCATTTTAGTTTTAGCCTTTCTAGTGTCTATGTATTAATACCTCTCATAAAAATGATACTGGGCACTTTTTAAAAAAAAACGATTTATTTATGCATATAAACCAGAGGTGAGGGGGGGCAGGGGCGGTGAGAGGATTCATCAGAGACAGAGTGCGGAACAGAACAAGCAGGCAGACAAGATGTCCGACAGGCTGTGTGGGTCACCCACCTACCTGGCTGGGGGACTAAACTCATGCTACAGTGGCTGCGGACAGCCCTACAGTGCTGTGCCTTAACCCCTGGCACCATCAGGGATGCCCCATATACTGAGCGGTCTTTAATGTGCTAATTGATCATTTTTATATATTCTTTGAGACATTCTTTTGCTCATTTTTCATGGGATCATATTTTTATTTTTGAATTGAATTCTTTATGTATTCTAAATGCAGATCCTAAGTCAGATAAACATTTTGCAAATATTTTCTCCCTGAATTTAGCTTACTTATTCATTTTCTTTTTTTTTTCTAAAGATTTAGTTATTTATGCATACAAGAACTGGGGTACAGGCCAGAGTCCAGGGAGGTGAGAGGATTCACCAGAGACAGAGTGGGGAACAGAACAGGCAGACTGACTGAAACACATTGCTGAGGGGAGCAGCAGGCGGGGCAGGAGAGGTCTGCTGCACCATGTGGGTCCCCTCCCTGGCCGGAGGCAGGGATCAAACTCGTGCTGCAGTGGCTGAGGTCTGCTTCATAGTGTGTTGTTTAACCCACTGCGCCACCAGGGAGGCCCCTTACTCATTTTCTTAATGTCAAAAGATATTAATACTTTGAAATGTATTTAATTTTTTTCTTCTATGGGTAATGCTTTCAAAGAAATCTTTGTCCACCCCTAAGTCACACAAATGCTTTCTTCTAGAAATTTATGTTTTAGCTTTTGCATTTAGAATTATTATTTTCTATATATGCTGTGTATCTATAGAGCTGAAGTTCATTCCCCATATATTAAAAAGACATTTCTTTCCCACATTGGACTGCTTTGACACCTTTGTTGAAAAATTAAATGACTATATAATCAGGGGTCTGTTTCTGTGCTTTTCTTAAAATTTCCATTAATCATTTAGTTTCTTATGCCAGTACTACAAATTGGACAGCTTAAAACAATAAAAATTATTCTCTCACAGATCTGGTGGCCAGAAGTTCAAAATTCAAGGTACTGACTGACAGGGTTATGCTCTCCTGAAGAGCTTAAAGAAGAATCTTCCCTTGCTTCTTCCACCTGGCGTCTACCAGCAATGTTTGGGTTTCTTGGCTTTAAGAAGTTTTCAGTAGTAATTACTATTATGATGATAATGATGCATATTTTATCCTCTGCTTTGTTTAAATACAAGGTAGCTTAATTTTATTACAGTTAAACCACTAATTATGTGTCAAGACTGAATTCGTATCTCCTTGGGCAGCCTTCTCTGACTTTCCTAATTGCTCCTTCCTTATTGACTATCGTCACCCATACACACTGGTACTACTGCATTTATTACATGCTATAATTGTTTATTTACATATTTTATTCTCTCCTTCTTTAAGCTTTGAACACTACAAAAGAAGAAATTGTATTTTATACATTTTGTATTCCAGTACCAAGCATTGTATTTAGTACTCATAATTTGCTGAATAAAGAGTTGATGATAACAAAAAAAAATTATTCTGAAAATACCCCTGCAAGACAGAAAGCAAGAGTAAATATGACGAAATTGAAATTCCAGAAGGTTAATTCCCACATTTAATGTTAGTGGCATATACAGGAACTAGATGTCAGAGCTTTTCTTTCCTATTTCATAAGGAAAGGTATTTTAGAAAAATGAATACTGGCCAAAAACCTAGAAGACTACAGTTACAAGCCCAGATCTGCTTATACTCTCTGGATTAACACAGGAAAAAAAACCCTTAATTCTTTAGTTCCTTATCCATAATAAGAATAATTTTAACTCTGTTTAACTTACAGAGTTATGAGTTGAGGTCTCAGCTACAATAGTGCTTTATGAATTCTAAAACCCCACATACAAATGCAAAGTATTATTACCTAATGGACCAGTAAGTAGTTCACAACCATTCTGGAGCCTCCTCCTCCTTTCATCTCCCCCACATCAATTAACTGCCAAGTTCTACCGATTGATTCAGCAGGACTTTACATATTCATTACCTCTTTTAATCACCTCTAAACCACTCTGACTCAATCCCTCCATCCAGATTCATCAAGATTACTACAATAATCTAACTGCTGCCCTGCTGCTAGCTCACCTTCAGTTTCTGCCCAAGCACACGTGGTGGTCCTTGCTTCATGTGAAAACGTTCAACGGGTTTTCACTGTGTTCAGTACAGTTCAAACTCCTTGAACTAATCAAGCTATTCTACCATCTATGCTAGCCTAGTCTTATGCATGTCCATTTATGCACACACACACATTTAGCAACTTACTCTTCTCTAGAACCACCTGTGCTTCCATAACATTTATACTATGCCTGGAATATATTCCCTACTCAACTTTAAAACTTACCTATCCTTTAATGTCTTACTCAAAAAATACTTTGATTCAAAGTCTATCTAAATTGACTCAGCAGGGGGCCTCCCTGGTGCGCAGTGGGTTAAGCAACACACTATGAAGCAAACTGCAGCATGAGTTTGATTCCTGTTGCTGGCCAGGGAGGGGACCCACATGATACGGCATACCTCTCCTGCCTTGCCCACTGCTCCCCTCAGCAGTGTACTTCAGTTGATCTGCCTGTTCTGCTCCCCGCTCTCTGTGGTGAATCCTCTCACCCCCCCACACCTCTGGCCTGTACCCCAGTGCTTGTATGCATGAATAAATAAATCTTTAAAAAATAAATAAATAAATTGACTCAACAGATAGATTACTCCTCTTGTAATTTATCTGTACTTCTCTTCACAAAACGCTTAAGACTTTCTGCTTTGTGCTGTAATTATTTATGGACATGCAAGTTCCTTTAAGACAAGATTTTTGGTTGACTCACTATGCCTAGAACAGGGATATTCATATGTAATATTATTTTTATGAAAGTTATTAAATGAACTGGCACTTTCTATCTCAGGTAATTTCATGAAGTTCCTCCCTTTTCTCTAAACTACCATTTAGAATCACTGTTGTTTAAGACAAAACTGGAATTTTTTTAAAAGATTTATTTATTTTTGTATACAAGAGCTGAGTTGTAGGCCAGAGGTATGGGGAGTGAGAGGATTCACCAGAGACTGAGTGCAGAACAGAACAGGCAGATTGACCAAAATGCACCACTGAGGGGAGTAGAGGACAAGACACACACAAGAGGTCTCCTGTGCCATATGGGTTAGTTAGCTCCCTGGCCTGGGACTGAACCTGTGCTGCCCATTGCTTCACAGTGCTGAGACTTAACCCCCTGTGCTACCAGGGAGGCCCTAGAGTTTTATTTTTAAAGAAAAGTAAAGTTAAGCTGCTTATGGACTGATTTTATATAATATACCCAAAACATATCAGAACTACCTCTAGAATGTCACCAAGAGACAGGTCTATATTTCATAAATTAAAAAGAAACACCATAAAAGAGAATTAAGATTTCAAATCCACTTATTTTTCAGGCATGCTTTTTAGAGTGCAAAAACTAAATGTTAGTGGGAAAGAAACCCAATTGTAGCACTCAATTATGTAAGGATAAAAAATCAACTGGAGAAAGTGAATTTTTCTAATATTTATTTGTGCACAATTCAGGCTGACACTTTGAAGAGAAGAATCTGACAGCTTACAAGAAAACAAACTCACTCATGCCCCTTAATTTCTGAAGATTCACAAAAGTCTGACAGGCCAACCACAGGGTGATTTCTCATGTGTATCAACACAACAATTATAGGTTCAGTAAAAATGCTCTCCAAATTTTAATAAAGTCCATTTGGTTTGCAGAAATAACCGACCTAATATTTTCATATTTAAGAAGTCATAAACATGAACCAATCTGTAGATCAAAATAAGACTGTTCAAGAATTTTATCTTATGGCATCTATAAAATTAGTGTTGTGGCAGAGAGCAAGGTTAGATAAGAAAGGCTGAATGTTAACAGGAGTTAGCAGGGAAAAGGACTGTGCTGAGAAGCCACTCTGCCTCCCTACCATCTTTGGTTTGGTTTCCCCCTTCAAACAATTATAAGGGTTTCCCTGTGAATTTTCAAAGTGCTATGAATCAAATCTGGGAAACACTGATAAAAAACAAACCCACAGTTCAGTCTAAGCAGTCAAAATGATTTAGTTTGAGGATAGAATAAGAAAGTCATTACAGTATTTATCCAATAATTTACACTGGAAATAATCTGTAATTGTCATTAATTTGACAGTTTTTATTGGGATAAATCAAACTGCTATCTATGCTTCCTTTTCCTCCCTATCACTGGTTGTGGGGAGCAGAAAAAAAAAGAAAGAGTGTTAAGCAATGGGGTTTCCTTTTATTCTTCCTCTCCAATCTCATAGCCAAACTGACCAGCCAGTACAGGGAAAAGGAAGGAGGAATGAAGTGAGAAAGAACCTTTCCTGCCAATCCTCACAACTCCATAATCAATCTCTCCCAATCATTGTTCCATTCCTCATGACAGAACTCTGCAACAGTTTCTCACTTGATTCAGGAAAAAAAGCCACCAGTGGTTTAAAATTCAGAGAATTTTGTAGATAAATGTGGAAATTTCATCCTTAGGTATTCCTAAGTTCAAATAAATAATTAACAACTAAACTGGGAACACACCAATTTAGGAAAAATACCTTCATCCAATTTTTGAAAAAAAAAAAAAAAATGCTTCTACTCAAAAACAGCCACACTATTTCCTACACAAATTTCCTACACAAATTTCATTAGATTAAACATGAAGACTATACTAGTGTAGGTTTATGAAACATTAAGGAAGTGCTTCTCTAAATAATATACTGATGACCACTATCTTTTTTCATGCTAATAATAAAAATATACAGATTATTTTTACTACAGAAAGGGCAAAACATAATAACAGACTCTCATTATCCTCTCTCTCCAAAGAATTTGCTTCTCAACACTGTTACAGAAAATAATTATTCTTTAGGGAATAACCCTATACTAGCACAAGATGTTCTGATAGGTCTCTCTCATCTCTCATTTTCTATTACTGTATGACTACATGGCCATATCCATCAATCACTTCAGCAAACACCACCTAGTCACAGTGTTATTACATACTAACCAACAGATACTTTCAATACTATATAATCATGCTACTATTCATCTTTTATAGACAGACAGTCAAACTCAACATGACAAGACTTCAGAGAAATAGCTAATAGATAATACAAGTTTTCAAATCCTGGAAGCAAAATGGACTAATCTGTCCAATAAATATAAGTGACTAACATCAGTCTTTTACAATAGTTTACAATCTTAAATTTAGTAAGAATATTTTTGAACTATAAGAAATGCTTTAAAATTACTTATTTTTACTTTGAAATAATTTTCAAGATGATTCAATGATAGCTTCTCAAATTCAGACAACTTGGAAAATAATCTGCCATACAAATCAAGTGATATGCAACCACACATATTACAATGCTTAGTTTTTAATTTGATACTTAAATTATCCAATATAAATAACTTATCAAGTTATAGACTGAACTTCACTCTAAAGTTTGAAACAAACACAATTTTTGCAAATGGTCTGAGGAGCCCCCTGGTGGCAGATTCTTTGGAAAAAAAAAATACAGATGCATGAGTATAGCAAATGCTATTACAATAAAAATACCTGTTTAAAAAAATTGACCAACTTCTGCTCTGCAACTCAATTATTTTAGGTAGAATCAAATCCAGAAAAATTCAAAAACTTTACCAAGGGACGTTGACTAACAACTGAAGTTCTCTGTGAGACATGACCAGAGCAGCGGCCCCGGTAGCAAGTACCAAGATGTCAGATGCAGAAGGAACTCATAAAAGATTTAGTCCAGAGCAGAACAGAACAGAACACTGTCCACCCATACATGCTAACTGAGCGTTGACATGGAGCTAATATGTGACTAAGTGAATTTCAAATTTTATTTCACTTCAATTATTTTCAACTTAAGTATCCATATATAGCTAGTGGCTACTATTTGGACAAGATAGTTCTAGTCTTTTATTGCTAATCTACTCCAATAAAATAGTCACCAGAGCAATCCAAGGATGATTCAAAGGGTCCCAGATATACACAGACTTGGATGGTATAAATGCATAAAACTAAATCTGAATCTTTTTGGTTTAGGATTTTTAAAAGCTCATAAACAATAGCATTAGGCTATATCTGGTAACTGCAATTAACTTAGAATACAGGTGAGTTTGAAATAGTCAAATATTCTGCTGAAAATAATGTTGGCTTTATAATCTATACAGTGTTGAAAACATGTGAGAATTGGTATAGCATTTAACGGTATCACATAAAATATATTAAAGAGTTCAGGCTCAATCTGTCACCCTGGGGCATTCATTCTTTCATGTACAGAATACAAAGGAAAATGGGTTCCTGAACTAAATTCAGGAATCCAAGAAAGAGAACAGCCCAACAGATCCAGTCTCTACTTTAATCTCAACTCTGGCAGAATGGTGCTATTTAGTTCAAGCATACAATGAGCACTCACTTTTCCTGAACATTATATTGAACACTGTGAGGGATAAACACAAAAGTAAACAATGTAACTTTTATGTCTTCTAGAAACCTAATACTTTTTTATGATAAAAAATAAAAAACAGCCCAAAGGGTTATAAGTACTAGCCTTACCTTTTCTTCTACCAACTACTAATTTCAAATGGTCAACCATCACTTTGCACACATAACTTCTAAATCTTTCAGTAAAAAATTGTGCCTCAAGGCCCATATTTCTGTGTGCTGGTCTATTCTCCTTGAATATCTTAAAGTTAGTTCAAAATATATTTAGCAGTCACAAGATAGAGAACAACAGTAAGATGACCTGGAGTTCTGCCTCATGAAAGATGCAGAAACTTCACAGATCATGCAGCATGGGGGAGTATATAGGTACTACTCTAAACACAAAGAGGAGTCTTTAGTTGAGGTTGGGGGGACAGAAAAAGTTTCTGGAGGACATCGAAATTGAGCAGAGTTTAGAAGGCTAGATTAAGATACAAAAACAGCATACAGAGAATCAAAAGTAATCCAGAATCATTAGACTATCTGGTTTAGAGCAGAAGGGTGGCAAGAAATGATGCTAGAGAGGTGGACAGAGGCAAGGCCATAAATATCATAAATATTACCCAAGAGAGCTGAAAATAGATGAGATGTCACATAAGGTTTAAAGATATATGTCTCAGATAGTTCACTGTGTGTGAACAGCATGAAGGATGGATTAGAAGGGGGTAAAGCTGTACAAAAGGGTCAGCCAGTTGACCGTTGCAATATACCAAGTGAGTCATGCTGACGGCATGGATTAGACAAGTATAACAGAAATAGAGGTGAGACGCAAGAAGTGCTTAGGGAGGAAAATTATTATGTCTTAATCTAAGAAGCTGACAGAAAGAAAGAGCTAAAGATAAAGACCTCAGTGTCACACAGCATTAAGTGATATTTAAAGCTCTTGGCACTATATTAAGGGATGGGAACATAACAAAGAACAAATCACAGCCTTCTTCAGAAAAGAAATGTCCATGTGAGATAGATAAATAAAAAGACAGTAACATAAATGACAACTATGTTGAACACTTATAAGTCAAGAATTTTTTTTTTTTTTTTTTGGTGCATAGAAGAAGTGGGAGCAAAGGTGCAGGGGGATGATTCACCATAGACAGAGTGGGGAGCAGAACAGGTGGATTTACTGAAATATACTGCTAAGGGGAGCAACAGGTGAGACAGGAGAGGTCTGCTGTACCATATATGGGTCAGCTCCCTGGCTGGAGTTCCTAACAGGTTGTAGCAGTGAAAGCGCCGAGATTTAAACCCTATGTCACTAGGGAGGACAGACAAGCAAATATTAAGCAGGTATTAGGGAAAGAATCTAGAAAAGGTACCATCACATATGTTTCCTAAAATATAAAGCTGTTTTGCATTTGTGAAGTTTTTGATGACTGAAATAAGACAGATGATAAGAAATAAGAAATGAATGAAAATATTGAAAACCTAAAATGAAAGAACTAAAAATTTACCTTTTCAATGATCTCAAATCTTTCAATAAGGTATGAAGTAGATTGTAGAAATAAGGTTCAGAACCAAAACATAATAAGGCAATATATAAAAGATGACAAATAAACCAAAGATCAAGTCAAGACTCAATAACATAAACTCTCAATGAGATGTATGGGGAACATTGCGACATTTCCTTTCACTGTATCTCCCTCACCCTTTTTAAGTATAATCCTCTACATATTAAGAGCAAAGCAAAGAGGTAGCTGGATGCTATCAGAGTTGGAAGCTAGCAGACATCAAAGGTCAAGGAGGATCTAGATGAAAAAGCAAACTATAGGTACAAGCTGGATAGGAAGAGATAACAAAGTAGAGTGCCAATATATTGCAAAGTGTATTCCATGGGACACTGGCTTTAACGGAAATCATAAACTGTTAAATAGAAATTATTCTGTTTATAAATAAATTTGGGGAAAATATTTAATAGAAAACTATGAGGTTTGTAGGGAAAACATTGGAATACAGGATCTTAGAGAATGAAATGGCCATGGAATATCCAGGTCCAATCTGTGATCAAATGTGATCACCTAGTTAATGCAACAGGAAGGTCTCACTTCAAGACTTGAATAGACTAGTAGTACCTGGGTCATCAACCTGTGTATCAATTAAAGTTGCCCAAGTTAATGGCAAGTTAATAACAAGATGGCAAAGGTCTAAAGGAACAAGGCTGTTAGGTAGATATCCTCCCTAAGTCAGTACTATTAAATGATGCAAGATCTAAGAGAGATCTAAGACCACAGGCTACTAAAGTCACCATTTTCCAGAGGACTTACCTATGTTCCTCTTCTTTCTACCTATAATTCAACTACTGAATTTACTGTATCTCCTAGCTTTATTTATGCAAAGTTAAACAATTTAACAATGGACAGGAATCAGAAGCAGGATTAAGGAGAAAAACAACTCTTCATCCTAGCAAGAAGGAAAAACAGAGAATAGGAGAAAGAGGATAGAATAGAACACTGGGGGTTTATGAAACTAAAAAAGGTTTCTAATTTAGTAGATATAGGGTGGAGCAACATGTTCCCAATTAAAGTTTGTTTGTTTGTTTTTTTTAGTTTTGTTAGACCAATTCAGCAAAATAAAATCCTGTTTGTGACTGGACAGAGTAATTTACAAATACATTAAACAGGCCAAAATCAGAAACAAACAAACAAAAAATAAATCCATCAACTTCACAGACAAAAAAGGGTACAAGAAACCTTTTATTTTTATCTTTTTTAACTACCTCATACAAATCAACTACTTGTAGTATAATGAAGCACAAACACAAAGTTACTGGAATGCTTGAAATAAGATTTTTAGTTGTTTTTGCCCTTTTTTTAAACAAGAGTTTTATTTTGTTTTTTTTTCTCCTTTGAGATTATAATGAACATGGCATGGCCATACCACAAGTAAAGTCAGAAGTATGACAGAGAATGCTCCAAAGGCAGGATTGGTCATTTGACATCATTAAAAATGGCTGACCCCTAGCAAAATGTTCAAAACCATGTGAAACTGTCCTGCAGGTATGGTTCACAGGGATTCACACCTTAAGAATCCTAGCTGCAGAACAGTGTTTCTTATCTTGGCAATCTTACTTTGGACTGGATGATGCTTTATTATGGCAGTGTCATCCTGTTCATTGTAGGATGTTTAGTGGTTTCCAGAAACCAGAGCACTTCCCTCCCAATTGTAAGAGCCAAAAATGTCTCCAAGCATCTTGCCACATGTCCACTGGGAAGCATAATTACTCATAGATGAGAATTATCACTACGGAGCACAGTAGTTAAGAGCAAAGGCTTTGGAGTAAAAAAAATACCTGGGCTGAAATCCTGAGCAAGCTACTTAAATTCTCCAAGCCTGGTTTTCAGTTAACTTTTAAAAATGGAAATACTAATAGTGTCTACCTGATAGGGTAGTTCTGAGAATCAAATGAAATAAACATATTGCTTACACTGTATATGGTACATAATAAAGCTCCCAATAATAAACAACACCACTGCCTCTACCACAGATAACCTAATAGGATGTCTCATCAAACAATGAGGAAATCACCTACAAGTGTGACTTTGTAAAAAGGGTAAATCTTAAAGAAGATAGAGCTATGCCCAAAACAAATCTGTAAGCTGACTGAAGCTGAAATGGTCTGCAACTTAAATAATAGGCAAGGAAGAAAGACAGGATTATAAAGGAAGACAGAAGTCAGAAGGAAAGCAGCTGTAATCAGGGTTGCAACTGAACACAGTAAGCTGTAACAGTAAGTAATTTTAACATTTCCTTCCCAATGGAAGATGACCTTGCACACAGAATGACGGTATCCCTTTACCCTGTCCCCATCCATGTTAAGATCTATTTCTAGAGTGTGATGGTATTTGGAGGTGGGTGTGGTCATTGAGATGTGATTATGTCATGAATAGGAAAAATTACCTTATAAAAGAGATCTCGGGCCCACCCTGGTGGCGCAGTGGGTTAAGCAACGCACTGTGAGGCAGACCACAGCCACTGCAGCACGAGTTCGATCCCTGCTGCCGGCCAGGGTGGGGACCCACATGGCGCAGCAGACCTCTCCTGCCTTGCCCGCTGCTCCCCTCAGCAGTGTCTTTCAGTCAAATCTGCCTGTTCTGTTCCCCACTCTCTCTCTGGTGGATCCTCTCACCCCCCCTCCCCGCATTTTGGCCTGTACCCCAGTTCTTGTATGAATAAAAAAAAAAAAATAAATCTTGAAAAAAAAAAAAAAGAGATCTCAAAGATCCTTCCTTGCTCCTTTCACCTTATGAGGACACAGCAAGAAGACAGATACCTATGAGGCAGGAAACAAGTCTTTACCAGACACTGTCTTGATATTAGACTTCGTAACCTCTAGAACCGTGAGAAGTAAGTGTGTTGCTTACAAATCATCATATTCTGTTACAGCAACCTGAATAATTAAGATATTACTCTAAGTCAGGTTGCCCAGGGGTGACACAAATTGGAACAACAACATTGTTGGGGAACATTTGGGGAATTTGTTTGCAAATATTCCACATTTATGGATGATTTTTTTAAAGATTTATTTATTTATGCATACAAGAACGGAGGTACAGGTCAGAGGTGTGGGGGTAAGAGAATTCACCAGAGACAGAGTGGGGAACAAAACCGGCAGATTGACTGAAGCACACTGCTGAGAGGAGCAGCAGACAAAGCAGGAGAGTTCTGCTGCACCTGTGGGTCACCTCCCTGGCTGGGGATTGAACTCGTGCTGCAGGGGCTAAGGAGGCTTCACAGTGTGGTGCTTAACCCTTTGCGCCACCAGGGAGACCCCTTTAGGATGATTCTTGAAAAAAATATCTGTAGTGTTTTTCATGCAATCAAAGACCATCTGAGGTAACAAGGTACTACGTCACTCAACTTAATAAAAATTCAACACTATAAAGAATAATTGTCCAGACAGCTTAGAATAAGCTTATTATAGCAAATCATTAACTGTCACTACCATGGCAATACATCATGGGTAAGTACTTTTCACAGCTAGCACTAAGAGTAAACATGTAGAAAACTATCGGTGTAGTTCTCAGGGGACACAGATATCACATAGCCACCTTGGTGGTAATGATGTACTCTCAGTATCAAGAAAACAATGGACTGATGATTGAATTTACACATGCTTAAACATACCACACACTGAAAAGGTATATAAATTTGAAAAGCAGATTCACATTGTTTTTATTTCCTCTTATTATTTTTAACCTCAGATAATACATACTACAAAATCCTTCTAAAGTTAAATGTGTCAATTTTCATGTAGATAAATGTGTTTAGAAGCTTACACAAAGGAGTAAAAAAATTTGGTTTTTGATGAGTAGGAGCATAACAAGAGTCAATGTAAATTAATTTAGCAGAAATTATAAATTAAGACATCACGTCAAATCGTATAAAATAAAACCTACCTTAGAGCTAGATGAGAGAGAAATAAATCATGAGATTTGAAAAAAAGATTATCACCCTTCTAACTGAGATTCCTGGATAATGAAATCAATACCACAGGAACATTTAAAACTAATGCTTTCCATAGCTGTTTGAAGCAATGAATAGGGATGAAGTTAAAGGACATTAAGGTATCTTAATTTCGTAACTAAAATATACGAAGAATTCTACTGAATGGGTTTCACGTTTTGGTAATTGTAAGTCCCACACTCCTTTTCCTAAACACATATAAATACAACATAGTATTTCACAAACACAAAACAATAGCTTCATCAGTAATCTAAGTGTAAGACTGATCATTCATTCATAATAAACCAGTGAATTTATAGAGCATATACCTAGTTTCAAATGGAACAATTTGGCCTGTGAGATATGCACTATTTCAAAGAAATCATGAATATGAGACCCTCAACACTGTGCTCCAATCCAAAAGCACATACTAACCAAACTGGCACGTGGAGTGGGAAGGGGGTATCCACATATTTAAAACAAATCTAAAATTTAGCATTTTAGTGACTCCGATAGGTCCTTTTGGCTCCTACATTTCTTGTGAATTAAGTCAAGCTGTAAAGCAATGCAGACCTTATTGAGTCTAGAGACTGTGAGTCACCAAGGGAAGAAGTCCAAAAAGGTTAAATTTCCAATGAACTACAAATCAGAGGTTTGAAAGCTAGAAAGATAAAGATATTAGCTGTAGTCTTATAAAACATTCAAGGCTACTTTCATTTGATTAGGAGTTTGCTACAGGCTCTTTATGACAAATATAACAAGGACACTTTAAATCTTTTAAGCTTTGAAGAAAGATCCAGAAAATAGATTAGCAATGAAGAATTCCATTTGGAACTGGAAACTAAGGAGTAGTGCACTGAAATACATTCAGAAACTTACTGTACATTACTAAAAGAATAAAAGGCTACTGTGGAAAGTCACACTCTTACTGTTTAAATAAATTGTTTTCTGATTTGAATCCATGGTTATAACAATCTGTCTCCTGATCTCAACCTTTTACAAACTATTATACAAAACACTAATATCCCAGGAAAAGTTTATCAACATTTTGGGTCTGGGGTGAGGTGGAGCAGTGGGAAGGTCGAAGGAGAGGTGGTAGAAAGAGAAAAAAGAAAAAAAAAAAAAACCTCTAATATTTTTGTTCTAAAATATATAATGTACAAAAACACTAAGCATCTTTGATATAGTTATTATTAGGTAAGCTGCCCATAATAGTATGCTATACCCCAAAAGGTTATGTGAGTGCACAAGATAATGTTTACTGATGCTCAAGTGACACACAGACATGCAATTATTATGTTGTGCTTATGCTATTTAAGGACAGGTTATGCTGTGATTCTGCCTCAATTTCAACACATTATATACTAACTTTTATCACATAAAGATATGAATCAAAAGTTAATTTTTTCTAGTCATTGCTTTATATATGTGAGAAACAGATATGTACATTTTTTTTCTGAGTTTTTACTGTAGTTTACTTTATTATTTTTAAGGTTTCTCATGGTGGCATGAGTTCAAAAAATGCTATTTTTGTGAAATACAGGTATAATAGGGTATTTCCCAATTTTTGAGGCAATAAATTCTGTAGCACCTGTTTTTAATTTAAAAGCTAACTTGAAAACTTAAAAGCGGGCCTCCCTGGTGGCGCAGTGGGTTAAGCAACGCACTATGAAGCAAACCGCAGCCACTGCAGCACAAGTTCGATCCCTGCTGCCGGCCAGGGAGGGGACCCACATGGTGCAGCAGACCTCTCCTGCTGTGCCCGCTGCTCCCCTCAGCAGTGCACTTCTCTTGATCTGCCTGTTCTGCTCCCCACTCTCTGTGGTGAATCCTCTCACCCCCCTACACCTCTGGCCTGTACCCCAGTGCTTGTATGCATAAATAAATGAATCTTTAAAAAAAAAAAAACAAAAAACTTAAAAGCTACCCAATAAAGAACTCTAAAGTAAAAGATGAATTCTGCATAGTAATTTGTCCAGCTTAATTTATCTTTCAAAACTCTGTAGGACCCCCATTTACCTTGTGAAGTTAAGAAGCACATAAGCAAGAATACAACTTCATTATTGATAGATTTATACAACCTTAATTATGGGAAAGAGGCTCTGACCACCCTTTCTCTTACAAGTCACAGGACAATACATGTTCAATATCTGAGTAAGGCAAAAGACATATAAATTCTAAGATGCAGTAAATGTACTGTGCATATATAATTTATGCTGTATTTTTTTAAGTTGTTAGCCAAAGAGGAATATATTCACTAGCCCAATCATAACAAAACCTTTTTACACTAAATTCTAAATTTTTCGGTTTTTTATTTTTAAATGTCCTTTCACTCCTATACTCTTATTTCTCATCCCCCAGGTTTAGCAGTCATAGCTGCAATTACAAAGGAAAACCACAATTTTGTTATTTATGGCTACCTTTATGGCTAAACCAACAGAAACACAAAAATAAAACACCTATTCATTCCTATCACATCTATTCCAGACAGAAAACTAAATATGGAAAGGAAGATGAATAATCACTAAAATCTTAGTAGTTTGGGTTACAAGATCCATTACAGAGTCAAAGCAAGGTTTAAGGAGGTAAATATTAATAGCTCCCAAATAAACTTAATTGCAAAATATTAAAGTTGATATATTAAATTTAAAGTTGATGTTTTCCTTGGCAAAGCAATCCTTTCAAAAATCCTTTCCAAAAATTAATCAATTTGTCAAAAAAGTTTACTATGCAAATAAATTTTAAAATTTAAAGTTCCTTATGTTGAATAAATTAACATTTACATTTAATGTGAAATATGTATGTAGATCTAATAAACAGTTAAAAAGCAAACATTTGTTTTTTCAAACTACCATCCAAATCCAGAAATAGAAACCACATAACAGAAACAGAGGTAATCACTCTTAAACATTCCCCCCACACACAACCTTCTTCAACCACTGTTAACTTTAATGTCCTACATAAATTTCACGAATTAAATCACTAAGAATGAAAATAGTGTCACAGGTATCATAATATGAAAATAAATGCATTAATAGAGAACCTTTTCTGATATCTAGGACATTTTGTTCAACTTTCCTGTGAAAAATGCCAGCAATGAGTGTATCAATTCATTTTGCATACAAATTATAGAAGGGTTTGAATTTAATTTTGTGAAACACCACACAGGAGGGCCATAAAACACAGATTATTTGTTCCTTCCACTTGCAACAGCTGGCAGTGAGGAAGACCAATATTAACACTCAAGATGCAAAAACACTAAATAAAAGTCATTTTGATTTACTAGCACCTAAATATTTAACTACAAATTACAAAATAACAAATTGATCCCTGTGATCTTTGCTAGACTCACAAAATAATAAAAACTCAGACAATACATCCACCCTAAACAAGGATGCTCAAACAGTAGGATGGGCAGGATTCTAGGTCTCTGGCATCTTGCACTAAATACAGGTGTAGGTAATAACTGTAACATGGAATCACAACAAATGACTGTTGATAACTAATGTCTCCTATGCTAAGGTAGTTTGGGTTACAAGAACTATTACAGAATGAATCAAAGCAAGGTTTAAGGAGGAAAATATCAAAAGCTCCCAAATAACCTTATTTTTTTGAAGATTTATTTATTTATACATACAAGAACTGGGGTACAGGCCAGAGTCACCGGAGGTGAGTGAGAGAATTCACCAGACAGAGTGGGGAGCAGCACATACAGACTGACTGAAACACACTGCCAAGGGCAGCAGTGGGCAGGCAGAGAGGTCTGCTGTGCCATGTGGCTCTCCTCCCCGGCTGGAGGAAGGGATCTAACTCGTGCTGCAGTGGCTGTGGTTTGCTTCATAGTGTGTTGCTTAACCCACTGCGCTACCAGGGAGGCCCCCAAATAAACTTATTTGCAAAATATTAAAGTTGATACATTAAATTTGAAGTTGATGTTTTCCTTGGCAAAGCAAGCTACTTAGAATTTGGTGTGACATTTAGGTAAAGAATGTCCAAATACTGTTAATAAGCAACACTTTTTAAGAAGCCTTTAAAAACGAAGGAATCTTGGGGTCTCCCTGGTGGCGCAGGGGTTAAGTCTCAGCACTGCCAAGGGATCACCAGCCACTTACTACGGCATGAGTTCGATCCCTAGCCAGGACAATAACCCACATGGCGCAGGCAGACCTTTCCTGTCTTACCTGCTGTTCCCCTCAGCAGTGTTTTCAGTAGATCTGCCTGTTCTGCTCCCCATTCCCTCTCTCTCTGGTGAATCCTCTCACCACCCCTCACACCCCTCTGGCCTATACCCCAGTTCTTGTATGCATAAATAAATAAAATAAATCTTTTAAAAAAATAAAATGAAGGGATCTTACTCTATAATGTGAACACAGATAATACAAAGTAAATATATTTATAATTTAATACCTAGCCAAACAATTGTTTCCCTTATACTAATGATTTCTTTGTCCTCCAACATCACCCATATATATGTCTAAGACTTGCTTCTTCTCAATTAACCACTGCAACTCTAGGCAATGTTATCCACATGGGTCATGATGTAGTAAAATTCTAAATATTTTTAGAGATTTTATGGATAGAAAAACATGCAACTGTATTAAACATCCAATATCTTCTGTTAGTAACTGACAACAGAGTAGTAAACATTAAAATATGTTTGCAAAAAAGTAATAGACAGTAAGGCCATACACACAGATTTTAGACTATATCATAAAATATTAAAAATACACAATTATATATAAGTATAACTAAAATATTATATAGATATACCTATATTTGAAGAAAACAGTAAAAAAATGAAGATTTAGTACCACTGTGGAGATTCCGCCAACTCTCTCTGTTTACAAAGTAAATAAACATCGAAGGTCAAAAATGCAATGACTCCTCTCAAAGAACTATAAAAATATCATCAGCACCCTGGTAATCACCTCATATATATGATATATACTAAACACCAAAACTTGTCAAATATTGCCCTTACAGAACTGCTTCTGGGCAAGGTCACCAGATAAAGGGGAAAAAAAGCCTAGTCTGAGTAATTTGATTAAGAAGGAGAAAAATGACTAGTTCACAAGAAGACAGAGACATTATAACTAATAACATGTTTTACTGCAATCACAAAGTATCAAATTTAACACTACTTCTTACCAAAATTAACCACTGTAACTAATTTAAGCCAAGTAATTTATAAAATACAAATAAACTGTTACTATGTGACCAAAAAAAGGTTATATCAGTTTAACTTTGCATTGTACCAAAAATTCCATCTCTGTAAGAGTGACAGACATCCAAATTCAAGGATATTCTGACAAAGACATAAGCTTCTGTTTCTTATTTTATACTAGCCTTTAAATATCATATGGGTCAAAAATTTGACAAGGTAACACTGAAATTACTGATGCTACCATAAGATGCAGAATTAGTTTGAACTCTATTAATATGATTATAAACATTGCCCCTCATGGCTAGCTTTTCCCAGTACTAACAAGTTGACCCTAAAATTTACATGAAATGCAAAGGATCCAAAATTACCAACACAAACTAGAAAAAGAGCAAAGTTGGAGGGCCCACAATTTCCTGTTTTTGGGGTTTTTTTAAAGATTTATTCATTAATGCATACAAGAGCTCTGGGGTACAGGCCAGAGTCCAGGTTGGTGAGAGGATTCACCTGAGACAGAGTGGGGAGCAGAACAGGCAGATTGACTGAAACATACTGCAGAAGGGAGCAGTAAGCAAGGCAGAAGTCTGCTGCACCATGTGGGCCTCCACCCTGGCCGGTGGCAGGGATCAAACTCGTGCTGCAGTGGCTGCAGTTTGCTTAATGGTGCATTGCTTAACCCAATGCGCCACCAGGGCGGCCCCACAATTTCTAGTTTTAAAACTTACTATAAACCTATCATAATCAAGACTGTCTGGTACAAAAACAGACTTATAGATTAATGGAATAGAACTGGACACTATAAATAAACATTCGTATGTATGGAGAAATAGTTTTTGAAAGGATGCCTTAAGATAATGCAAGAGAGTCCCAAAATGCATTTACACTTAAACAAATTATGAACACCTATATCGTGGAGTACTACTCAGCAACAAAAAGAAACAAAGGAAATTTGATGGATCAAGGGAATTTTGAAAGAAAAGGAGCTAAGAATATACACTGGAATAGGGCAGTCTCTTCAGTAAATGGTGCTGAGAAAACTGAACTGGTACATGTAAAAGAATGAAGCTAGACTACTACCTTACACTATACATAAAAACCAACTCAAAATGGATAAAAGACATGAATGTAAGACCTGAAACCATACAGCACATAGAAGAAAAACATAAGCAAAACACTCCATGATATATACCTCAGAAACACCTTTAAAGACAATGAAAGAAAAGATAAACAGGTAGGACTACATCAAAATAAAACGTTTCTGTGCAGCAAAAGAGAAAATAACCAAGCCAAAGTGATATCTTACAGACTGGAAGAAAATATTAGCACTCCACACAACTGATAAGGGACTGATATCAAAGATCTACAAAGCGTTTACATAACTCAACAAAAAAAAAAAAAAACACCAAAATAAAGAATCCGTCAAAAAATGAGCAGAAGAGCAAAAATGACTCATCTCTAAAGAGGAAATGCAGATGGCCAACAGGCAATGAAAAAATGCTCAACATCAATTACAATCAGGGAAATGCAAATAAAACCACAATGAGTTATCACCTCACACTAGTAAGAATGGCCCACAATAAAAGAAGTAACAACAAAAAATGCTGAGGATATGGAGAAAAAGGAACCCTTTTACATTGCTGGTGGGAATGCCAACTGGTCCAACCACAATGGAGAGCTGTGTGGAGGACCCTCAAATTACTAAAAATAGATCTGCCATAATACCCAGTAATCCCACTCCTAGGAATCTACCCAAAGGACACAAAATCAGTAATTCAAAAGGAAACCTGCACTCCTATGTTGATTGCAGCATTATTTACGATGGCTAAGATATGTAAACAACCTAAATGTCCAAAGTCAGAGGACTGGGTGGTATATACACACAATGGAATACTACTTAGCGATCAAAAATATAAATTCATGCCATTTGCAGCAATAAGGATGGACTGGAAGGGATTATACTTAGTGAAATGAGTCAGAAGGAAAAAGAAAAATATTGTATGATTTCATTTATAGGAGGTATATAGGGAAACCAAACATGGGATAGGGAGAGGGGAAAAAAAAGACAAAACTAACAGGCAAACTATAAAAGTGGAGACATACAGCAGGGGAGGGGGGAGGAGAGGAATTAAAATGGGGGAGAAAAAAGCACAAGAGATTATGGTGATGGTTCACATGTGACTTGATGGTGGGAGTTTTATGGGGATTACACATGAGAGGAAAAATCAAACATTATACAAAAATGAACAATGATGTAAAATATATAAATTTAAATAAATATATTTAATTTAAAAAGTTAGCACCTAATAATGCATATAAAATATTAGGAAATATAGTTCATAAAAATGAAAGATGGTAACTATATTACTGAAACAGTTAAGAGTAGTTACTTAAATTTTTTATAGTTGTCATATTAATTTCATAATTAAATAAGCATAGAAATAAGCACTCTTACCTTATCTGAGAAGTCAACCAAAGCTGTAAAGTCCCATTTCTTAGAATATGCCACATTGTATTTCAGAATAGCATCCTACAGAAAAAGTACAGACAAACCTCATGATACAGCCAAGTGAAGCATCTATGAAAAACATGTGTGGTGTTTTGCTGGGTTTTTTTTTGAGCCATTTTTATGAGCCATTTCCAGTAAATTTCTTAGTGCTGGGTAAACTTCCTCCTGCCATTAATTACTCTACATCACTAGTCATGAATAGATATAAAGCATACTAATATATTACTCATTTTAAAAATAAAGGATATTAGAAAGGTCAAGCAATAGGGATAAAAACATAATTAACCTAAAGCATGCATTCTAAACAGATAATACACTTCAAATGGACAAAAATTGAGGAATTAAAATTTTTTTAAATAATGTAATAATTATTGGTCCTCAATAGAGTCACACTACATATACAGATATACACTGTATCTGTAGTATCAGAATTTCAGTGGGTAGGGCTAATTATGAAAAACTTGTCCAAGAAAGCTCACTGGAGGGCAGGGAAATAATAAAGAAAAGATTGAGAAACACTGCCTTACAGCATAACTTTAACTAATTTTTATAAGCTACATATAAATGTTTATCTTCAACCAGCATTTCACAGAAATGACTCATTTACACAGTGAAAAGTCCAAGTAGTAGTATGCCACCTGCTGGTGTAACTTAACTCTAAATAGGGAGCACTAAGTACCTGGTTACCAGAGCTGGGCCATTTAATGCATTAGACAATTCATTAGTTATGCAGAAATTATATCTAAATTATTTATAATTACATTTCATATTATCCTTTAAAATTTCTATTCTAATTATTTTAATGTACATATTATAATACATATTGTATTAATAAAGTAAAACATAAGCAGAACTTATAAACTTTTTTTAGTGAAGGCATAAGTAAATCTTTCAACATGTTACTACTATAAATCTTCCAAATTTCCTCACTGAAGAAGTTTTAAGAACCAATACTACATTTGCAGAGTTTCCCAAAAAATATTTTGTCATATAAATAATCACCAAACATCTAAGCTAAAAATGAGCAAACAAAAGATATGTTATTTACTTGGAATTACATTCCTTTATAAAAGGAAAAAAAAGCACCAATCATAAAATAATATGGCAAGAAAAGACTTTTTTTCCCTCTCAGTCATACAATAAGATTTTCAATGAAGGAAATAAAAGACGTTAGGAATTTCTTTTTTAATCACTGGTATCTGATTTCAGAACCTCAAGGAAAGCATTAAGTAGCACTGTATATCAACAGGTGAATTATCAAACTAAGAGTATACTGGAGCAAGGTTGAATCCTGAAGATCTTCATTTTGAGTGAAAAAAGTCAGAGACGCTGGCATACATACTATGTATTCCACTCACATAAACTGTAAACCAGCCTATATTTTAAAAAGCAGATCAATCAATAGGCACCTGGGGCAGTGCAGAAAGGAATCAGCCATTAAAGGAGTAAGAGGAATCTTTGGTGATGAAAGGCATATTCTGTTTCATGGTTGTTGTAGGGGCAAAAGGGTATATGCAATTGGAACCTCATCAAATTACATACTTTATAAAGTATGCACTCCCATAAATATGCACTTAAGTGCAAATTCCTCAAAGTGGGTAAAGAAAAACATTTTAATTGGCATTGACACTAATCCTTTAATAGGGTTTACAATTAATATTACTTTACTAGTTTGACTTCAGTCTTCAAGCTTCAAAAGTAGTCTCCAAACATTAGAGGTCTCCTAGCATTAGAAAAACTAAACGCTATTTCATATTCCTAACTATCAATCACTGAGATTTTTTTTTAAGTTCATAGTTCATTATAAACACAATTAGTTAAACACAAAGAAGTCCACTCTTTGCAAGTTATTCAATGCTTCACTTAATAGTAATTCAACATTAAATAGCATAAAAACAGCACAAAGATTATATGTAATAAGAGGGATTTAATATTTCCCCCTCCTTTTCAGTGTTCTTTCTGCAAAGGAAACAATTACCATAAGCAGATAGAAGAAAATCTTGATAGATTACTCCATTCTGTTGAATTTACCATAAAATAAACAAGAAAGAAAAATTCACTGCAAAGCAATTACTCCTTTTGAAAGTAATCATGGCACACTAAGAAACTGCTAAAGAGGTGAGAAGACAATGTAATTTAAAATACCATGATTTACACTTAAAGAAAAAAATGAAAGTTCTTTAAAACAGCTCTGTTTATAAAGTCATAAAGATCTTAAGACTGTGTTTCTTAACAGGAGCCTGGGTAGTATTCTTGTGGCCTGCTTCTGTGTTTGGGAGTTGAAATTGTGTTTTTGGAATACAGCGGTCAAATGACAGCATACAACTAAAAGAATGATGGCTGGTACTTTGAGCAGGTAAAAATGGTAGGAAGATGGAACAATCAAACATGATACACTATACACTAATACAGTGTACTACATACTATAGTACAGGAAAGTAGAAGTATAAAGAACCTGATCAAAGCGGTCACTACATAAAATGATGAATTTTGTCTTTATGCAGTATTTTTAAAAGGTTCTGAATATAATACTTTGGAGTTCAGAGAAGTGGTTAAAAGGCTGCAAAAAGGAAATACTGATTACGAATTTCACTATGATAATAAGCACAAATCATAATGCTTAAAATTAAAATAAATAAAAATAAATCAAACTGATATACTTATGTAAGTCCTGTTAATTATAGTTTATATTCAGTTCTATGTACATATGCAATTAACATTATACTAAGACAAAGTAAACACTGGAGGAAGCTGAGAATTTTTGCCATTTAAAAGGAGTACATTACAAGATTAAATAAAACCTCCTAAGAAATGAAATTTCCAAAAAATTATGGTACAACATAGCTATGCTTTTCACGTGGGGAAAAAGAAAAAACTATGGGAGCTACAGAAAGGTATAGAATGCTTAAGAATAACTTGCAAGTATAAACTGAAACAATATGGAATCTGAAAAACTGAGGGGATGGAGGAAGGAGGGAGAGAGGGCACTGGCAGAGGTGGTTTGGTGGAGGGTGAGTAGAGGAGCAGAAATGTAACTCCCAGAATAAAAATAAAAACAACTAAGAAACTAGACACAACAAAAATCTCAAAAAAAAAATGAAAGCCATTTTTCCAGAAGTATGGAAAATCTGTTACTGCTTGTAGTTTATAAAACTCTGAGTTTACAAAACCACAGTACCAAAAAAACCACACTCACCCATATTATATATATTAGAAAAATGATCTAATGGTTGGCCTTACTCTCTTAAATATTCAAAAATCAAAAAATAAATTATTACTAAAAGATTAATAAACTAATTTATATAGCTAAAAGCTATACAAAAAGCAATAAAAAACAGAATGTTTAATGTATACTTTAATCATTAGGAAACTTGGCTTCCCTTTGGGCAAGTACTAGTGAAGTCATAATTTTTTTCCTAATTTACTTTTAAAGGCATTTCAGAAACATGATAATTCTAAAACAAAAATAAAAAAGAAGCTTGAACTGAAGGAAATTGGATGGGGAATCAAGAAACAAAGGTCTTATTCCTAGTTCTCCAAATTATTCTGTGTAGCTTCAGGCAAGTCATTTACAACCTTCAATTCTTCTACTCATTTCCTGCTGATAGCAAGGAAACCAAGAATGTCTCTGTAGAGAGTTGCTTAGAAAGTAAGTGCTTTGCATATAAATACTGTTGTTACCTGAATCCAAAATTAGAGATCAAAAAATGTCTTTCAGAGAGGAAATACAGGGCCTTCTCTAAGAACTACTTGTAAGAGACAACTGCAAACAGACAGAGTAAAAAGAACATACCTTCAGGTTTTGGGGTCTTGTTAACTTATTGAGAAGTGCAGTTTGAATCAGCTCCCAACGACTCCCTGCAGTTCGCTCACCGTTCTTTAAGAAAGGAAAATATGAAGTAACTATTCTAAGTCCTTTTGTGTCATAGAGTCAGCAGTCAAACAAGTCTTTCAAAGACAAAAAGGACATCAGTGTAATTCTTATTCCCCCCTCAATGATTTAATATCACAAATTTATTCTGCTGAAATATTAACCACATGGGTAATACTTGGGAAGTTATCAAGCTTCCTTTGCTCTTCAGTGACACTGATTGATTTCCATATGTTGAACCAGCCTAGCATCCAAGATGAAGCCTACTTAATAATGGTGGATGCTTCTCTTAATATATTGCTGGGAACCTTCCCGGTGGCCTACAGGTTAAGTCTCAGCACGGTCACTGCTGAGGCCTGAGTTCGATCTCCAGCTTGTAAACTAACTCACATATGGCAGCAGACCTCTCCTGTCTTGCCCACTGCTTTCCTTAGCAGTATATTTCAGTAAATCCACCTGTTCGGCTCCCCACTCTTGTCTCTGGTGAATCCTCTCACCCCGTCCCCACTTGCACCTCTGGCCTACACCCTAGTTCTTCAATAAAATAAACATTTATATATATTTATTTATATATATTGCTGTATTTCGTTTGCTAGGACTTTGAGGATTTCTGCATCTACATTCATTAGGGATGTAGGTCCATAATTTTCTTTTCTTTGGACTGTCTTTGGATTTCTGCATCAATATTCATCAGGAATATTGGTCTATAATTTTCATTCTGGTTTTTTTTTTTAGACTCTTTGGTTTTGGGATTAGGGCGTTAGCCTCACAGAATGTGTGAGTTGAGGAGTTTGCCATCCTCTGATTTTTTTTTTTTTTAAGAATTTGAATAGGATAAATATTAGATCCTCTTTGGATGTTTGGTTGAATTTACTTCTGGTCCTGGGCTTTTGTTCTTAGGGAGACTTTGTATTACTCTTTCAATTTCTGTGCTTGAGCCTGGACTGTTTAAGCTGTCTATATCATCCGAATTCAGTCTTAGATATTTGTATGAATCTAAAAATTATTTCTTCTAGATAGTTCAGTTTGTTTGCAGAGACATTTGTTGAAGGTTCTTATGATCCTGTGTATTTCTGCAGCATCTGTTGTAATTTTGCCTAAGTCATTTCTGATACTATTTATTAGGGTTTTCTCTTTTCTTCATAAACCTAGCTCGTCAAGTTTCCTAATTTTTACTATCTTGTTTCTTCTTTTTCTAATTGGGTGAGCTGTACTTTGGGGTTTTCTATTTCTGAAGTTCTCTTTTACAAATTCTATTTAAAGTGCTTTCAGTGGCCTCCCTGGTGGCACAATGGGTTAAGCAATGCACTATGAAGCAAACTGCAGAGTTCAATCCCTGTCACCAGCCAGAGAGATGACCCAAATGGCTTGGCAGACCTCTCCTGCCTTGCCTGCTGCTCCCCTCAGCAATGTACTTCAGTCGATCTGCCTGTTCTGTTTCCCACTCTGTCTCTAGTGGATCTCTCACCGCCCCCCACACACACCTCTGGCCTGTACCTCAGTGCTTGTATGCATAAATAAATCTTTTAAAAAAATAAAATGCTTTCAGTATTTGTCATCATTTCATTCAGAGTCTATTTTGTGCTCTTTTTATATTTTTAATCTCTTTGTTGACAAACTCTCTTTGCTACTGGATCTCTTCTAAGATTTTGCAACTGCCTATCTGCCCTTGACTGACCTTCCAGTAGCTCTTTTAGCATTTCTAATACTATCATATTGAAGCCTTTTCTAAGAGGGCCTCATTTCTGTATCCTTTGTTTATCCCAGAACTTATGTTCTTTTCCTATTGCTCTTCCATTTTGGGTTTAGGTGTTCCTTGCTTCCTAGACATGAGTGTTAACTTATTTTCTTTTTATTCATTTTTGTAGCTGGAATGCTAGCAGGTTAGCTTTGTTTGGTTTCTCTTCATAGTTTACTTTGGCATAAGGTGGGGCAGTAGAGAAGTATGGGGCTTAAATACTCATCTCAGTTTGAAGAGTAAAGATGATCACACTCCCCTCATCTTCTTTCTTTCCATAGCAAGTTATGTTTGGTGCTTCAGTTGTCTTAACTTCTGACCCAGCTTCCTGCTATTCCTTTCTACATTGGTCATAATCTATGAAGGCTGAATCTCCTGGGGAGCTAGCTCTAGTTCACAAGGTTCATGCTCCAGAATTCTGCTGGGTTTGGTAGTCAGGTGGTGCCCAAGCAGAGTATGTGACCTGTTAACCTAATATTTATCCTACTCAAACTCTTCAAAAAAATTAAAAAGGTGGAATGCTCTCTAACACATTCTATGAGGACTACATTACCTTGATCCCAAAAACAAACATGGATGGCACAAAAAGGGAAAACTATAGGTTGATATCACTGATAAACATGGATGCAAAAATCCTTATCAAAATTCTGGCAAACCAAATAGAGTAATATGTTAAGAGAATCATACATAATGATTAAGTAGGTTTCAGAGATCAACAATGCAAATCAATCACCAGATCAACAAAGGGGAGGGGAAAAAATCATAAGATCATTTCAATATACATTAAAAAACCAACAAGATTTAATATCCATTTATGATAAAAACTCAGTAAAATAGGAACTGAACTTAATCCGAACATAATAAAAGCCACATACAACAAACACACAGCCAATGTCATACTCAATGGTGAAAACTGAAAACAGATCTCATAGATGAGTAAAAAGATAAGGATGTCCAGTTTTATTACTACTGTTCAACACAGTGTTGAAAGTCTTAGCTAAAGAACACAGGTAAGAAAAAAACATAAAATGAATCCAAATTGGAAAAGAAGACACGAAACTATCACTTTTCATAGATGACACAATTATATAATTAGAAAACACAAAGGACGATACAAAAAAAGTACTAGAAATAAAGTGGCAGGATACAAAATCGATACACAAAAATCAGTGTATATCTATATGCAAATAATGAATTAGAAGAAGGGAATTTTTTTAAAAATCCCATTTATAATTCATTACAATAATGTTGTATTTCATACAAGTCATTGCAATAACGTATGTAATATATTTCATTACAGTACCTAGAGGTAAACTTAACGAAGAGGGTGAAAGTCTTATACACTGAAAAGTTAAAGACTGTTCTAAAGAAAATAAAAGAATAAACAAAAAAATGGAAAAACATCCCATGTTTACTGATTGGACGAAACATTGTTAAAATGGCCATATTACCTAAAAGCAATTTACAGATTCAACACAATACCTATCAAAATCCCATGACTTTTTTTTTTTTTCCCAAAGAAATAGAACAAATAATCGTAACATTTGTATGGAACCACAAAAGGCCCCAAATAGCCAAAACAACCCAAGAGAAAAACAGAGGTACCAAATTGCATGACTTTCAAACTCTACTACACAGCAAAAGTGATCAAAATAGTATGGTATTAGAACATAACCCCAAAGTTACAGAGACATGTAAACAAATGACAAAGAAAAGTTTTAAAAAGAAAATCTCATGAAAGAATCTTAAAACAATAACCAAAAAGAGTTCATCCTGTTCTATGCTTTGACAAAAATGTTACATGTATCATTTCTGATTATTTATTGTCTACAAGATAGAGTTAATCTTATTATCCACTCCATCTAACTAGAAGGGCATTGGAAGACCAATCCTATGCCCAAAACGGAGAAGAAAAGCAGAGCTAAATACACTAGCAGTGTCTTACTAATAAATATCTTCCTCATCACCTAACCCTTTTTTTTTGTTTTAACTGATTTACCACTGTTTTACAACATTATGTATGTTTTAGGAGGACAGCTTCATACATATGATCTTACTTCATCTTCCACAGGGTACAAGTTTTGCTCTGAACAAGGCATCTTAACATGCTTGTTGTCCCACAAATCCTTAAAATGTGTTGGGAAAGGTTTAGGAACTTCTCCCGCTCGCAAAAGATCTACCTGAAATAGAGTTAAACAAGAAAACTATAAGTACATAAAACTGGGTTTATTTTCTACACAATAATCCAAAGAAAGCAGTCAAAGCACGCAGCCCCTCCTTCCTACTTGTGACTATGGAGGTGTTTCTTTTCACAAACTTCCCCTCTGTAAAGCAGCAGCAGCAGCTCTCCTGACCACCTGTGACTATGTATGTACTTCTCTTTTTCTTTCTCCTTTCCCTAATAAGCCTGTCCTTTTTAAATGTAAATCAAAGAAAAAAGAAAGCAGCCAAAGCAAATGCTATAAAATACACCCAGGTCCCAGGCAAGAAATCTCAGAGGTCCTCTTCATCTATCCCCACACGCTATTTCCATTTAATCAGGCTCCAGTTCACCATGTCCTATGCATTTTACCTATATCCTACCTAGGCCCATGATCCTCATTATTGTTTACCTCAATTTCTGCTAATAGTTTTCTACCCCTCCCTATCTCCATCACTTTGACCCCCCATAAAATCCTATCCCCACTTGGGAATAACATTATCTTTCTAAAGGATTCCCATCCTATGGTAGTTCTCTCCTCTGCCTATATTCTGATTCCAAGTGATATTTTTAACATCCTTTCTTATACAAACACTATCTGATTAAACATCCCTTCTGACTTGCAACTCTCAGCTCAATTTTCATTTGCTCTAAGAAGTTTTCAGAAACTTTTTAATATTTAGTTAGCTTATTTCCTCTTGTTTTATTTGATCATTATCATATTTTACCATCAAGAATATTTTCTATCTCCCACAAACTCAACCTCTTGAGACTAATAACTACGTTAACTATGAATATGTATATGTGAGTTAGGGATGTGAAAGTGTACATCAGTCTAGTATTTACGGAAGGTTTCTATCTCACACAATATTCACACACTTAAGTAGTTATGTATATTTTACCAAAAAAAAGATCGATTTTAAACATACTGTATTCATATACCTGTGGGACAGTGATGGAGATGTCTGAAAGAATCTGAAGTTTAGAAAAGAGGGCAATGCTGGAGAACAATTTGAGGCTACTGAACCAAATACAACTTAGAATGTTAGGGATTAATCTCATAGTGAGTGCTTAGTAATACTGTCAATTGATTAGTAAGTTGCCCTAAAAAAACCAAAAAAGTCAATTTCCTCATCAGCTACAATAATTCATCTTACAGAGTTATTAAGTACTATATTTAGTAAGCCAATATTACATTTTTCCATTTGTAGACTTCTTAGTAATTTACATATGGAGGAAAGCAGTATCTTTTATGATTTAATCTATTTTTCACACTGAAAAGTATCATAATCAGGTAATTTCTCTTTATAAGGGGGTATACCTACCCGAATAGTTACTGTGTGATTAGCAGATGGTCTCAAGAGGGGCAGCCGAATTCCACACCGTGGCATCCTTCTCATTTCCTCAATAGGAGTTCCAAGCCATTTCTTATCTGGAGAAAGGTGAGGTGGAACGTATTTAGGGATCTTCCTTTCTGTTCTTTGATGTTTGATTTCACATTGTTCTTTTCTAAGGTCAAAAAAAATTGCTACTTCAATTCCTTTGGATACACAAATACAAAATTTGTCTTTTCTATTTGGTATTTACAATAAAAGAAAAACTTATAAAGCTTATAATAAAGCCCAAGAGCTTGTTTTTAGTAAAAGTCTGTGGAAGGAATCTCTAAACACATGTAAATCACCATCTGGAAAAAACAACCATGTTTTACCCAATTGTTGTACTTTGCAGATACTGCATTTTTACTAATAAAAAGGTTTTTGGCAGTTCTATTTTGACCTAGTATAACACAATTTTTCCAAGAGCATGTGCCCATTTCATGTCTCTGTGTCACAAAATATCAAACCTTTCATTGTACTCTATGTATCATGGTAATCTGTGAAGCAGTGGTCTTTGATGTTACTATTGTAAATGTTCTGGGACACCATTAACTGCACCAATGGAAGACAGTGAACTGATAAATGATGTGTGTATTCTGTGTATTCCACCAATTGTCTGTTTCCTCACATCTCTCCCTCTCCCCAGGCTACCCTATTGTAAGACATGACAATAATAAAATTATGTCAGTTCACAACTTTACAATTGTTCAAGTGAAAGGAAGACTCACACCTCTCACTTTAAGTCAAAAGCTAGAAATGATTAAACTTTTGTGAGGAATGCATGTCAAAAGCTGCAACAGGCCAAAAGGTAGGCCTCTTGCACTAAATAGCCAAATTGAGAAGAAATTAAAAATGCTACTCCAGCAAATATACAAAACATAAGAAAGGGAAACAGACTTATCATCAATATGAAGAACATGTGGTCTGAATAAGGATCAAACCAGCCACAACATTCCCTTACTAAAAAATCTAATCCAGAACAAGGCCTTCTAACTCAGTCATTCTATCAAGGTTAAAAAAGGTGAGGAAAATCTTTTAGTATTTTCCTAGTTTAGAATCAACATTGATGAGATTTAAGAAGCCTTCTTCATATATAAAAGTACAAGATAAAGTAGCAAATGCTGACACAGAAACTGCAGTAAGTTATCCAGAAGATCTAGTGGAGATAACTGATGACGGTGACTATAATAAACAACAGACTTTCACTGTAAATGAAACAGCCCAGATGAAGAAGCTGCCATCTAGGACTTTCACAGCTAAAGATGAGAAGTCAATGCCATGGTTTAAAGCTTCAAATGATAGACTGACTCTCTTGTTAGGGCTAATGTAACTAGTGAATTTAAGTTGAAG
The DNA here is from genome assembly GCA_019455555.1 of Galemys pyrenaicus. Classification (NCBI taxonomy): domain Eukaryota; kingdom Metazoa; phylum Chordata; class Mammalia; order Eulipotyphla; family Talpidae; genus Galemys; species Galemys pyrenaicus. The sequence goes on from JAGFMF010011602.1 coordinate 1,503,766, forward strand.
GCAATGCTCATTTATCATTCCAAAAACCCATGGCCCTTAAGAATTATAATAAACTTATTGTCTGTGATCTATAAATCAAACAAAGAAGCCTGGGTGATAGCACATCTGTTTACACCACGGGTTACTGAATATTTGAAGTGCACTACTAACATCTAAGAAAAAAGATTCCTTTCAAAATATTACTTATCGTTGACTATGAACATGGTTACCAAAAAGCTCTGATGAGATGTGCAAGATTCATGGGAAGAGGTCAAAATATCAATATTAACATGAGTTTGGGAGAAATTGCTTCCAGCCCTCATGTATGACTTGAGGAGCTGAGAAACTTAAGTGGAGGAAGTAACTGGTAGAAATAACAAAGAAAACTAGAATCAGAAGTGGAACCAGAGGATGTGGCTGAATTGCTGATGTCATGACAAAACTTGGAAGGATGAGGAGTTCTTACAGATCAGTTATTTTAAGATGGAATCTATTCCTGGTGAAAATGCTATAAACATTGTTGAAATAATAACAAAGGATTTAGAATATAACATAAATTTAGTTGATAAAAGAGCAGCGGGGTTTGAGAGGAATGACTCCAATTTTTAAAGTTCTACTGTGTGTAAAATATTAATCAAAGAGCAAAGCAAGCTACATAAAAATGTTTCATAAAAGAAAATCAATGTGGCAAACTTCACCACGTCTTATTTGAAGAAATTGCCATAACCACCCAATTTTCAATAGCCATCACCCTTATCAAAAGCCATCAGCCTCAAGGCAAGATCACAACTAAAGGCTCAGATAATGGCTAGCATTTTTTAGCAATACAGTAATTTTTAATTAAGTTACATAAATTGTCCTTTAAGACATATTATTGCACACATAAACTAAACATAGTGTAAACATAAGTTTTATATGTGCTGGGAAACAAAAATGTATGTGACTTACTTTATTGTGATATTTGCTTTGTTGCAGTAGTCTGGGCCAAAACCTACAATATCTCCAAGGTGTGTCTGTATCAGCTACTTCTCAGATCTCTAGATAGTTAATTTCCAATGAAGCAAACTTATTATGACAGACTTGCTAGAAAACTAAAGATCACAGAAATCATGGAGAGTGGATTTTAGGATGGATTCCATATGGGATAACTATAATCATACTATGATTTAAATCCCAGCATTATCACCCACAATTTATGTATTTTCAGTGAATTCACTAACCTAAATCTTAGTTTTCTCATCTGTGAAATGATTACAATATCACTAAATGGGCATCAGAGCATAAGAGAAAATGCATGACACCATGGCGTAGGAAAATGACTAAACAAACACTAGTCATCAAGCTGCTTTTATGTTCTTGTAATTTCCATAACCTTCAGAAAGAAGTTTATGAAACTAAAAATTTGATTAACAATATTTATTTACTCATTATTTTGTGTTTCTAATCTTTTTAGAGTTTAAAATTTTGAGTCTAGGTTGTTTTTTTTAAAAATTAATTAATTTATTTATATATATTTGACATCAATTGTAATCTCCATGTATTCCCCATCACCATATCACCAGTGCACCATCACCTCAGTCCCCCATGCTCCCGCCTGCCCTCAACCCTCCCCCGAGTCTAGGTTTTAATTTAGCATAAATAGTTCAAAAAAGACACAACTATTTCTGTGCTTCCATGTAAAATACAACTTTGTTTAACACTCTCACAAAATTATAAAACATATTACACTATTGGAGAGAACTCCTGATAGAAAAAAATTACCTTTTGTCCTCTACTTTGGGTATCCTCATGAAATGATCTGTGATTTTAGAATCCTTTTTCCCATGTTGTTTGGAAATTCTGCATTCTACATTGAGGCTTGAAGTACTTCCAGGCAGTCTGGCATTTAAATCATTCATGCCAGTTCGACTCTCTCCTCCTTCAAATTGGAAATGTAATCTAATTTCACCTCCCTTAGCAGAGGATCGTTTCCTCAATTCATTGTCAGTTTCTCTTGCTTGGAATCGCAAAGATTTATTTGCTGTTTGGGAAGAATTGCTATCTTCCTGTTCATCAAAACCTGGACTTGTCTCTTCATCTGCTTCTGAGTCCTGACAGCTATTTTTGGAATTATCTACATCCATTGGTGACTCGGGTTCACTTTCTTTCTCAAAAGAAGGAGAATTTTCTACATTACTTTCTTGTCTACTCAGTCTGTTGATATTTTTCAGTCCAGTACCAACATCTTCAGACCCAATGTCTGACAAGGGACTCTCTGGCACCACGTCTATCTCTTCCGGCTCACAATCTGCACCGTCTTCAACAAGATGGCAAGATTTGCTGCATTTCTGGCGACTTTTGGTTTCTCTGGTCTGTTCATCTTCTGTAGCCTGCTTTGCATTTGCAAGCTTTACAGATATTAAAAACTGCTGATTATCTCTGCTTTCTTCACTATCTGTGTCACTGTGCTCATCATTTTGGGGTGACTGATCAACATTAGCATTACTGAACTTCTCTGGTACCAGAGTTACTACTGGAGGTTCAAGTTCCAAAAGCTGTTCTGCGTGTTTCTCTTCATTTTGCCACTTACACATAGCTGCAGTCTGATGCTGGCTCAAATACTGTGTATTTTTTTCAACTGGTGATTTATCAAGACTTAGCTGAGAAACATTTTCTAATTTTTCCATGTTATGTTGATAAAAGTTATCTTTTTGTACAGAACTCATCATAGATTCTACTCTTGTATTGTTGTTTTCTTTACTATGCAAACTGTAAGAGAATAAAAAGAACTAATGATATAATAGAACTTACAATATAATAGAAAGAACTTATGATACAAAAAAGGGGAAAAAATCACCTACCCAGACACGCTCTCATACTGATACAGCAATAATTAAATTACTTGGGGCTACCTGAGTATATAGCATTTTTTCATAACTCTATGTGCACACACCTAAAATAACCTTTCCCCAAGTGTATGCCTGGTAAACCCCTGTCCTCCCTATAAGTATTAATCTTCACTTACCTCCTATGTAAACTTTCCCACAAAGGTAAAGTCGACTGACATATCAATCTATATGAGGTGATAATACCATTTACCTTGTTTATACCTTTACTTTTGCATCTATCTTATTATGTAATAATCTAAATTTTTGTGCTTATTATTTTTTTTTAAGACTTATTTATTCATGCATACAAGAACTGGGACACAGGCTAGAGGTGCGGAGAGGGAGAAGAATCACCAGAGACAGAGTGGGGAGCAGAGCAGGAGGATCCACCAAAATACACTGCTGAGGAGAGTAGCAGGCAAGACAGGAGAGGTCTGACACCCTATGTGGGTTACCTCCTTGAACTAGGATCAAACTCATGCTGCTGTGGCTGTGCCTTAATTCCTTGAGCTACCAGGGAGGCCCCTGTGCCTATTATTACATATGACAGTGTAAGTATCTTAAAGACAGAAACAAGTCCTCTTTCATCACTGTATCTCAAATAACAGGGCAGCCCTGGCACATAAGAGTCTCTGAAAAATTATTATTTATACACTAAAATGAATAAATGTAGATAAAAATGGGAAAGAAAACAGTGTGAAGCAAGATAAAACATCTATATATCATGCTAAGAATTTCTATGTTTCTATACCTTTCTGACTCAGTTTTCTTGACTGCTTTAGTGTCCATCCAACTGGTAATAGTCTTTTGTTTGAAAACTGTAAAAGAAAACAAAAACAAACCCCAAAACATTAATGAAGATGCACTTGTACCTTCAAAGAGGAAATATCTATAGCAGCATATAGGTTCTGTAGGTTAAACACATTATCACTCCCTCTACACTCAAGCAATAGAAGATATAACAGGAACATAAATAAGAACACATTTGGAATATAGTAGGAAATGAATAGCTCCTAAGAGTCAGTATGGCCTAAAAATGGATGAGAATACGTACAGGTTCCAGAATCAGACCATCTGGATTTGAATCCTGTCTCTCCCACAGAATTCCTAAGTGATTTGGTGAGGGGTCATATCTCTATCTATCTCATTCAAATATAAACAAAAATTGACAATACCTTCCTTGAGGCTATTATGAGGTTTAAATAATAACCCATGCAAATTCTCTAATGAATTCTTAATTGTGTTTTAGTATTAAAAGAGAACCTAATAAGGAATTAAGGCATTTTCCAGGAAAGGAAGACTTTAGGCAAATGAAGTGGAATAATCTGATAAGCGGTATTTAAATAATGCCTTGAAAAATAAATACGTAATTACATAAGGGAAAACAATAATCAAATGCACCAGTGGCGAGGAAATATAAAGAATTTTAAAAGAATGCAACAGAAGATATAGTTAAAGGAATTTAGTACCACATCACAGAGATTTGTGAATAACCTTGAGTAACAAAGTATCAAAAGTCACTCTCAAAAGCTGTGATTCCAGAATCTACGTACCTTAAATCATACTTATTCTTATTTACCTATGTCTCCTCAAACACCATACAGGAGCAAAACAGATGCTGTCCAAATACATGGAAATCAATAGTTCATTTAACTGCCACATAATTTATACCTTCCACAAAATACATTCCAACTAGTAAAATTCTGATTATAATTTTTAATAATTTCTATTGCAAAAAATTACATATTTGATAATTCTGCTACTTTAGTGATTTTACTCTATTATTACTTATACAGCAAATCAGTTTTCAAAGAAAAAGTTAGCTTAATCAGAACCACTTGATGCTTGGATGTTTTTTTACAGTTCCATCTTATCCATTTCATCATATACCATAGCAAATACCAAAAATCCTCAGATTACAAACCAGCAAAAGAACAAAAAAAAACTATTTTTGTATCAGTATAAGATTTAAAACCTTTTTCCATAAATGTAAGAATTAAATAACATGCAATAATTAGATTCCTCTGAAACACAAAGAGATTGATGGCAAGTCTACAGAACCTATAAGCTGCATAAATCATTTCACAGAAGACTACAAAGAGTTTCCTAACACAGCTGAAGGAGCAAGGTCTCTGCTACAACTCTGACACAATATATTCTTCTCCAGCTTCAGGCTTTCTACCATATTTCCTGAAGCCTGCGAAAGGGATGAAGGAGAAGCAAAAAGGTAAGGAACCAATACTTCCTGATAAAAAAACATTCCTCAGTCTTTCTGAGGGCCTTAGAGAAAAGATGGCCTAATTCTCTTTCCAATACCACTAGTTCAGGCTTTCAAAGATTTTCTTCATCACAAGACATTCAGTTCCTGAAACAAGCATAAAATGACAATTCCCAGGTTTACTTGTACTTCACCTCCTTGAGGCTAATTTCCTTGCCTATATAGTGGGGTTCACGGTACCTACTTCCAAGGATTTTGTAGCTCAGTGGGAGATGACATTAAGTCTCCTATCTCGGGCCTCCCCTGGTGGCGCAGTGGGTTAAGCAACGCACTACGAAGCAAATCGCAGCCACTGCAGCACGAGTTCGATCCCTGCTGCCGGCCAG
>JAGFMF010011602.1:1509265-1538010 GCA_019455555.1 Galemys pyrenaicus
GTTGATCTGCCTGTTCTGCTTCCCGCTCTCTGTGGTGAATCCTCTCACCCCCCTACACCTCTGGCCTGTACCCCAGTGCTTGTATGCATAAATAAATAATCTTAAAAAAAAATTAAAAAAAAAAAGTCTCCTATCTCACAAAACAGAAACTCAACAATAGTATTCTCTCCTAAGATCAATAGTTCTACTTTATTTTGATGTCATATCATTTACATATAACCTTATTAGTAATATCACTTAGTAAGGAACAATCATTCAATTAGGTCATACAGATGCAGGCAAAAAGTAAAAAATGCAGTAAAATTCAGCTGTACTTCAAAGGAAAACGTCACCTCCACAGAAAAATCTTTTTCTCCCAGCAGTCTGTGAGGGATGTGGTAAGAGCAAAGAGCAGTAGGCAACTGGAATTTTGAAATGAAGAAAATGGTCCGAAGATGTTACTGATTGCACAGTTACTGATCGCACAGTTATTGAAAGAACAGTAAAGGGAATGGGTGACAAGCCAGCCCCAGTCTTCCACCTGTCTACCACTGACCTCCAGGACCCATCTCTAGAGAGTGGAGAAAATTCTAGGCTGTTAAAACAGGCAGAAAAGGGGAGCTCCTATAGCACCACAATTGGATAAACCAAACACAAATCTGAACATTTTAATTTGTGTCCTGTGCCAGGTAGACGGTAAACATTTACACATATGAAATACAGTCTAAGTATTAATGTAGTTCTTCTGCATAAACTCAAAAAACACAACCAGTGAGGTCTGACTGCCCTCCATTACCTACAACTACCTCCTGTTTTACATCCAAATAAAGTTCATGGGACCAAAAATCAGCCTGTCACAAAAGTCAGAAACCGTAACTTGGAGGTCACCCTCAGTTCCATTCCCTCCACTCTCCTTCATCAAGTCCTCTGAGATCCATATACCAAATCTTAAATCTATATACTCTATCTTAAATCCCTCCCTTCCTCTCCATGCTTAAAATAGCACCAACAGTAAAAGGACAGGGCATCATTTATAGGACTGCATTTACTTCCTGCAGATGGTCTTCTAGTCTTGACTTTCTCTAATCCAGTGTTCACAAACTACACATGACCAACATTTTTCAATGAGATAATACATAGCAAGGGTATTATTTCATGAAACATTTTTCCTTTATAAATCTGGCATTTTTACCAGGTTAAATACATTTCTTGTCACGTATCACGTGAAATTTGTACTGTGGGGCCTCCCCTGGTGGTGCAATGGGTTAAGCACCGCACTATGAAGCAGACCGCAGCCACTTGCAGCATGAGTTCGATCCCTGCTGCTGGCCAGGGAGGGGGACCCACATGGTGCAGCAGACCTCTCCTGCTGCGCCCGCTGCTCCCCTCAGCAGTGTACTTCCATTGATCTGCCTGTCCTGCTCCCTGCTCTCTGTGGTGAATCCTCTCACCACCCCCACACCTCTGGCCTGTACCCCAGTGCTTGTATGCATAAATAAATAAATCTTAAAAAAAAAAATTTGTACTGTGCACTGCAGTCAGAAAATCCAAAGTCCACTGTCTAAAGCCATCTTTTCTAAAATGCTAACCAAACGGTAATACAGCTGAATTTTACTGCATTTTGTACTTTTTATAGTGGCTCTCCATTCACCGTGGAATGAAGTCCTTAAAACAGCACTCAAGTTTGCCCACCATAGCCCTTGCCCCTCTTCCCAGCCTAATCTGACATTTCTGCTATCCTGTGTTCCTGCCTACCAACTTTTGCACATTCCATTGCCTTTAAGAATGTAATCTTTCCTCCCTTAATTTATACAACAAACCCTAGTCATCCTTCAATATTTAGTTCAGCTTTGCTCCCCACTATCTCTAAGTTCTGAGAGAATTAAATGTATCATTCACCAGTGGCCTGCTTGACCGCTGCCTGGCTTCTGACCCTGTTGACCACTGCATCATTTTTGAAATGCTCTTTTCCCTGCATGACACAAAAGCCAGACTTTCTTCCTACTTGTCGCTGCTTCTGCTTCTCCTCAGTCTACTCTTAAATATTGATATTCCTTAAATTTCTTTATTAATTTTCTCAAGAAGTTTTGATTTACTCTCTTCTCATAGGTCAAGAACTCGCAAGTCTCTATCTCAAACACAGATATATATATTATGAAGTAAAAAATCTATGTATCCCATTCTCTCCTGAATCAATCCACTTCTCTTCCCTACTGCCCACAACAGGTATACGCCATCATTATCTCCCACCTAGACAAACTCTTCAACTAGTCTTGGACCTCCACTTTTGCTCTCTTTCAATCTATTTTCCATTTTCCACACGCCACCCACAGAAATCTTGCAATTAAAAAAAAAAAGAACAAGGTATACATATGTTTACATAACTAGATCTAAATCTATATATCTGACAAGTCACTCTCCAGTGGAAATTTTTTTTAATGATTTCTCATTGCCTTAGAGATAAAAGTCCAAAACCCTTAGCATTGTATGTCCCAGTATGATCTGATCTTTGCCTACCTCTCTGCATCCCCACCTCTCATTACTCCCCCTGCTGACAATTATAATCAACTGTACTCCAGGAACACTTCCTCATATCTTCTTCTTCTAGTAACTCCTTCCTTCTCATTTTCCAGCTCTCAAAATAAGCGTCTCAGTTTCTAGGGAATTATCTTTGATCCCACTGACTGGTTTAAGTAATTTTGGTTCATACAGTAAAGACATGTCTACCACCTAATAGAATATCTATTACCCTACATTATGTTGACTTCTGTAATTGTCTCTCCTGATAGATTTTAGAATTTGAAGTCAAGAGGCCAAGTTACTATTGTCCAACATTGTATGCCAGAGACAAGAATAATGCCAGTTAAGACGAATAGCCCTGCATCCGCTGACCCAGAATCTGAACTAAGAGACGTTGTGGCTTCCTTTGTAGCTTTCCTTACATTCAGAGGTCAAAGCTTCACATATACAATTAGCCCTCACATTATTTCCCAGGAAAGCAAACAAGTGGAGTATTTTGCGATTCCCCGTCCTGTGAATCACTACAGAAACCTGTGATCATGGATTCTGACACCATGAACGTAACAGGGACTATTCGGCCCTACTACTCAGTACTAGTAGCCCTGGTAGCTCAACAAGAGAACCTCTTCATGGCTGCACACAAGATCAGAAAGAGGTGACTGGGATCCCTGGGTCTCCGGGGTTTGGGCCGAGGTAAAGTACAAAGATCTTTATTTCCCCACGTACCAATCGAGGTGGCGCTGCCTCGGTGCGGTCCTGCCCGCCCCGGGATGCAGCCTGATGAGGACGGTGGGACCCTGAACTGCACGGGAGCGTCCTTGGGATCGCGGACGCGCCTCTGCCTGCCGGGGAAGCTCCGGGAGTCCGAGGCGGCAGGCGAAGTCGCAGCGGCGCCCCAGCGGGGTCGTTTGGTGCAGGGCTCACAGCCGGGGCCCGCACTCATGCTGGGACCCGCAGCACACAGTGCCCGGGCCGGCCGGGACGGAGAGCCTCATTCACTAACCCTGAGAGGGACGGACTGCGCCTCCTTCTCGGCGCCTCCGGGCACCATTCCCTCTCTGCCGCTGTCTGCTCCTGCAGATGTTGCTTCGCTGGCCTCCCGAGCCAGGCCCGAGCCAGCCGCCTGCCTTCCCTCTTCCACAGGCAGATCACCTGCCTTAGGTTGCGCCGCTTTGATGCTGGCTTCGTTCACTTTCCCACCACCGGAAAGCTGCCGTCAGGTGCTTCCGACTTCCGGGCGTACATTGTCGCAAAACGGAAATGTGGAGCTGAGCGGGCGCCGGCGCCCGGAAGGTCAGCGTGTGAAGGAGGCGGTGGTAACGCGGGTCTTCCCGCTGTTACTGAGGCCTAACGGCCGAGCAGACAACCCCGGCCAGACGCGGCAGTGAGAAGCACGCGAGCACTTTGCTGCAAAACTATGGAGGGCGGCGGGAGCAGTGGCAACAAAACCACAGGGGGGTTGGCCGGCTTTTTCGGAGCCGGCGGAGCGGGTTACTCGCACGCGGATTTGGCCGGCGTCCCGCGTAAGTATGGGCCTAGCTTGCTAACACAGCTGACTGGTTTTTAACACCAGGCCAGACGTGCAGTTCGCTTTTCAGCTGCGGTACCCAGATTTCAGTACGGGTGATGGAGTTTAGTGTGTCTGTGCGGACGCTCTTGCAAGAGTGAACCCATTTTTGTAGCCATGGGTCCCCGTGAAGCTCTCTGTGGTGGCCCTGAACCCTGGAGATGGTATTTTTTCTTCCTTTTACAAAAGGCAAGTCTCGTGCCTTTTCTTTCCTCATTTCTTGTATGTTGAGCTGTGTATTTGGCCCGAGGTTAAGAGGAGAGTCTGGCTCTGCAAGTAAATGCATTCCAAAGAAGGAACCTTAGATAACTTTCTGGCAAAGTCTCGTAATAGTCGTCAGAATAAAGCACACACAATAACGTCTATAGTAAAGAAAGAAGTATGAATCGGGACAAGCCAGGAAACTACTTACAGAAGGTCGGAAGTGACCTGAACACTTAAAGGCTTTTTATAGACGTGAAGAAAGAAACCAGGTAAGAATTTTAGGAAAGGAAATAGAAAAGATTGAGGGTGCAGAAGAATGAATACTCACTCTACCATTGCCAGCTCCTTAATCCGATGAATTCCAATCTTTGGGATTTTGTAATGGTGGGTATTCAACTGGATGAGTACAGCGTGGACTTAAAGATACAGGAAAGTTGGTCGTGGTGGATAAGCTCTTTACAAAACCTTTAATTCTTTAAGAATTCTTGTACTACTTATCTAAGCCCTTAACTGTCAGCAACACCAAAAAAAGCCCTTTCCTAATGTCACTTGTGTCAAAACTGGATCTAGAGTACAGTTTGTATGTCTTAAAAACTTTTGAATTTCTGGGCATAAAGGTTATTTGCTTTAATGTGACAATTGCATTAATTTGATCAAGATTGATGAGTAAATAGAGATCTAGGCAAGCGTATCATTCATTGAATACAGTGAACCCACAAATTTTCTGGGTACAGGGTTACAGCAGTTAGAAAAAGATGACTGTTGCTTTTGTGGCTTTACATTCAACTTAAAGTGAGCCAAGTAACAAAAACATTTTACTTAGTAATAAGTCCTGTACGGGCACTAAAACAGCATAGTAAGATGGTGATAGAAGCAAGAAGCCATTTTAAACGGGGTCAGGGGTACTGGTGTTTGAGCTGTGACATGAATACAGGACTGATGCCTGTGGAAGGCAGGTGTGCCAAGGAAAATGGCAAGTACAAATGCCCAGAGGGGGGAAAAAAGCTTCTCATGTTTGAGGAACAGTTGTTCAGTAAGCCCCGTGTGTTAGAATTGTCAAGGGAGTTGGAATGGTAAGACATAATGACATCAGATGGGTAAGAAATGATAGCCAGTGGTAGGGTTTTCTAAAACCATGGTAAGGAACTTGGCTTTGGTTACAAGTATAAAGGGAAAAGCTGTTTTCCTTTACTTAAAAAGTAACGTAGCTATGTGGCAAATGAATTGAAGGGACTTGTGCAACAACAATTACAGTTAAGTTGGAGGACTCGTAATTTTAGTAGCTGGACTACGATAGTAGCAATAAAGATATTGATAATAATACAATTCAAACTAGTGGGTTAGAACAATAGGACTTTAATTGATGAAAAGGTCAGGTTATGGCTAGTGGACAGAATAGTGAATAATCAGCTGAGATGTAGAAGGATCCAAACATTAAATTTAAAAATGTGTGAAAGTTGATTTTCCTATTTAGTTTTTTCTTTTCAAAGTTAGAATTCAAGTCTGACCTCTGAGAGTTCCCATTTTCTTTTAAGTCTAATCTATACGTGAGGACCCAAGAATTATCTACCCTTCCAGAGTAACTAAACTCTTCTCAGTAGCTGTCTATGCTTTAAGAATAAGCATAGAAAAGTGGGAGAAAATATCACATTCAATGAGCCTACAAATGGAATGTGCAAACTCATGAAACAAGCAAAATCAGAAGTAATACTACAGGAAAAAAAGTTTTGTTGAGATACTATGCTTTGTTTTTTCTCTAGTAACTGGTATGAACCCTCTGTCTCCTTATTTAAATGTGGATCCACGATATCTTGTGCAGGTAAGATTAAGACTAGTCCTTTATATTTTATTAGTTTGGTACTTTGGCTTACCTTTTTTTTTTTTTAAGATTTATTTATTTATGCATACAAGAACTGGGGTACAGGTCAGAGGTGTAGGGGGTGAGGAGATTCACCAGAGACAGAGCCAGGAACAGAACAGGCAGATCAACGGAAGTACACTGTTGAGGGGAGCAGTGGGCAAGGCAGGAGAGGTCTGCTGCGCCATGTGGATCACCCCCCTGGCCAGCGGCAGGATCGAACTCGTGCTGCAGTGGCTGCGGTTTTCTTCATGGTTTTCTTCATAGTGCGTTGCTTAATCCACTGGGCCACCAGGGAGGGCCTAGCATACCATTTAAAAAAATGCCAAGTAGTTAATGCAGACTTGATCTGTGATTTGTATGTCCAGAGGCACTGAGTCTCTGTTCTCCACCTTTTTTTTTTTTTTTCCTCCTCACAACCATGGGGATTTGGCTTACATCTTTACATCTTTTCCTGACACTAGCCAGTTGACTCCCTTGAAAGAGGTTTGGGTTTTTTTTTTGGGGGGGGGTTTGTACATTTTTTTAAGTTATGATAGATACACATAAAAATTAACTGGCCTTAACCATTTTTTAATATACATATCAATGGTATTAAATACACTCATAATACTGTACAACCATCACCACCTATCATTGCCATATTTTTAATCTTCAATAACTATACCTATTAAATAATAATTCTTCATTCTGTCCTCCCCCAGCTCCTGGCAGCCATGTTTCTGCTTTTGATTTCAGACACTCTCAGTACCTAAAATAATTTAAAGTTTACAGAATTTTTGTGTGTGACTGACTTTTTTCATTTAAAATAATGTCCTCAAGATTCATCTATATGAAAGCAAGGGGCCTGAATTTTCTTCCTTTTTAAGACAATAGATAACTCCATTGAATAATACTACATTTCATTTATCTGTTGCTGCACTCTTAACTTGCTTCCATGTTTTAGCTATTGTGAATAATGATGCCGTAAAGATTGGTATACAAATATGTGTACCAGACTCCCTTTCAGTCTTTTGGTTTTATATATTCAGAAGTAGAATTGCTGAATCATATGGTAATTCTATTTTTAAGTTTCTGAGAAACTGACATACTGTTTTCACAGCAGCTGTATCAAGTTACATCCCTACCAACAATGCACAAGGGTTCTATTTTCTCTGCATCTATGCAAAACTTGTTATTTTCTCAGGTTTTTTGCAAATGACTATTCTGATGGTTATGAGGTGGTAGTTCATTGTAGGTTATTTTTTTTTCTTTTTTGTATTTAAAGTACCAGGTTTATATGTTTTTTTATTACTGCTATTGAAGTACTATTGTTTTACTTCCTTGCCTAGTGTTTTGTCAGTATAGGATTTCCCCATTCAGGTGTAGTCACCCTAGCTCTTCCACCACCAAAGCACCCATAGTCCTTCACCACAGTCTGTTGTGCCCACTCCACCCTCAAACTCCCCTCCAGTTTTTGGTTTTGTTTGTTTTTTCAAATGGTTTTTGAGGAAACACCAGTTTATAGCACTGTATATGATTTACAGGTATACATTCACACCTCCTCAGACGTATATTACCACATCCACCACTAGGGCACCAAAGAGTTGTCCAGCTTGGTCTATTGGTGCCCCTTCCTCTTTGTCCTTCTCCTTCTTCCTTCCCCTTTAGTAGCCTCAGTTCTACAGTCAGATTTCTGGAGTGAGTTTTGGTTTGATTTTGTCTGACCCTTCTGTTTTGTTTCTCTATATTCATCATGATCCTTGTCTTTTTAGGTTTTTTGGTTTTAGGAATTCTCTCTGTATTCTGAGTATTAACCCTTTATCAGATAAATATTTGTAAATATTTTCTTTTTTTTATTTGACTATTCTGTTGATACTTGGTTCATAACTTTTTAAAAATTTCATGAAGTCATGTTTCTCCATTTTTTTCTTTCATTAACCTGTAGCTTTGGTGTCATATCCAAGAAATCACAACCAAATCCAATGTTATTGGACTTTTCTGTTATTTTTTGTTTTCTAAGAGTTTATAGTTTCAAGTCTTAATGTTTAAATCTTTGATCTGAGCTAATTTTTTTAAAGATTTATTTATGCATGCATGCAAGAGCTGAGGTGTAGGCTAGAGATGCAGGGGGTGAGAGGATCCACCAGAAACAATGGGGAGCAGAACAGGCAGGGTGACTGAAATCTATTGCTCAGGGGAACAGTGGGCAAGACTGGAGAGGTCTGCTGTACCATGTGGCTCAGCTCCCTGTCTAGGGATCAAACTTGTGCTACGGTAGCCGCCAATAGCTCCATAATGTTGACACTTACCCCTTGCACCACTAGTGATGCCCAGAATAAAATACTTTTCTGCAGGAAAGTAGAGTAAGATACATTACTACAGAAATGCAGAACTTGCACCTTGAAAACTACAAAAAAGAAGTGGAAAATCTTAAAGATAAATAAATGGGAAGATATTCCACATTCTTAGGAGATGTAATGTTGTTGCAATAACAGTAATTCCTGAATTGACTTTTATATTAAACACAGTCCCAATGAATATTTCACCTGACTTCGCCAAAATAGACTAACTGATCCTAAAATTTATATGGAAATTAATGGAGAATAATCAACTCCTGAAAATGAACAAATTGCAGCACTCCCTTATATTAAAACTCAACACCAAGCTATGGTAATTAATGCATTGTAATGCTGGTATAAGAACATATCTATAAATTAGTGAAATAAAATTGAGACTGTAGAAATAAACTCACATTTATAGTCAATCTTCAGCAAGGGTGTCAAGACACTTAAGTAGGGCATAAAAGAGTCTTTTCCACAAGCAGTGTTGGGACAGCATTCTAATCATGAGGATTTTACTTAAATGTTGAGTCCAAGTTATAAAGGTTGTACAATAGCTCATTTAAAAATACAGTATCCTTCTAGTTAGGTGGGACTTACAAGGGTAGACATAAGGGAAGAGTTTGTTGTTTTGTTTTTTAAGATTGTATTTATTTTTGCATAGAAGAGCTGGTGTGTAGTCCAGAGATGCTGGGGTGGGAGGGTGAGAGGATGCACCAGAGACAGAATGGAAAGCAGTGCAGGTGGATTTGTTGAAATCAACAGTGCCAAGGGGAGCAGCAGGTGAGACTGAGCAGTCTGGTGCACCATATTAGGGTTAGCATGGGGTAGCTCCCTGGCGAGCATTCAAACTCAGGCCAGCATGATGATACCGCTGAGACTTATTAACATGTAGGCCACCAGGTAGTCCCAGATTCTGTATTTTTTTTTAAAGATTTATTTATTTATGCATACAAGCACTGGGGTACAGGCCAGAGGTGTGGGGGGTGAGAGGATTCACCACAGACACAGCGGGAAGCAGAACAGGCAGATCAACGGAAGTACACTGCTGAGGGGAGCAGTGGGTGAGGCAGGAGAGGTCTGCTGCACCATGTGGGTCCCCCTCCCTGGCCGGCAGCAGGGATCAAACTAGTTCTGTAGTGGCTGAGGTTTGCCTTATAGTGCGTTGCTTAACCCACTGCACCACCAGGGAGGCCCCAGATTCTGTATTTTTAAAAGTTGTTATTTCTTGCTTAATCAAATTTTTTCAAATATATCTTCTCCTTGAACAATAGGGAGACTTCAAAATTGAAAGAGTTTTCTTGACATCTTTGTCTCTTATAAATAATTATGGAACAACATAAATTTTAAAACTATACTTTAAATGGCGTTTCACAAAATTATATTTTTAAGGATGAAAACATCTTAAATAGTACTTGTCAGCTCACCATATAGTGATTTTTGGCGACAATATTCTGAGACTTAATTTATGATGTCTTGTGCTATTGCTTTTCTTTTGCATTGTCACTATTTTTTCCTTCTCAGTGAAATGTAAAATGCCTGTTAAGTCAATCCTTGTTCAGGTGTATGAACATCTAGTATAAAAACAAGGAGATTTTAAGAATTTCCAACATCCAGAGTGTTAGCCATTTGAAATATAAAGATTTTGTGTATCTCAGCCTTCTGACTATTTCAGCAGGTGCCTTGCTACCCATACTTGGATTGATTTCTCTTTATTAAAACCATGGTGCTAGTAGTATTTTAGTGACACTAGTGTCCTACACTGCCAGCAGGACAGGTTAACATGAACTTTTCAATATATCTTCCTTATATGCATTGTACTGAGTTGCTTTGGTTGCTTCCTTGTCAGGTGCTTATTTCTTGTAGTTTTTAATTTGACTTATAAAAGTTTGTTTTATTCTAGACCATCATAAGCCAGTGATCATGTTTTAAGAAACCAAGAGTCTTTAGTTTATAAGGATTTGTGTTGTGCCCCCACCCCCACCCCTTGCCATTAATGTAATTTGGCCAGGTTCCTCCTCCCCTAAAGAATACTTTGCAAATTTTTGTTTATTTGAAAAATTTTTATTGTTCAGATAAAGTTAAGCCCCAGTGACAAATAACCAACAGTTTGTGTGTATGAATTGATGTACATTTGCTTAGTTGAGAGTGAGTTCGGAGTCCGCCCTGTTGGGGCAAGGGGTTAAGCACCACACTATGAAGTATCCACAGCCACTACAGCACAAGTTCAATCCCCGGCCAGAGAGGTGACCTACATGGCTCAGCAGATCTCTCTTGCCTTGCCCGCGCTCCCCTCAGCAGTGTGTTTCAGTCCGTCTGCCTGTTCTGTTCCTGGCTCTGTCTCTGGTGAATCTACTCACCCCCCACACCTCTTGCCTGTACCCCAGTTCTTGGATGCATAAATAAATCTTTTTTAAAGAAGTGAGTTGGATGATGGATGGCATATTCATATGTGTTCTTACTCAATGTTCATCACAGTAATTTTTTTTTAAATTTTCTATATGTACTTAGTGGTCCATTTGTGAATAGAAAGATACTTATTTACCTCATTAAAGCAAATGTAGCATTTCTAAAAGCCTCAAACAGGAAGCACAGTTTTAAACTAAGTTATTTTTTAAAAATAGGGAAGCAGGGGTCTCCCTGGTGGTTTAAGGGGAATTAAGCACCACACTATGAAGCATCTGTGGCCATTGCAGCACAAATTCAATCCCCAACCAGGGAGGTGACCCACATGACACAGTTTCTCCTGCCGTACCTGCTGCTCCCCTCAGCAGAGCATTTCAGTTCATCTTGTATTTCAGTTGATCTCCCTGTTCTCTTCCCCATTCCATCTCTGGTGAATCCTCTCACCCCAACCCCCAAACATATACCCAGTGGTTGGACACATAAATAAATCTTAAAAAAAAATAAAAATAGGGAAGCGTCCAGAATTTACAAAACTGTATTATACAATAAATGTCATGACATGACATCTATTCAAAGTTTGCTTATTATTGCCCAACAGAGTGTTATGAGAATAGATGTACTTGTTTACTTGTATAATTTTTGGTGGAATCTATGCACAAGCCAAAGTCAAAAGTCAGAGCTATTTTTCCTAATCAGGAATGCATTTGCCAAAGGGATATTTACTTCTTAGTTTTTCTTGCCAAGTCTGTGTGCTACCTATGGGGGCTTATTTTAACCATTTGTATATGAAAATCTTGGCAAAAATGTTTGAGTGTGTTCCTCATAAAAGTAGTTGTTGCAGAAGCAGTCCTACTTTGCTGTTACAGTAGCATTTCTCTAAGATTCTTGAATGACCTACAAGGAATTCACACCAAATTTTGATTATGCATTTACTGGAATGAGGGTCTGTAGTTCCCATGCTCTATTCAGTTAATAATAAAGGTAAACCCCTTTGATATAAAGGTAAAGCCCCTTGTATAACTGACCCAAACTATTTCACTTTTATAGTCAGCTTATTTTTTTTAAAATTATCCTTTGCCCTTACAGTGCTCGATAAATAGTATCTACAGCAGGAAAATTATTTTCTCCTTCTAAACTAGTATATCACTATTCTCATGAATTTTAGTTGCCTTTCTCTAGAGCTGACTTTCCTTCAACTCTCTTGCACTGTGCTTCAAATATAACATTATTTAAATAAGGAAATTTATAGAAAATCTATCAAATTTACATTGAAAAAGTTCCTACCAAAGAACTAACCATCCACTATCTATTAATGAGCTTAGCTGTATTTGTTTTCTATTTCATTTTGATTTGGGTGTGCTACTGCATAAAGTTTTGTGGTGGTGTTTGTGTGTGTATGTATGTTTTACTATGCTTGAGTTTAGTTCATTTTATTTTCTGTGAGAAAACTACTTGGAAGAATGAACACATTTTAGGCTTGAGGGAAGCTGAACTTGGTTTTCATTATAATCCTTTCAGGATACAGATGAGTTTATTTTACCAACTGGAGCTAATAAAACCCGGGGAAGATTTGAACTGGCCTTCTTCACCATTGGAGGATGTTGTATGACAGGTGGGCATAATAATTTTTCTTTAGGTATACTCAAAGGTGCTTAAAAATCAAAAGCAGTTAGAATATTGGTTTCACAATATCACTATTTTTTTTATCTTTTTCTATTAAATAAAAATGGAAAGGAATAAGAAGTACAGGTTGTTTCTGAATATAAAGCTATGTTGTTTGGATGATTTACTAGGGGCTGCATTTGGGGCAATCAATGGTCTACGACTAGGATTGAAGGAAACCCAGAACATGGCCTGGTCCAAGCCAAGAAACGTACAGTAAGTCTGATGTAATTACGTGATATAGTGATGTTTGAGTAATATTTTATTGGTTTCATAGGCACACGATTGAGATAACAAATGTTTAAAGTATGGCTATACTTTCTCTTTTTCCCTCAAACTAAGGAATCAAGTCGCTGAGTACAGTCTTGTAATGAAATTTTTGAGTAATGAAATTTTTTAATCAGTGTCCTTTAATCAACCGTTGATACACCAGCCTTACTTCTTGCTTCCATTTCTACAGGCCTATTCTAGTTTGTTGAATTACTAGTCCATTATTGGATTGTTCAGGGGCATACTCAACTGTTATAAGACATAGTAGTAAAGAAATAAGTGTGTGAGAGTGATTACTAACTAAATCTTCTGTCATTTGATTTGAACTTCTTCTTTATTTTAGTCCATTTCTGAACGCTACCAAAAGTTTAAATGAAATTCTTAGAACATAGAAATAGTTCCAAAAGGTATAGTCAGTCTTCTCCCAAGAAATTGAAAAACTTCAGTTTCAGATAAGAGAAAGTACAATTTAAAAGGTCAGAAAGTATATGTAATGTGTATCTTTATCCTTCTTAAGAAACTAACATGACCGGTCCTCGTTGATAATTCCCTAAAAAATATAGTTTTGCATGATTTTATACTTTTGGTGATTGGAAACATACATACAACAGCCAGTGGCTCCTGGTTTTGTTTATGAACATTTTTTGACTCCATCTTTCTTACATATTTAGCCAGTAGGTGGCAGCAGGTGTGCTGGGATTAGAACTTTGCAAACCTGAAAACCTATCTCAGGTTTACAATATTTTTTGCAATTGTTTTTTCTAATGAGTGATATTTTATTAAGTAACTTATTTTTCTAAACCACCTTTTATAAATTATATAAGATTTTGTTATATAATGCATTGTCTGATTAAATTAAATGAAGTATTTTTACTGTTTGTGATTCTATAAATTCCAGCAGTAGTCAGCTGTCCGGACAGAACCATTCCTGTGATGGTGTTACACTGCTGGGAGAGAAATGTCCTGTCTTCTTCCTCTAGTTGCCTCTGTTACTGTTCTGGTGGCATCTGGCACTGGTGCAAGGCAGAACTGTGCTTCCTTGAGAGTGTGCTGAGCATTCACTTTGACTGCTTAGTTCTAGTCTGGAAGCAAACACAAAATGAGTTTCTTTCATGGGTTCTAGTTAGACAGTTTTTTCCTTATCTTTAAGTACTTTAATTCTGATTTATATTCTATAATAGTCCATGCTTTGGTTCTACTTAATATTATAAGTATTTGCTCCTCAGTTGTACCCCCTCAAAGAAAAAACTTCATTGTAAGTTTATGTGTCCATTATATTGGCAATTTTTTACATAGATAAGCTTCTGTAATTTTTGTAAAATACTTTCCAAATTGTCATTCAAAGCCTTTATATATTAACATGTCACACATGTTATTTAATAAGATCTTTCTTTACTCATTGCCGAAAGATGTTGGAGATTCTAAACTAAACTTCAATAATATCTATAAACAGTAAAAGCCATACTTATTAAATTCTGAAGCAATAGTAAGGTAAATTTTAAAATTAAACAACTTTTGGTATTGGATTTAAACTTTTTTTTTTAAGATTTTATTTATTTATGCATACAAGAGCTGGGGTACCAGCCAGAGGCAAGGGGGTGAGAGGATTCACCGGAGACAACGGGAGGAACAGAAAAGTCAGATCAACTGAAATACACTGCTGAGGGGACCAGCAGTCCAGGCAGGAGAGGTCTGCTGTGCCATGTCGGTCCCCTCCCTGGCCGGGGATCAAACTCATGCTGTGGTGGCCGTGGAACCCTCACAGTGCTGCATTCAATCCCTCGCACCACCAGAGAGGCCCAGGTTTAAAAATTAAAAAAAAAAAAAAAAAATATGCATACAAGAGCTGGGTGTGGGCCAGAGCTGGCGGGGGCAGGGTGGGAGTTGCTGAGAGGATTCACCAGAGACTGAGTGGGGAGCAGAACAGGCAGATTGACTGAAATACAGTGGTGAGGGGACCAGAAGGCAATATGAGAAAGGTCTGCTGTACCATGTCGGTTAGCTCCCTGGCCGGAGGATTGAACTTGTGCTGCAGTGGCTGCTGATAGCTTCATAGTGCTGAGACTTAACCCCTGTGCCAACAGGGAGGCCCAACTTTAAACATTTTTGAACAGTTACTATTGTGGATCTCCAAATTACAGGATAACCAATGATTCTAAATACATATTCTTTTCTCTTTTTGCCTTGGTAGGATTTTGAATATGGTGACTAGGCAAGGGGCACTTTGGGCTAACACTCTAGGTTCTCTGGGTAAGTAGAACTCTTGATACTATATCATTATAGCAAAAACACTGTGTATCATGAACAATTTGGTCACCTAAGACTTTGGCTCTTTTAAAGGATTTGTTTATGCTTAAGTCCACTCTGCTGAGTAGGTTAGCTATTACTTAGGAAAGACCATGAGATACATAACGAAATAATTACAAGTGCTAATACTCTTCTAAGTACCACTTCTTAATATTTTAAATCTTTTTAAGTACTGTATACTTTGTATGTTAGAAAGTTTCATGGTCCTAAAGTTAAATGTGACACATTAATCCAGCCCTCTTTCTCATAACCTGTTCAGCATTCTGTTTATCTGAGTAGATTTCCTTGACTCAATTGCCAGAGTTGCGGTAGGGCTTTGTAGATAATGAAAATATTTGCATTCTAAGTAGAGGGTAATTAGGTAGTACTTAGGACCACATTGACTCTTACAATTACTGATGACTTATAATAGGCCTAATTTATGAAACTATGCCCTAATGTCCAAGGTTTTCTTTGTGACTTAATTGAAAGCCTTAATTGTGGCAGTTGAAGTAAGGGAAAGTGCAGACATCTCTTTGAACAGAAAAAGTTTCTTTGAGCAGAGAGGGATTTGTAAGGCTTAGTATGGTTTAATGCTAATGGGTAAGATGGGGCTACAAGTTTGAGAATGGTTAAGGAAATGGGATTAATGCATTCATGGCTGATACGAATCTTTACAGGCATAGGAAAAGAGTGGTTTGCAGGAAAATCTTATTAAAACTGAATAATGTTCGTGTTACAGTTTTTCCTGTGTGGGAACCAAGCCACTTTTTTTTTGTTATTATTAAGAAAGATTTTATTCATGCGTACAAGAGCCGGAGTGCAGGCCAGAGGTGTGGGAGATAAAAGGAGTCACCAGAGGCAGAATAGGCAGATTGAATTAACACTGCTGAGGGGAGCAGCAGGCAAGACAGGTCTGCTGCGCCATGTGGGTTTGCCAGGGATCAAACTCATGCTTAATGGGTGCTGATAGCTTCATAGTGCTGTGACTTAACCCCTTGCACCGCCAGGAAGGCCCAAGTTACATATTTTTTATTTTTACAATGTTTTTTTTCTGAATCCAGTGTATAACTATTATAAAATAGGAGAAAATTAAAGATCTTCTTCCTGGGACTCCCCAGTGGTACTTTCCCTAAATTGCTACATTAGTGTTTCATCTAACTCTGCTAAACTTCTTTGCATATTCAGAGTTGTGTACACATTTACATTTTAATGAATATGACTTTTCCTTTTGTTTTAAATGAATGTAGTATTCCATTATGTGGAAAATCCCTTTCTGGATCTGTCCCCTCTGATAGGCATTTTATTGCCAGGCTTTATTTACTGTTGCATTATTTCAGTGATTCTTTTAAGTGTATCGTTGAGTACTTTTGAATGGTCTCTGTAGAATACATTTACATTATTATTATTACCATCCTGAGTTTCAATCACTTTTAATTGCTGATCAGTTCCATTTCCCTTGTAGCTTTGCTGTATAGTGCATTTGGTGTCATCATTGAGAAAACACGAGGTGCAGAAGACGACCTCAACACAGTAGCAGCTGGAACCATGACAGGAATGTTGTATAAATCTACAGGTAGGTACTATTGAATGGAGAGCATTTTCTCTTCTACAAGAACTTTCAAGATAAAAGAACTTTTTAAATGATGCAGTATTACTTATTACAGTCACCATGCTGTACATTATATCTCTATTACCGCTCTCTTAATAAACTTGAATTATGCTTTTCATCTATAGTTTTCAAAGGAAATTTTGTATTTTTTAAAGAGTTTTTTTGGTAGTATAATCTGTTCCTTTAAACATTGTGATTGCTTTGAGGTTTTTTTCTTCGTTTTTAATTTTAGTAAAACACAAATATCATAAAATTGATCTTGTGAACCATGGTTAAGTAATGTTTACATTGTTTTGCAACCAATCTCCAGAACTTTTTTCTTGTCTTGCGAAACTGTCCCCATTAGACGACTCCTTATTTCCCCCTTCCTTTAGCATCTGGCAGATAGCATTCTACTTTATGTTTCTGTGGATTTGACTACTTTAGTTACCTTATATAAGTAGGTAGCATAATTTCCTCAAAAGAAAGGGACTGTGACTACAGCCAGAAATAAACTAACAAAATAGGGATGCATACCTCCATATGAAGTGCCACCTTAAATGTAAATGGACTGAACTCTTCAATCAGAAGGCATCTTGAATGGATTAAAAAACAAAACCCAACTATATGCTGCCCATAAGACAACTCACTTCATCAGTGAGGACACTCATGAATTGAAAGTGAAGGAGTAGGAAAAAAATATTCCATACAAATCTATTGAAAAGGAAGCTGGACCTGCTATACGCATATCAGCTAAAATAAACTTTACAACAAAAACTGAATAAACCATAGACATTATATACAGCTCAAAGGGGAAATCCATCAATAACATTAACAATCATAGGTATAAATGCACCCAACAGAGACATGCCAAAATACATTTAACAAATATTAATAGCTCTAAAGGGAGAAATTAATACAACACAATAATAGTAAGGGACTTTTAATATCACATTTATAAAAATGTACAGATCCTCCAGAAAGAAAGTGAATAAGGAAACATTAGACTTAAAGGATAATAAGCATAATGTCTTCAAGATTCTTGTATGCCCTGACCACTTTGACTTGAGGCTTCTACCTCCAGTTTTACCTGCTTTTTAGTTCTGGCTTAATCTTTTAAGGGTGGATCTAATTCCAATATTCCCTGTCCGAAAACCTTTAATGATGACATATCACTTGCGTTTCATCCTGAATTTTAACTTCTCTCTCTAACCTTCTATGCTGTAATCCTAATTTATCTTTCTAGACTTTTCCCCTGTACATTCCATAAGACCCAGATCAGTTGTTACTACTCCTTTCTCTATCCTAGAGTCAGTTTGGGATGATAACAAAGATAATAGGATGGGAATAAGATCAGTTTGACTAATAATAGCTCACAAAAAAACTGTATGAAAAAGGGATTAATTTGTCTGAATTAGTTTTATTTTGTTTGGTTTTGCCTATAAAACCAGGGTATCCTCTCTACTCCCATCATAGACTAAGATTAAAAAATCAAGGAATAGTAACATTATCATGTTATTTAGAAACATGAAGGTTTAAAGCAAAGAATTAAAGTAGCTGCCTCATGAAAACAACCTAAATGCACATTGACAGATGCTGAGGCAGTTGTAGTACATATGTAGCTCAGTGGAATATTATTGAACTGAAAAAAGATGAAACCTTGCTTTTTGCAACAACAGATGGAACTTGAAAGTGAAGTAAGTCAGAAAGTGAAAGATAATTATTGCATGGGTTTTGTGGAATACAAATAACCAAGGCAAACAAACTTTAAAAATAACTGAGACTTTGTGAAAATACAGTGGTTACCAGAGAGAATAAAAGGGATGGGAGAGAACAGGGTGTTAAAACTGATAGCAGGAATGCCACTCATATTTTAATGGTGGGTGAGATAATACAACTGGAGGTAAAGATGTAACCCTGAAATTTATGTTTTTGAAAATTAGTGTTAAAAAATTTAATGTGATTTTATTAAATAATTTAGTACCTATGAGGTTTGAAATACATTCCCTTTGTATAATTTGCTTATGTGTAGCATATATCTTCTTGACTTAAATAATGTGATGGACTGCTTTGCTAGAAATATTTAAAAGGTTAAAGATATACCCATATCATAAAAATTTAATTGGGCATTAGGTTGAAAGAAAGGAGTAGGGATTATTGTTTAATTGGGTGCACAAGTTTTGGTTTTGCAAAATGAAAAAAGTTCACTTGAAATGGTGATTGTAGCACAACAGTGCCAACACACTTAATACTACTGAATTATAGAGTTATAAATTGTAAGGTCATTCCTGTCAGGGGCCATCAACTGCTGGCCAGTTACATGACTTATTCACTGTCTGCAGGCTTAGAGTATGTTTCCTATTTTAAAGTAGTTACAATTTTTAGTAGTTACATAAGTATCTGCATGAAGGCCTTTGGCCCTCAGCCTGAAATTTGCTGATCCCTGCACTAAAATAATTGTCAGTTCAATGTAAATTTGCCATTAGCCACCTCTATACCCTGTAAACAAGGCAGTTAAAATATTCTGGGCCTTATTTCCTCATGTTTAAAGGAGTTAACTTTTGCCCTTTCTGGAAGGGTCATGTGAAGATCTAAAAGATAGAAGGTAAAACTGTGAAATCCAAGTCTTAGTTTGTTTTGCTTTGTAGAGACTGACCGTTGCCCTGCTTTACTCACGGTGTTCAAAGCCAGTATATTTGCTAATCAACTTCCTGCGCTTAGTTGGCAGAAGTTGTTTGAGTACAGAAAGCCTGAAGCTGAGGCACTCAAACTTTTAAAAGATCAGTCAGGTGGAAAATTGTTAATGAAAACATGGCTAGTATGTGATGAAAAGGCTTGAGTCAGGATTACTGTGTTTGGTGACTCAAATACTGCTTATCTTTATTGTCTTTTTGCTAGAATTGACTTTTTCTAGCCTTCAGAAGTTAACTTGCTTAAACTGACTTGAACTAAGTTTTTTTTTTTCCCATTTTGGTCAGGAACTGGAAAGCTTTCTGGATGACAAACTTGAATTTCCTTAAATGGAACTTTAAGGACACTGATGGCCCCCAAATCTTAAAGTCTTATAATAAGTTAGCAATTTCATTGCTACCCACAATGCCTGTCCCCATGAGGCTTGTTATTTGATAGCCGAAAACGGAAAATCTTTCCAAAAGGGCCAAGTAGAAACCACTTGAACAGTTTGTAGCTTTTTCCAAACCAGCGGGCAGAGTCCTATAGATCTGCAAGTGACTAAAGTTTCAGAGGAGTTAGTTTAAAGTTGAATGTTTGGTTCCATGAAATACTATATTATCTGTAAAATGATGCTTTCATGAAGAATCCACCCTTCAACCATTTTCCTTCCTAACAGCAGTAATAGTAAAGAAACTTTAACTTTTTGTTTCGTGCTCAGAAGTTAGAGCATTGTATTTTTGTGACCTGCTTGAAAGAATCCTAATTATAGTCAAAGACTAGGTTTAACAATTGAGACATATTGATGCTTGCAGACTTTATCATTTATTCTCCTATGCCTCTTATTTTTTCCATTTTAGGCATTCTAGTCATTGTTCACTTTTACATTCCTACAACTTTGTATTGATTTATTGTTAAAAGACACAAGTAGATCCCTATTGAACTGAGCATATTGGTTAGCAGGTTGAATGTACGTTATTTTAATAATTTCTCAACTACATTGAATAGTTGGCAGGATTCCACTGTCATGTCTAAATATGGCAAGACAATATTAAGAAAAGTGACTTCATTTGCTTTACTATTTCTGATCCCTCTCCCACATATTGGTTAGGTGTTTTATAGATGATGTCTACAGTTTCTCTTTGGGCCTGTTTGAGAGAGATAATTAGGACATTTCACCATGGAAACCTAAGCAGGTCTGTTATCAGAAGTTTTCAGATGGACGACTACTAGAGGGAGTAGCCCTTTAATCTATCAGTTGAAGCCGTCTGGCAGGACATTCACTGGAGCAGTGGTTGGTCTGAAGTTTTGTAGCTCAGCAAGATCACTGAACTTCACAGAATGTACTGACTTTTAGCTCAATACCCTCTAGTAAGGTAACCATTAGGTCACAGCTTCATTCCATGTTTGTTTTCCTACATGGGACTTGGGATAATTAGTGTGCACGTTATAAGTGAAGTTTGTGATCCTTACCTATATGTACAGCTATTAGAGAACTTGAACTGTTTAAGAGTTTCTTTGGATATCCCCATTCCTCTTTTTAGATGTCAGGACTATTGTCATGTCTGCTGTTCCAGTGAAATAAATACCTATTGCAAAGCTTTTTCTGCATGAAAAATTGACCATTTGTTGCCAAGCAAAAATAGTTCAAAGTCTCATCCTATAACCCTTGAATGTTTTTCTAGTAGGGTGAATCATGTCAGGCATCTTATTGCTCAGCAGTTGTAGAGTATGGTCTGACACAAGGGTGCAGAAATGGGGGTTGGGGAAGTTGGCATTCCATCAGCGTTTAACTCAAAACTTTCATTAACCATCTTAACACCAGTTTCTTGAGTTTTCAAAGTTAATGTGTGGAGGACTTGTCTCAAGTCCAAAGAGGGTGGTGTTTACAGTATAGCTTTAGTCAATTGGCAAGGTCTGTAAAGTTCTAAACTATGTAATAAGCAAGTTATTGCTCTGCTTGGACCTGAAGTTAAGCATTGTTAAGATTTTGTCCAAAGTGTTGTAGAAGATTGAAAAAAGTCAAGTTATTTAATCCTGATGATTTTTGCTACAAATTGTGAAATTAAAAGTGAAAAAATGGGGCCACCCTGGTGGTGCAGTGCGTTAAGCAACACACTATGAAGCAGACCACAGCCACTGCAGCACAAGTTCAATCCCTGCCTCCAGCCAGGGAGGGGACCCACATGGTGCAGCAAACCTCTCCTGCCGCGCCTGCTGCTGCCCTCGGCAGTGTGTTTCAGTCAGTCTGCCTGTTCTGTTGTTCTGTTCCCCACTCTCTCTGGTGAATCTTCTCACCCCCCACACCTCTGACCTATACCCCAGTTCTTGTATGCATAAATAAATAAATCTTTTTAAAAAAAAAAAGGTGGAAAAAAGAAAGTGGCAAGTATGAAAAATGTGTGTTTATAAAGCAGGTGATTTAGGGAACTTCTCTCCCCTAAACTTTGGTCTTGCTTTCATACATTTAAACTTTTAATTCTCCATATAGGTTGGGATATTTATAAATGTGAATGCTGGAATATCTCGATACTTAGATGCTCATTTAATTTTTTTTTTTGTTTCCTCTCTCTCCTAGGTGGTCTTCGAGGAGTAGCACGAGGTGGTCTAGTAGGACTAACACTTACCAGCCTCTATGCACTATATAACAACTGGGAGCACATGAAAGGCTCCTTCCTCCAACAGTCACTCTGAAGATTTTTGCCTATTCATGAATGGAGAACACTTTAGTGGTCATCCAGGTCAATTTATAAGTCAGCCTGGAGTTACTCTGTCTTCTACCTACGATTAATTTGGAAAATTGGAGATTCTCATTTGCTGTGATGAAGATCACAGATGGGTTGACCAGGACTGGCACGCCTTCCAGCCTTTAATGAGTTGAAGTCAAAAACCCTTTGGTGGCCAAGTAATGTGGTTTTCTTCTTCTCTGGAGATTTTGTGCCTATTATCTCCTAAACTGAATTGGAAAACCAGTTATTCTCATAAGTTCAGGTCATGCTTGTTATCAATACTGTAACCACATTTTTCCATTCAATGATCTAAAACTAATGTTGCCCTGTATTCCCAATAAAGGGTAAATAGAACCAAAGTCCTTACTCCAACATAAACACAGTGGGTATCTCTGTTTAAAAGCGTCTTCCTGAATATAAAGTAAGTTATTGGCATTTTTCTCTTAACTGAGCCAAAACATGTTTTCGTGTTTGTGTTGAAATTAGCTTCTGGTGACTAATAGCTAGACTAATACTTTTTTTCCAAGAGTTGACACTGAACCTCAACATCTTTCAGATTAACCATTAAACCTTAGTGTGCTAGAACAGTGTGTCCAACAATCATACTTAATTCTGTACATACTAAGTCATCTCCTGAGTGAGGACAATGAGAAAAAGGGATGAAACAGAACTATAAAATTTTCAGGGTGGCCTGCCTTGGAAGCTTAAGGAAATAAGAGCAAATTTTGAATTTGCTTAAGGAAAGGAACAAATTATTATGAATTTGTTTCTCATCTATGAAATGAAAATATAACTGCACTGAAGGTTACATACATACATACATAATTCAACTGGTGGTTTCTATGTAGGGGAAAAATAAAGTAGGGGATTTTTAGGTACATTTAATAAGGAATTGAGCAGTAAAGCACTGAACCTTAGTTGAAATCCTCTTTAGAAAAAAGAAGTCTTAATATATTTCATCAACAGAAATTAAGAGTTTGTAGGAAAAAAAAAATGGAAATTTGTAATATACCTCTTCTTTGCTAAACCAATATTCACAAAATACATTCATATTTAAGTGACAAAAAACAATTATATTTCAGGTTCTCAGCTATATTCACATTTATATGATGTGATAGTACATTTTGTGACAAGGTAGTTTTAGAAATACACATGACAATTGTGGCTGTTAACGCTTTTAATGGAGGAAGGTAGAAAATACATCAATGCCAAAGAACATCTTACATACTAGCATAGTGATTAACATAAATTTAAGAATACACTGTTAAAACCTCAAAAAAACTACAAATTTTCTTGCAACCAACCTAAAATAATGGAAAGACTCCTTAAGTTTACTTTGTTTTGAGGTTACATTGGTTTACAACATTGTGTAAGTTTCAGGTGTATACTTCAACATCCGTATATACTACATAGTAATCAACAAAAATCTAGTTTCCATTTTACCCACCACCTTTATTAAAATTCTAAGTAATATGTGGGGAGACTAAAAAATAAAGCTCTTTTCAGCTGTGGTTCAAAGAATTCTAATGAAGCTATATATATGACTGGGTCTGAAGTTCTCCCCCAAAACTGCTTTGACCACATCACAAACTTTGACAGATTCTTCAATAACATGTAGACAAGTTTTGTGGCTTACTAATTTAAAAGCCTGGTAAGTAGCCAGGATATCCCATCTTAGAGAAAATTAAAATATTTTAAGTCCCTAGAGAAACTTTTAAAGAATGACTTTAAGGATAGTGGGAAAACAAGTTTTCATAAAGCTTCAATAAACACTCCAAGGCACAAGTGTTCTAATGGCCTATTCACAAAATGTCACTGCATTATACTTTTAGAGGTATAGAATATGGTATGCTTGCAGTAAAGGACATTTCATTTATTCCCTAGTTAAAAGCACCAGGTGTCAAGCTCAGCTTCCATTTACACAGGATGCACCAATAACCCTAAAATAGTGAATATTTCAAGTACTAATACAAAAGATGTAACACCGTAAGTATTACAAATTCCAACATTTCTTGCCTTTTGCTCTTTGGGTGGCACGGGGCTCTTTTGCCTGTCAAAAGATTTTCAAAGTGTCTAAGACTACCCTAAAAATACAGTTTTGAAGCAATACAAGGCCCTTTTAAGAGAACACACTGAGAAAGACAAAATATACAGTAGCTTGCTTTCAAAAGAACAGTAATAAAGAATCCAATGTGTTTTGTAACTGCATCAAAAATTGCAAAGACTGTTAATAACAATTTTAGTAACCAAAAAAAAAAAAAAAAAGAATCTGTAATGATGAAAACCCACAATAAGAAAAACATCTAAAGAAGGGGTTGAAAAAGTTAGGGACATTTACTAACTTTGGAATATATGAACACATCTGATAGAACTATTTCATTTTTAAAACTACAGTTTTAATGTAATAACCCAATCTAAGGAGCCATGGAGTCTTATGCAAAAGACCAAGATGTCGTGTTTCTGTGGTAGGGGTGAATTAATACTTGTGTAAGAAGGAACTTAGTCACCTCAGCATCAACAAACAGCCTTTTTCTTGGTACACAGTAACTCATATTTTGATGACTATTTCTCTTCACTAGATCAAAATTAAGCAGAAAAGGAACTAAACTGATTGGTCAGACCCAAAAACAATAATTTGATAAGCTGCAGTCACTTGGCTCGTGGATGTGTGATACTTTGCAGGAAAGTTGCTTGACTAGTATGCCATTCCTTCACATCTGTAAAGAAAAGCCCACAAATACAGTCACTTCACTGTAGGACAAAAGCAAATTTCCCCCACATTAAAGCTGACTCATTTTTGTTTTTATTGAGGAAACACGCTGGTTTACAAAATTTTATATGATTTAGAATTGTGGGGTCACACCCTTCAGATACATGTAACCCGACCATCAAAGAACCCACAACCTACCAGGATCCACACAGACTAAAAATTCCCCTGACAGATACATCGTCTTCATAAAGCAAGTTCAAGTGAGTATGAAATCATGATCTACCACCCGGACTTGCCTAATATACACACCATTAATAGGAACACAGTTCAGTGGGCACAAGTATGAATTCATACATAAGACAACACATAAGCAGCTGAAGTATAACAATTACATTAGTGACAAGTACCCACCTGCAGAGGAGTTCGATACAACCACTTTTCTTTATCAAGTTTAAGCTGCATACAGGCAAAGAGATCACAAACTGCTGGAAGACCATAATGGTCTGGGGGAAAGTTGCGTTCCTCCTGTAGGGGTGAACTAAGTAATACTTCCTGCAAGAAGAGAAAAAAGGTGGGTTGCTACATGACAGTTGGAAAACCACTTAACTCATTTTACAAGTGTGGTAGTGATTATAAAGAATAAATATTGGTCATTCTCTAATAATCAAAAGCAAAGGTGACAAGTATTTTCTCTAAGCCTTCCATAAATAGCAACAAAATACACAAGGCTTTTTCTTTCTGGCAGAATGTGGGCTAGAGGCCTGGAAAAATGCATAAAAATCTCAGTCTAAACATAAATCATCTGTTAACATGGCACCAATAATACTTCAGCCACACTTAACATATTTAAAGATTTCACCCATCTCTGTAAGGGGTGGGATTAAGAAAGTAAAAATTGACTGTTTTCAAACAGCTATTTCGATGTCTATGCTTACCTTGGCCTTCTTTCGAAGTAGCCACTTATCTTCTCCTGGGGATAACTGGCTGAGGTTTCCAGTTTTCTTCCCAGGCGAAACCCAGTCGGCTGTGTTCACGGGACACCAAGAAGTGGCCACAGGGCTCGTAAGCTTTTGTCTGGCAGCACTAGGAGCTTCGGCACGAGGCACTTCCTTGGGATGTCCTTCTTTGCATGAGGGTCCGATGAGCCACCCAGATAACGGACTGTTCCTTATAGATTGGAAGGAATCTGTCATTCTAGAAGGAGCCATTGCCTTTGGTGCCTTGGTTTCTTCTGTTGACTCTTTTCTGGAAGGACAGAGCCACATATTCAGGGAATCTTTACGCTTCTCATACTCAGGTTTTGGTTCCACAGGCATACCATTTTTATCCTTTCCTTCTTTCTTCAGAAGCCATTTACACAGAGCTTCCTTCTCACAATTTTCATCACACACACACTCTGAAAAGCTTGTACAAGGCTCATTGGCCTTACATACATCCTCTACTTTATATGGTTCCTGATGGTTCTGGACAAGCCAAACCTCGGTAATCGTGCTGGGAGTGGACAAGGGCTTCTTGGCCTCCAAGTGGTCATTCAGGCACTTCAGATTGCCCAGGTTTTCAATCTCCACACCTTTGGGCTGGTTGCCCTGACAATTAGTACAGGAATCAGGCTTGATGAGCCAATCATTCACATTATAGGACTCGTGGAACACCTGGAACAAGGACTTAAACTTCTCGTTACTTCCACAGCTGCTGCTCCCAAGCTTCTCCATATCATGGTCTTCCTGGGTCTGCCCCAGGAAGTCCAGCCAGACAGAAAGGTCTGTCTCATCTTGATCCATAAAATCTAGATCTTCAACCTTTTCAATTTCAACAGAGTAAGAGCTGGCACTAGAATAGCTGTTATACTTTTGGTGACTTGATTTTTCAGGAATTTCTTGTTGCTGATTCTTAAGAAGCCAGTTTTCCAAGCCCTTTAGGTTGCCCCAGGCATTACTGAAGAAGTTGCAGGTTCTGGTAGAAGTCTACACAAAAAGTAAAAGATAATGGTTTGCCAGGACTAGCAATATGATTTAAAGATCTTAAAAGATATGCATATTTGTAATCCAGAATATGCATATTTGTAATCCAGAAATGCAATTTCTATGAATTCACTCCTGAGGAGTGAAGTAACTAGCTCCTGTTACACAAGTAACTAGCTCCTGAATGTTTAGAGGAACTTTGTTTATATACAAAAAGCAGAGTTTAGTCAACCAATGATACTTCACATACTATTAAAAGTTTTGTATAAGAAATTAAATAGGAGAGAAATATACTCATGCTCTATTAGTGAAAAAAACCTGCTAACCTAAAGGACTATTAGTCAGCTATCAAGCTTATTTTTATTACAGTCTTTTATTTAATTATACACACACACACAGAGAAAAAAGGAAATAAATGCTACAGTGATTGTTCCTGACTAATGTGATTAATAGGTCTATTTTCTTTAAAATTCTTTGTTTTCTAAACATTGTATATCTAATGAACAGTGTCACTACTTTAATAAAGTTATTAAAAATGTTTTCAGACTAGAACTAAAAACTTGAAAATTGCTGGTTAGTAACTCTACGCCCAGAAATAATAAAGGCAGCAACACACCTGATTATTCTCTGGGATCTGCTTTTGTGAGAGCCAGTCCTGGAGGTTGGTGCTGGGTATATAAGGAGCCTGACGACAACTGGTAGATCTGCTTCCAAGGAGCCATTCACTGAGATTGACAGTGGTGGTGCTGGAGGCCAACTTCTGCTAATCATATTAACACAAAGCTGCTTAACAAGGCAATGTCAAATACAGTAGGAAACTTCACCCAAAAAACAGGCAACACAATCTCTCTAATCGTGGCTTGTCACTGTTCCTGCACAAGTTACATGACTTTCCTAAGCCTCCATTTTCACAATTATAATACAGAGTATAATTGACCTCCCGAGTTCTTCCCAATTTAAAATGCCTTAAGATCCTATATTCACACTGCCTTTAGAAGTAAATCATCTCTATGAATTGTAAAGAAGGATCCCCAAAGAAAACCAACCCAATTACAGACTTAATGATAATGTCTTGTAACAATTTCTTATTCAAAACTTATAAAACCTTTAAATTTCTATCTGACATTCAGTCTCAAGAGAAGTATTTAATGCATAAACTAATTAACTATGGTGTCTGTTTACAAAGGTAGCCTATAAAGGTGATTTAGTTAAAACCTAAGATATACAAGTAATAACACTTGTGCCCAGAAACAAAATGACATTTTACCTGCTCTGTGAATGGGCTATAACCTCTTTTCTCCATAAAAGGCCCAATATTTGATGAACTACCATGAACCATCAGGTGCTCAGGAATTTGCTGTAAAACAAGTCAAATTAATTGTGTTAGCAACATATGCTTTCATAACAAAAACATGAAACTGGAATTTCTACATTTTCAAAGGTATTAAGCAAAGCATTATCATTTCACCAGAATATTCTTCACACTAAGTGCAATGACCTAGAGAAGGACTAGAGTCCAGTCAGATGGCAGCAGAGTGAAGACAATGGACTCATCTCAACATACCCACAACCAAGTTACAACAAAGACAACAACCCCTAACAGATAAACCATGACTATCAAATATATGAACAGCAACACCTCTGTGGAAGGGGTAGATAAATTAAAAAACATAGAAAGTACACATCAAATCTGAGAGCTCTCTATCAGCTACAAAAGTATCATCATATAAGAAGTCTTCATCAGAATTGGTACCATTACTACTAAGATACAAATAAGACTGTATTTGGAGATTTATATTAAAGACCACTCAAGCCACAAATTTATTAAGAAAT
This sequence comes from Galemys pyrenaicus, assembly GCA_019455555.1. Classification (NCBI taxonomy): domain Eukaryota; kingdom Metazoa; phylum Chordata; class Mammalia; order Eulipotyphla; family Talpidae; genus Galemys; species Galemys pyrenaicus. The sequence continues at coordinate 1,537,833 of JAGFMF010011602.1, forward strand.
ATGTCAAAGGCGGGCCTCCCTGGTGGCGCAGTGGGTTAAGCAACGCACTATGAAGCGGACCGCAGCCACTGCAGCGCAGGTTCGATCCCTGCTGCCGGCCAGGGAGGGGACCCACATGGCGTGGCAGACCTCTCCTGCTGTGCCCGCTGCTCCCCTCAGCAGTGTACTTCTGTTGATC
>JAGFMF010011602.1:1538359-1554367 GCA_019455555.1 Galemys pyrenaicus
TCTCTGTGGTGAATCCTCTCACCCCCCACACCTCTGGCCTGTACCCCAGTGCTTGTATGCATAAATAAATAAATCTTTAAAAAAAAAAAAAAAAAAACTGATGTTCTGAAGATCACCTATAAGACCACAAACCTGAGAAGTGCACAATGAACCATTTGAAATCAACATTACTCACAATGGTTTTAAGGGACCCAAATGTTGTGATGGCCTGGCGCAGAGCAGTTGTGTCTGCTTCAAAGAGTAGGACAGTTGAATCTTCAGGTTTGAGGGCTAAACTGCCCAACCTAAGGGAAAAACAAATACTTGGCTAAAGGAGTATGTAGTTCAACTTCATCCAAAACAAAGGTCAACTGTGAATAATCTGAAATAATTGTGGCTTTCTAAAAACTCAACCAAAGAGACATGACTTAATCATGTATCAGCAAGTACAGTAAATATATAAAGCAGGATAATCTTATCACAGGAACAGACAAGTCAGCAAATCCAAAACAAGTTAATCCAACACATGCAATAAGCTACAAAACTGTGGGTTTTAAATGAACCAAAGTCAAAGAGTCAAAAATCAAAACAAGCAAAAAAAGGTCTTTACCTCTCCAGACACACAGAGACTTGATTGGCTAGATCCTTGTTTTGGGTGCATTCCAGTTGATGAATAAGACAATTGAACTGGCCCAGTAACTACAAGAGAAAATGAAACCATTTAAGTCACAGTGATACTATAACAAGTGTACCCAAGTTAACAAATAGCACTTATGATTAAACTTTTATCTTATCTATATTAATGTTTCATTATAGGAAAGATAGTCTTTCAAAACCAGAAACCATGCTCAAATCAATTATATCACCATACCCAGTAGAGCTGTTGGGACTGCTGCTGAAGGGTCTCCTCTTTAAGCTGATAGATGAGATCTACTTGTTCAAATAGCCACACTTCACGGCTTCTAAGGCATTCCAGGTGACGACTTATGCAGCTGTGAATCTGAGCTTTGACCTAGGAAACATGTATGTTAGCTTCACTAGTATAAGCCTAAAGAACCGTGTTCCCACAGAACAGTAAATCTTTCAATTTTTGAGGGTCACAAATCCTTTTGGTTATCCAATGACAGCTATGAAGGATTTCCCCATAAGATGCATAGTCTCAAAAGTTTCTCTATAATTTCAGGGTTTAGTGTCCCTAAGTGCACCCACAAAACCACCAAAGCTTCATGGCCACAGTTTACAAACTTGGGCCATAAAGGTCTATCTAAGATCTAAAACCCTCTTTCAAGAACTCTCCTAAAAAGGTCAGGTTTGTTTAGTGCGTCCTAAAATAATCCGGAGAAAATACAAGGATGTATTTGATGATACTGGTAGTCCTCAGTTTTCCTCATAATTTGAAAACAAATAGTTTTACAAATTTATTAGAGAACTAAGACAGACCATTCATTAGCTTAATAGCTTTCTTAATAGCTTTCTCTTTCCTCACTACACAACCAAGCAAGCATGTACAGTAGACTAATTTAATAAAGCGGTATACCACTACATGGCAACAACTAGAAAGCCTTAAGGGTAGAAAGTTTAAGTAAAACTACAAACTGTTTCTAGAAAATATTATTCAAAAGGATGATAAACATAAAAATTCTATGAAAAAAATTTAAAAGTTATGATTTACCCATAAAAATTCACATAAGACACTAGAGAAATATATTTAGGCCAAAGGAAAATATTCGGTCAGAGGAAAACAATTTCATTCTGGCTTACTCTGACAGTTATTTGTAAAACCAACTTAAAAGATGGGAAGGGACATGAGGCTGAACTGTCATCTCCATGCATTGAGAAAACACACTAGAGCAGCACACTGATCATCCACCTCATTATTTTATTAACAGCAGTGCCTAGGCACAGGGGCCATAGAGAGGTGCAACCAAAAAAGCATAATGAACTGTTTTCTCTAAAGTGGGATAAGGTCTTTCACACTATTCTAAAATCTGTTCAATGTTCCCCCTTTGGAATCAAATGGACCTGGAATCAAATGGACCAACATTTCATGCAGTCATGCAAAGCATGAGTGACACTTTTTGGCTGGTACTAAGAGGTTAAGCCCCTGTCCATGCTCTAACAAACCTGTGCTAAGAAGCCAGACAAATGAAAATAAAGCATATGTCACACCTCTCGCAAGTTATCTTTAATTTGCTGTTCAGTCCGGAGAACTCCACCAATAGCAAGTTCCAAGTCCCTCCTTGCATCACAACACCTCAAAAGGGGTTCTCTATTACTGGAGCAGCCACTCTGGTCCTGTGAGGTACTCATTCTGTTCACAGTTCCTTTAAAAGAAAAAAAAAATTAAAAAAGGACACCAGAGTATAAGTTCTATTTATAACACACACAGTCTTAAGCATGTGTTCTTGTTTTCTAGATTTAGAGGTGAAGACTGAAAGGTCCAGAAGGAGCCATAATTATCTTGAAAAGAAACTGAAAACTAATTTGAACAAGAGCATATGTAGCAATATCATTCAGATCTGGCATTAATTTGAATTTATTGAAAGGATAAATATTTTTATTTTTTAGGTGGATTTTTTTTTAACTTAGTAAGAACTTGGGAATGACTTCATAGCTAGCAAGCCCTCAAGACTGTAAACCTAACAAAATATTTTCATAGAATTCTGACATAAGGGAGGTACTTACAGAAATTAGTGTGGGTAACTAGAAAGTTCTCTACAGAAGTGGAAAAAACATAAATGATTTAATGGTATGAGACTGAAACAGAGTGTTGAAAAAGCAAAAAGTAAAGCTTAACAGAAGCCGTTAGAAGAATAGTTTGGTGTCTTTTCTAGATAGCTCTAAAATCAGAGCAGTTTCTTATAAACATTAGAAAAAGAAAGCAGTGATTACTGTAGCCTAATCTGGGATCACAAGTCCTATGACACCAGTTATTTCCTTCTTGGATACTTCACTAAAGTGGCCAGTCAATGCAATGTTGGAGGGTAGTAACACTTGTGCAAAAATGAGTATGGGTTTTAATGAAGCGTAACAACACTGAATCCTAAGATTATTTTTTAACAAAGTACTCAAAGGATAAAAACTGAAACCAGTCTGTAAATGCCTTTAGAAAAAGTCATTTAGAAAAGGATGAAAATTCTCAAACCCATGATCATTTCTCCAGGAAGGCAAGCTGTTTAGTCTAGATAAGCGAAGTCTCTGGGAGGACATGATTACTATTCTCAAATATTTGAAGACATGTCAGATAGAAAAATGAGACTTGTTTAGAATAAACCAAAGGGAAGAGAGAATTAACAGGTGATATTTAAGGCAATATATAAAAGAACTTCCCAAGAGATCTGAAGGTAATCTCTCAGAGAAGCCAGGTTTCGGCTGAACAGCAATCCACCAAGTATGGAGTCCTCGAAAGGGTTGGCCATTGAAGACAAAAGGAAATTGGGCTTCAACTCCATCTACAAGACTAGGTTCAGGGCTAGATGGCTAGCTAGGAGCTGAAAAGGGACAAAAGTAGCATGAACCCCACCTTCAAAAATTAAACAAGCGGTGGAAGAAGCCCAACCAATTTTCCTTCTCAGCAGAAAACTCATATTTAGGAACTAATAAGTTCCTATAAGAAAATGAAAGAATCAGCAATCTTTCCAATCAGCAATCTTCTCCTTGTTATTTTGTTACTTCAGTCTGTTTCCTCATAGTGACCTCTAAAAAAGAACTTCTTTTTTAGCTTTTCTGCCCATTTTTTGGACTGGACTGTTTGTTTTTGTTGAGCCTTATTAGCTCTTTGTAGATCTTTGTGATCAGTCCCTTATCATTGGTATTGCGTGCAAAACTTTTGTCCCAATCAGTGAAATGTTTCTTTGTTTTGGTCCAACCACTATGGGAAGCTGTGTGGAGGTTCCTCAAACTACTAAAAATAGAGCTTCCATATGATCCAGCAATTCCAGTCCTAGGTCTACTCAAAGGACACAAAAATTCAAAAGAACACCTGCACCCCTGTGTTTAGTATAGCACAACTTACATTAGGTAAGCAATGGAAACAACCCAAATGCCCAAAAATAGATGACTGGATCAAGAAGATGTATATTTACACAATGGAATATTATTCAGCAATCAAAAAGGTTAAACTCATGCCATTCACAGCAACATGGATGGAGCTGGAAGGGATTATGTTCAGTGAAATAAGCCAGAAAGAAAAAGAAAAATATTGAATGGTTTCATTTATAGACGGAATGTAGAGGAACCAAATAAGGGATCAAGGGAGAAAAAAAGTAACTATAATAAGTAAAAATCAAAATCATCAGGCAACTATAGATCAGAAACATTCTGTAGGGGAGGAGAAGGGAGAAGGATCAGGACAGGGGTGGGAAGACAACAAGGGACTATGGTGGTGGTGCATGGATGAAATGGTGGTGGGGAAATCATCTATTGTACAAATATGAAGGATGATGTAATAAATATGTATTTGTAAAAAATACACACACACACCCATGAAAAAGAACTTCCTTAACTAGAGTTAATGGGAATCCCTGGGGAAATTTTTTTCAAATTTCAAATCACCAGCTGTAGCTTACTTTACTATCTTTTTCAGTTAGGTAACCTATTTTAAACAAAGGCATTAGTATACAATTTATAATATAGGGATATGAAAAATACCTACATAACTCTAGTGAAAGTTTGGCTCCTGTTGGAAGAGCTTGAGTCACTTCGCTGTAAGTTGCTTTACTTTGTATACATAAATTCAGAAATTTGTTACATGCAAGGGATGTTTTGTTTTCTTTCAAAGGTATTAACCAACCTTCTTCACCTGTGCCAAATTTCCTATCCTTAGTTCCTTGCCATTCGTGTGGAATGCCAAGGTGCCTGCCTGGCACAGTGTAAAATTTAATTAATTAAATTAAAGTTGTTTCACAGTATCAAAAAAAAACCAAAAAACCCTGGGCTCTAAATCAGATGGGCGACAAATTCCAATATATAAAGCACTGGCTGAATTTTACTAGATGCTAAAAATTATTTTTCACAATTCAATCACAAGTGTTTAACAAGAGCATAATAAGGCGAAAGTAAACAATCAGATTTTCCTCGAATCAGCTATAAGCAGAAGAGAAGCGATTTGAAAGCTACAAAATTGATTTCCCCCCACATATTTATTATATTTTTTTCAAATTAAATGAGTATTCTTTCAAAACATTCACCTTATTAAGAATAAGGACCTAGAGCCCATGTATCAGCTACTAAGACAACCTGTTCCAAGATACTTGTTCTTTTCTTGCTCTTGGCCCTGACCCTCTTCCTCCCTGTGGGACAGTTAAGGTATAGTTTCCATAGCCCAGATCCAAAAAAAATGTAGCTATGCAAAAGTTTGACTTCTTATAGTGAAGTCAGGAGGAAGGCCTCAAAATTGCAATCAGTAACTAGTAACATGGGTGAACTCTAATAACAAGATAAACTAGCCTGTGTCAGTTTTAGGAAATGTTATATCCAAAGAGATTTACATGAGGTAACTTAGCTTATATTGCCATTTTAACAATTCACCATTTGTTTTGGGTTTGAGAACTACCGTAGCAAGCATGAAAGTCAGATTACTCTGGGGTCTGACAAACCAGAATTCCAGCTGCATCTGCAAGCTTGAGACCCACCACCAGTCACTTAATTTCTCTGGGCATCAATCTCCTCTGGAAAGAGAGGCAATGAAAGACAGTCGCTGAAAAGGATTAAAGTATCTATAATGTAAGACATTCTCTGCCTATAAGCACCTAACAGTCCCTGCACACTGTATTCCTTAATGCTGCGGCTGTTACTGTTATTAAGTTTAGCTGAGTTATGGGGACCTTAAGAACCCCCACCTTTGAAGTATAGAAACCTACACTGAAGTTAGAAAAAGTTTTGAAATGAAGAGGCCCTGAATTAACCTTTCATCAATGCCATGACCTTGGACTACTTGTCCTCTCAGAAATAGCCTAATTCTTCAGTGATAAAAAAAAAAGAAGAGTACCCCATATACTTAGAGATAAGGATGTAGAACTGTTTAAGAAATATCAGCTCCCAATCTAGTGTTTCACTATATAACACAGCAAGAGGGAAATCGTTTATAATGGCGAAAGCTCTGGAGTCTAAATCCTCTATTATACCCCAAGTATGCACATTTCTGCCCATTTTCTTACTTGTAAAAAGTTTCTTACTGAACAAAATCAACTCTAATTCTGAAACTCAAGCCAACTAAAGACTACTAAAAATGTCTTTTTTTAACTTTATCTTTATAAGCCAAACTACTGCCTTATCACCTTTGAAAAAGAACTGCCTTAAATGTACATTTATTAGGACAAAATAAAGTTTAAGTGCTTTCTGAAACTTCACTACCTCTAGGATACATGTCTTAGGTCTTGAGGGAGAGGATTGAAAAGGGAACACACACATATATTCCTCAGACAAATAAAGTTCCAGGCTCAAGAGTTCTACAAACAATGTGTCATTTTTGCACAATGCTTTGCACAAATCGAATTATAAAATAAAAAGATCACCAATACAGAATTGAGCAACTAACTACAAATAAGGCTGTCATTATCATATGGCTTAATCATAAAATATCCAAACCCCTCCTGACCCACACAAACCACAGCTTAAAGGTGAAAAAAACAGCAGCCATCCATTTAGTATATACTATTCTTATCATACAGATGCAGCCCACAAAGGCCCAGAGTTTAAATGACCCATCCAAAAGGCAACATCATAATTGATTTAAAACTAATATTTCTAAGATCTAGTCCTGGATTCTCTCCCTCTGATCAGCATGTTCTTCTTTTATACATATAAACACACCACTTGCACACATTTTGAGGAAAAAAATTACAAAATTAATGTTCTGCATTCAATTTTACCTTGAGATTATTTCTTCTTTATTTCACAAGTTCTTATTGTCAGTTTAAAAAAATGAAAGGTTGTTTTTTATATAACAATTCTAAATCAACTCAAAGTTTTTATGTATCTTTCTCTAGTCCCATCTACTTTTAATTCTTTATCAAGACAGTAGTTTCTGAAATTGAGGATCTGATTTTCTGGTTTTTAGCTTTTTTCGGTATTTTTTTTTTAAATCACGCATACAGGGCCTCCCTGGTGGCGCAGTGGGTTAAGCAACGCACTATGAAGCAAACCGCAACCACTGCAGCACGAGTTTGACCCCTGCCGCTGGCCAGGGAGGGGACCCACATGGTGCAGCAGACCTCTCCTGCTGTGCCCGCTGCTCCCCTCAGCAGTGTACTTCTGTTGATCTGCCTGTTCTGCTCTCCGCTCTGTCTGTGGTGAATCCTCTCACCCGTCCCCCACACCTCTGGCCTGTACCCTAGGCACAAATAAATAAATAAAAGCATGCATAAACAAATAAATCTTTAAAAAAATAAATAAATAAATAAAATAAATAAATCACGCATACATAAATGCCTTAAGAGAATTTAAAGGAATAAGGTAACAAATTAAAGAGCATATTTTAAGATTGCTTAACAAGTCATAGTTTACTTGGCTCTAGCTCTACAAATGTAATGATGTAAAATCAATTTTAGCCAACCTTCCAAGACACATGCGGAAACCTGACAACAAAATTCTGCCAGATAATCCCAAGACTTTTCTAGTTCAAAAGCAAAAGACATAAGACTTTCCAGGTTCCCCAAACACACTTTCGAAGAGCGCAATCGCCCCACGAAGTCCTCGACCCCGTGTCCCTTCCTGGAAGTCACAGGCACCGGAGCCGCACCCTTGTTTCCAAGCTGGCCCGTCACCGCTCAGTACGCATGCGCCAAGATGCTAAGGCACGGTCCCTCGCCCCGCCCGGCAAAGCAATACAGTTCCGAGAGTTCCCGCTGGCCTCTCTGACTATCAGACAGACCTCGCAGGCCAGGTCTCTGCTTCGTGCGCTGCTCCCCAAGCAAAAGGTTGCTTCATCCAGTAGCCAATGCTGAAAGTTCTCGAGCCCGCAGGCCAAACCTCGCCTAGCCCCACCCGCGTGTAAGGCGGAGCATACCAGACGGCTGGAGAGCGCTCATCAGCTCTGGGGGCGGGACGGGGAGGTGTGGGGTGGGAGTCTCCTCCCACTACACCGCCCCCAAAAGTACCCCTGGAAGCTCCAGTGCCCCAAGTCTCCCACACAGCCCTGGTTAAATGCCTGTTCCGAAAGTCCCGATGTTGGGGCCAGGGGATCCTCTCCAGTCTCTCCTCTGCCCACCTGCTCCAGCGATTGGTGGGTGTCCACCTCTCTGCATCCTAAATGGTCAAGACACCTATGATTTAAGGATTTTGCTGCTAATCACTAGAGAGAAATAACAAACTTGGGAACAATTAGGAGGTACCGAGTTATTACTGAAATGTTGTAGGCCAATAGTTTCTCTCTCTCTCTCTCTCTCTCTCTCTCTCTCTCTCTCTCTCTCTCTCTCTCTCTCACACACACACACACACACACACACACACACACCGGGATTACCACTGTCAACCCAGCTGGACTATAGTCCAGGACTTCTGTTTCAGGCTCTCAGATATTTCCTTATGTCTTAAGACATACCAGTTACTCCGTGTGTGTATGTGTCTCTCTCTCTCTCCGTCCTCCCACTCTCTCACAAACACACAGGCCTCAGTCAGTGTTGCCTTTAACACTTGTGGATGTTCTCATTCAAGAAAAGTAGAACTGAGCACCAACTGGCATGTAGGTGACTTCACAGTGAACATGAGCAGTAATTCACAGTAGTTAAGAGGATGGGCTCTGGAGCTAGTTTAGCTTACAAAACCTGGTTCTACCATTTAGATGCTGTGTAGTATTAGGCTAGTCGCTTAGCCAACTTGTGCTTTGGTTTCCCCACCTACAAAATGGATCCGGATAGTAATAATAATGTACCCAACACAATGAGAACTATATGAAATATATGTGAAGTATTTACAACAATGCCTGGTGCATAGTATATACTACCTGTCTGATGATTATCATGTTCATGATACTTCTAGTTTGGTGCCCTTTTCTCCAAAAATAGTCCTTATAGCCTTCATGAGATCAAAAGACAAAATCTAGACAGCAACAGTATTTCCTTTCAATCATTTCTTTTTTCATGTAAAACAACTGCTCTGGCTTATGCATATGAAGTTTTTTTTTTTTTCTTTGAAAATAGTAAAAGTAATGTGGGCCTCCCTGGTGGCACAAGGAGTTAAGCACTGCACTATGAATCATCTGCAGTCACTGCAGCATGAGTTCAATCCCTAACACGGGAGGGGTCCCACATGGCATAGCAGACCTCTCCTGCCTCTCCCACTGCTCCTCTCAGCAGTGTATTTCAGTAGCCCTGCATGTTCTGTTCCCCATTTTGTCTCTGGTGAATTCTCTCATCCCCCACACCTCTGGCCTATACCCCAGTTCTTGTATGCATAATAAATAAATAAATAAATCTTTTTAAAAATTAAATAAAAGTAATGCAAAACTACAAAGGCCTCACCCTCAATTAGGTATCCCTCAATTTCAGTTGAACAGTTTGTGCAGGTGTCTGCTTCATCTGTCATTGTTTCTAGGATCTTATTTCAGACATTCACTACCAAAAATAATGAAAAAACAAGTTCTTCCTAACTCAAAATACCTTCACTGAATAACAGTATCTAAATATACCTCTGAAGAATGAAAGTTAAAATTTGATGGACCTTTGTACTCTTAAGTCAATGACTAGAAAGTAATTCTCAGTCTATTAAAATACTGTGTGTTAATGTCAAGAAATTTCACCTCTTTTAGTGCCTCTATAAAATAGTCACCATGTAATGCAGTGAAAAAGTTGTTGGATCAACACCAAAATAACCAATGTTCCCTATTCCCTATCTATAAGATCTTGACCAATACTTCAACACACAATTACTGGCAGTCAGTATGCTAGCTTTAGTTGTTACTCTAACAGTGATTGATTAAATATTACAAAACACAGACTGGGAGAGGGGATTCATAAATATCTAGAATTCTGCATTCAGACCCACTTTGCAGGTACCTTATAAGACATAAGGTACAAAATGTTTCAGTTCTAAAGCATCAGTTCACAAAATATTTCACCTCTGCTACACTTCAAGATTTCTACAATGTTTCAAAAGAAGAGAGCCATCCATTCTAATAGATCACCTCACTTTAAGAGAGCATAAATTATAACTCTCCAATGGTTCTCCATCTGTCCATAGCATAAAATCCACATCTCTTACAAAGGCAATAAAGTTCTGTTTTCTGGCATCAGTCTTACTCTCCTACAGTCTCCCAGGCCAGCCCCCACATCATGATCTGCTGAATAACTATTCCATGCATAATCCAAGCTGATTCGCCGCCTCCAACTTGGTTTGTCCCAGCAATGCCAGCCCCTTCCCTTCCTACCACCAATCCATTTTTCCAACTATGCTCAAGTCAGTAGGTCATGTCTATGAGGCCTTTCCTGACCAAGCACTCCACACCTTAATAATTTTGACCAGTAAGAGGTAGTTGCTGCTTCTTCTGTGCTACCGTAATCTGTATAGGTTTCCAGCCTGACACAGGTAACACATGCTACCTTCACTGTTACATGAATGCCTTCTGAGTTGAGTCTTCCCCCACAAAAGGGACTATATCTCACTTTGTACAACCTAATTTTGGCACTGGTATCTTCATATTCTATGTGTTCCACTTGAATTGCCATAAAGAGAATGGTATCCCTGGAGCTGTGTACAATTGTAGTCATAAATTCCACAGTCTTATAGATATTGGATGAACGAGTAAGTAACAAACAAGTGCTCAAGTTCAGACCAATCACAGGAAGGACATAGTTCTGATTTAAACATAATCAACTTGATATCCCACTAAGGCCTACAATAATTCAAGATGGTGCTTCAGAGCTAGAAATGCTTCTAGCGTAACTTTCAGTTGCTTTTAGTTTTCTTTCAAACAAGACAAAACGACAAGAGTACTATCACTGAAGCCATTATTCCAGGATGGGCACCAAAATAGTGTTTTTCCAGTTAAACAGATACACAAACACCAGCAGATTTGCAGTCAAAAGGGAAACATTAACTCTATTTACAGCCGTGGTTCCCCCCCCCCCCCCCCCNTAACTCTATTTACAGCCGTGGTTCCCCCCCCCCCCCCACAGATTTTGCAGTACTGCAGAAATTTCAGCTGACATCACAGAAGTCTGGTAAACTTTCAGAACTAGGGAGGATCCCTTGAAACTTCCTGCTATCCTATCTATGGTCAAGGATAGAGAAACATGTTATCTATCATCACAATAATAATACCATCTTGTCCTGATTTTATATGGCAAACATCTTGTGGTTTTCCCCACAGAAGTAAACAAGTAATATTTTCCCTCCTCTAAAGCATGAGGAAGTAGCAATGACCCTAAATAAAATTCAAAATATAACTGAGATTATGTGCTTCTATACCTGAGATTATGTGTTTCTGAAATGTGTAAATGTCCAAGTATTAAAAACTTAACTTCCCACCTATCCCCAAGCTGTCAAGAAAGAAGCCTATTAACCCACTGTGTCAGTTTTTACTCCTTCACTGAACTGTCACATTTGTAGGCAACACTGAGTAAGAATGCCCTCGAAGGTGCCACCAAACATACTCCTAGCCCCAAGAGGAACATCTTAATTCCACTGCATAATCAAGTCAAGCAAAAGCAGGGATGATGACTTAAACCAAATGGCTAAGGGAGATAAAAGAATCATTCATGTCCTAAGTAAAAACAGTACCCTCAAAATTACTATTTTGTTGACTTGCCAGTAAATCTGTCTAATTTAAAGAGTACAAAAGACATGCCACAATTTGAGGTATTTAGACTAGATGGAAAGTTTCTAAATTGTGATTATAATACTAAGATTTATTAAGCAAAGAAGACACACTGAGAAGGGATATGGCAGTTCCTCTCACATGCAGAGAAAAAATATTATAGCTACTAGCCAGAGTAAATGTGGTGAACTTAATCCCAATATCAGCCTAAACCAGCCACAGTTTTCCTGTATTCTATGTTAAAACAATATATTTAGACATACCTTAATGTAAATCAAACCAAAATGAAAAATATGAGCAATTTTTAAAGAGGACTAAAAAGTAGCAGAAGTAATACAAATGTCATGGACCTCTACAGTTCCTTCATGAAACTGAACTTAATCTAATACATGTCATTTTCGTTGGTCCCTTATTTAAAGTGACTTAAAACTTGCCACCTAACTGAACAGACACTGAAGTCACTGATTTTAGCAATGCCTCAAAAAGTGTTCCCTAAAGCATACCCCACTGTATATCTCACATAGTGACAGTCTTCATTCTTTGAGAGTGAGTATAGATTTTTTGAAAGAGTCAAAGATTAATACACTTATAATAGTGACTGCTCCACAGTGAGAACTATATAGGTATTAGCTTTTTCATTATTTTTGGTCAGAGAATGGGATATAATAAGATATTTTACTATGTAGTTCATCAGTTTAGTAAGTCAACATCATCTCTCTCCATTCCTGGAAAACCTCATGATGGCTGCCCACTTTTCACTTCTCCTTTCCTCTTCTCCTCTTTGCTTCTTCATTTCAGTCACAAGGACCTCCTGGCTGCTCCTCTAGCAAACTAAGAATGCTTCTGCCTCAGGGTCCTTGCACTTTTCCTCCAGACCTCTTCATGACCACTACTCACTTACACAGTGTCTGATCAAATTCCACCTTCTCACTGAGGCCATCATTTATCAATATCCTATTAAAATAACTCCCTCCCACACTCCCTCTTAACATGTTTTATTTTTCTCAGTAGTATTTACTCCAATCTAACATGCAAAATCGATTTTAAAGGGGTCTAATGACTATGTTCAGTAATGTCACACTAGGACCCACAGAAATGTGTCAACTATGATTATCTGTCCTATCACCCCAGAAAATAATCCAAGAGTCCCTACAGCTGTATTTCTAAACTATCAAGTGGATGGTGTAAAACTAAATCTGTGCAAAAGACACTTATGCTGTGGTGAACCTTACTTAACCTGATTAGAAAAAACACAAAATAGCATGGTAAATAAAGCTTTGTTCATGGGGTGGGACAAAATGAGGCACTGCTTCTGCCATTCTTGATGGCAAAATCCCATGTTATGGCACAGTACTAAAACTACGTTATGGGATTATTGTTGTCCTGCCACAAGAATTTAGTTTCACGAAAGAACTTTGCTCATCTTTTTTTCATTGCTATATCCTCAATACACTCAACATAAAGGCACTGAATAAATAATTATGTAACCAGTCAATGAGTGATCAAGCCTCCCTCTTCTCATCTGTAAAAAGAACATAACCAAGCTACCTCTTTCGGGATCGTTGGGCGAATTACACGAGACAGTAATGCAGTGTTAGCACACAGACCGCAGAAAAAAACCGTCTTTGCGTTTCCACCCAACAGACTAGGAACGGATATACTCTGGGCCCTTCTGGGAAACAGGCCTCTCTCTCCTAGCACTAAGAAACCCTGGCGAGAGCGAGCAGGAACTCGGAACTGTCACACGGGGCCCGGGGAAGATGGACAGGCAAGAAGAGGTGGCCCCGGGGCAAGCGTGTCAATGGACCCAGAGAAGAGAACAGGTCGGGGCAGGAGGGCAGAGAGAAGAAGGTGGCCGCTGGGCCGGGAGTGTCAAGGGCCTGGGAGAAGACGGCAGGCCGCAGCCAGCGGGCAGGCAAAAGGAGGCAGCCCCGAGCCAGGCAGGTCGAAGAGGCCTCCCAGCAAGGACCAGGCAAAGGGCCCTGGATCCCCAGATCAGCTCGCCATGGGAACGATGGAAAAGGGGCGCCCATCCGCCCCCAACCCGGTTCTTACCGACTCAGAGCGCCGCTTCGGGAGATCCGAGGGGACGTCCAGTGGACAGATAAACGGCCGGACACAAGCCAACGGCCGAAAAACGGAGTGCTCGCGAGAGCACAACCTTCCTCCCACTCCTCACGCCACACGTCTGACAGTCTCGCGAGATGTCCGCTCGGGCCAGCTCAAAGTCCTTGTCCGTCCGCTAGAGGGCGCAGAGCGCAGGCGCACACTCTTTCCAGGGCTCTAGGTCAGTGTCCTTTTCGCCCTTCTGGAGTAAATCACATAAAATGAGGCAAACAATTGTTGAAGTCAAATCCTGTGCTAAGGATCATGCTGTGTGTTTCTTTCGTACCAAATGTTCTCACAGGTATCTAACCTTAACATACAGATGAAAAATAAATGTCATAAGACACTAGACAGTAGTTGTCACATTTTTAGAAAGAAAATAGAATGGTGGTTGCCTTAGGTTTGGGGAATGGGATTATTTAGGGGTAGAGAGTTTTAGTTTGGGATGATGAAAAGCTCTGGATATGGATGGTGGTGGTGATGGTTCTACAACAATTTGAAGGTACTTACAACTCAACTGCACACTTTAAAAAGTGAGCATTTTTATGTTATGTATAGTTTGCCACATCCCCCCACCCCCGTTTCAGTATATAAATGAATGTTGTACCCCAGATTCCGGGTCACATCATCTGACTCCAAAGCATATGCTGCTCATTTGTACCATATCACAAGACACTTGTCAATACTCCTCATCCCACCACTGCATACTTCCCCTTACAATTTCCTCAGTGTGATATTATCCACATTGGAATTTTTTTCTTTGTAACCAGATGTTAAAATAGGAATCTTTCTGACAGAGGTTCCCAATATTCAGTGCTAAAACTGCTCCACATGTTTACCACCTAAGATTTGCAAAGGAGATGATCCTGATAGGATTTTATGTATCCCACCCAAGAGTAACTCCTACAAGGGCAAGCAGTCTTGGCAGAAACAGGAAACATTACAAAGGTTAAAAGGGCAGTCAGAGCCTGTGGAAGGAGAGCTGTGGAGAAAAAGTGGTGTGGAAGTTGGAGAGTCACACAAGGAAGTAAATCTCTCTAAACACTGGGACAGGCAGAGAGAGCCAAGACTGCATCATACCCTTAACTTTCCTGTCCAGTCCCTCTTCTTCATTTTTTTAATTTTACTGATTTGCCCTTTGTTCACATAAGTATATAACTTGGGAAATACAACTTCATGCTTCAACATGTACACATATCTTGGCTATAGTAAACAATGCTGCTATGAACAAGCAGTGCATGAATCTTTTCATATTATTGTTTTCATATTCTTTGGTAAGTACCTAGAAGTAGTACTGCTGGATAATATAGTATATTCTGTTTTTAATTTTCTGAATCTCTGTACCATTTTACATAGAAACCGCACCAACTGACATTCCTACTAACTGTGGCTCAGAGTGTTCTCTCTTTTTTTGCATCTTTGCCAACATCTGTTATTTCTGGTCTTTTTTATATAGGTCATTCATTCAAAGGTAAGGTAATATCTCATTGTAGTTCTAGTCCCTCTTCAATTCAGATGAGGACTCTGAATTGAGACTTTTTTTAACTGAAAATATGTGCATTATACCATGCATATATAATTTATTTTTGAAAGTATACACACAGTCAAGTGCTTGCTCATTTTTTTAATGAAAGGTAGGGTTACACAGTCATAGAGAATTAGAGACCAAAAGAGAAAGTTGCCTGCCTGGAGATCCTGGGGCCCCTCAAGGTGAGATCTCTGAGCCAACTAGAAGCAGCATGAAAATGACCAAAGAAATGAAAGGGCCTGGATAGATTGCTTAACTAGTCCACTTAACATGTTTGACCAGATAGGGTGGGGGCAGAAATAGTTCTTTACTTACTGCCCACTGATTGTCCAACAATGGATAGTGTGTTTGTGGTCTGTCATGTACACACACATACACTGGATGTTATACCGCAGGAGAGCAGGGACCGCATCTCAACTTCACTGATGTAGCCCCAGAGCCAAAGCACTGCCCAACAAGGTGCTCAGTAAAGAACCCTTGTATTAAATGAACAAATATTCTGTAACACAGAAACAGCAAGTAATGATCAGCATAGTCACTGTTTTATTTTTTTTTTAAAGATTTATTTATTTATGCATACAAGCACTGGGGTACAGGCCAGAGGTGTGGGGGGGGGGTGAGAGGATTCACCACAGAGAGC
>JAGFMF010011602.1:1554681-1621243 GCA_019455555.1 Galemys pyrenaicus
GTCCCCTCCTGGCAGGCAGCAGGGATCGAACTTGTGCTGCAGTGACTGCGGTTTGCTTCGTAGTGCGTTGCTTAATCCACTGCGCCACCAGGGAGGCCCCCATAGTCACTGTTTTAAGTCCCTGGATTTTGGGGTGGTCGATATGAAGCAGAAGACAACTGGTACTGAAGCAACATGTGCACGTCTACATAAGGCTCTACACAAGGTAGAGCCCCCGGACTTTTAATACCCCATCAATCTTGGTAATACTTCTTTCAGGTTGACTTGCTCTAACCTTGGGCAAGCACAGAAGTATGTGAAGGATACAACTGAGGGGGCACTATTTAGGAAGCAAGAATAACATGAGCATCTCAAAGAAAGTAAGGGATCATTTCATCTCACATATAATTTCGTGTTTCAAATTGTTCACCAGATAGCAGGACACCAGAACAGGAAAGTTCAGACATCAGAAGTGATAAAAGCAGTAGTGGCACCCTGCATAAGGAAAGCGCAGTGATCTCTGGGCATATAAGGCAAATACAACTTTTATTCACATTTACTTTTCGTCTCTTCCTTCAAGGGTTTGCATGTTTTATAGTACGCATTATATCCATGTCTATATAATTTGTAATTTAAAAGTATACACACACTCAAGTGCTTGATAATTTTTTTAATGAAAGGTAAGGTTACACAACCATAGACAATTAGAGGCCAAAAGAGAAAGGCCTGACCTGGAGGTCCCGGGGCCCCTCAGGGTGAGATCCCTGAGCCAACGACAAGTGCATTACAGTACCCATCCACCGACTTCACAGGTCTTTTCTGGGTTGTTCCGCTCCACCACCTTATATTGGCACTTTTTCTGGTTGAACAAGGTCATACACTTCCTTGTGTCATAATTCACAGGTGTAGCAGCACTGTTATTGAGACAAGAGCAGAGCCTATTAGAAGGGATGGTTTGCTCCACCTCCCCAAGGCTACCTGGCCTGGAGTAGCCCAAACTCCAGCTATCTGGGATAACCTCACTGACTTAAAGTCACACCTTGACTGGAAACCTCAAGGAACCACCTTCGGGAACCTGGATCCAAATACATAGAACCTGGACTATGAACACACAGAACATCCTTTAATCCCCTGTTTTTGATTCAGTAGGTTGCAGGGCTCCAGGAATCTGTATTTCATCAAGCTGCTCAGATGGGTCTATGATCAGGCCAGTTTGGGGAACACTACTTTATGACAAGACATCTGTCATCAAAGCCAGTCTTATTCCTCCAAAACACTATATAGACCCAGGCTAATGTGCAGACTTCAGATGTTTTGAGGAGAGGAGGAGGAGTGACTAATAGGGACATAGCTGCTGAGAAAACAGGAAAATTAGGGCCGCACTACAGGTACTCTCTTCCATTGGCCCAAGTACTAGACGTTTGGTGTCCACACAGCCCAGAAGAAATCATCTGCATGACCTTTGTGCCCACTTGAGTTAAACTTGAACAGTGAAGCAACATAGTTTTTGGAGTACAATGTCATCCTTTACAACTCACATTTTCCCTCTGCCTGTGTTCAGTCACTCCTGTTGTGCAAATTGTCAGAGACCAAGGCTGATATGAAGACTAACTTCTAGAATAGCTTCAGACCTTTGGCTATTCTTTCCTGTTTCCAGTCACCCATTAAATAGATATTATAATCAGGGTACTTACCAAGTTTGAAAAAACAAGTTAATAGAAATAAGACTGATGTGAAGCAACGCAAATAGTATCAACATTTGGATAAATGAATGCATAAACAAAATGTCACACACGTGCTGGAATATTGCTTAGTCTTAAAAAGGAACAGATTTCTGAGACGTGGTGCCACATAGATGATCCTTGAGGACTTTAGACTGAATACACAATAGATTGAAATAAGCCAGTCACAAAAGGACAATTGTTCTGATATGAAGTGCCAAGAATAGTCAAATTCATGGAGACAGAGTAGAATGGTGGTTTCCAGAGTCTGGGGCAGGGACTGTGGAAGAATGAAGGTTGTTTAATGGACATGGAGTTCCAGTTTGGGAAGATGAAAACCTCCTGAGGCAGATAGTGATGATGGTGTAAGAAAGGGACTATACTAATGTTCTTGAATTTTATACTTACAGATAATTAAAATGATAAATTTTTTGTTATATACATTTTACCACAATAAAAAAAAGAGAGAAAGAAATAGGATTGAAAACTGCACCCCTTTCTGGATGGCATTTTGAAAGAGGGAGCTGTTCTTCAAACAGCAACCCAACAACTGTAGGCCCTGTTGACCCTACTGATTTGAGACTTACTTTCCACAGCAGTTAATTGCATCTGGTTTACAAAAACAGTCATAACAGTCATTTGTCTTCCACATCGAGTTCACTGCATGTGTGTCTCCATTATAATCCCTGCATTCTAAAAAAAAAATACATGTGACATTATTATTGGAGTCCCCAAGTTACGCACCAGAACAAGACTTATAGGACACCGGGACCAGCACCAGCCATCCGTGCCCCTCCCAGAGTGGGAGAAACTCATTGATTTTACAGATGTCTTAGAAGTGCTGTGCTCCAAAGGACTGAGGTGATGGTGCACCAGTAAAATGGTGGTGGGTACTCCCTGGGGACTACAAATGATGTCAAATATAATTAATAATAAATGAATGAATGAATGAATGAATGAATGAATGAATAAAAATACAAATCAAAAAAAAAAAGTGCTGTGCTCCAGGTAAATTGATGGTGGGAATTTCACGGGGACTACACCTGAGAGGAAAAAGCATACATTGTACAAAAATGTGTTGTAAAATATATATAAATTTTTTTTAAAACCTGGATTCTCCAAGTGAAGAAAAATAAGGATAGTATTTTACTGATTCTTAGTTTTCCATCCTATTGGATACTTCATTACCTTTTCACATTTTAAACATACATGTCTTATTCAGTATATTTTATAAAGCAATCCTTTTACATAGCTTCTGTTTTAATGTGTCATTTCTCTATGATTAGGATTAAAGTTCAAATGTAAGCAATGAAAAAGTATTTCAGTTAAAATATAATGAAAATAGAAATTTTCTAGGGAGGCACAGCATCAAAATACTTCATTACTATAATGACCAAATTTTCCAATAAGGATCTCAGAATACTAGAAATAACTGGGGACTACACATAAAGAGAAAATTCAAGTACTGTCCATAAATTAACAATGATGAAAGAAAATAAAATTTAAAAAGAAATAATAACAATAAAAAATTTTCTTAAAGTGCTGTGTTCAATTGTAGATAAATTCCAGTATTGTCCAGTTCTTGCCAGTAATTATGTTTCTTTGCAGCAAGCTTAAATCTTTTCAGATTTCACTTCAGTACAGATGGTTTTTTTATTTTTTTTTTAAAGATTTATTTATTTATGCATACAAGCACTGGGGTACAGGCCAGAGGTGTGGGGGGGGGGTGAGAGGATTCACCACAGACAGAGTGGGGAGCAGAACAGGCAGATGAACGGAAGTACACTGCTGAGGGGAGCAGCGGGCACAGCAGGAGAGGTCTGCTGCACAGATGGTTTTTTTAAAAAAGAAAGGTAAAGTCCTCCTCTTTAAGCAGACATTGTGAGCCTCCGGTACTTGAAGTCAAGTTTTTTTCCGCTTGAGTATCTGTATAAATAGTTTGTTTCTACACTTCCTTTTGCTTTGGATAAGTGGTTCTCAACCCTGAATACCCATGTGACTAGTTTGGGGTTCTTCCAAAAAACCTATGACTATGGCCCCTTGAGAAACCATGAAATTAGAATCTCTGGGCATGGGGCCCAAGCTGGTATATTTTTTTCCAAAGATTTATTTATTTATGCACACAGCCCTGGGGTAGGTACAGGCTAGAGGTGTGGGGGGTGAGAGAATCCACCAGAGACAGAGCGGGGAACAGAACAGGCAGATTGACTGAAACACACTGCTGAGGGGAGCAGCAGGAGCGGCAGGAGAGGTCCACTGCACCATGTGGGTCACCCCCCAGGCCAGTGGCAGGGAGGTGTTTCTGTGAGCCTGGGGTACTTGAAGTCAAGTTTTTTTCCGCTGGAGTATCTGTATAAATAGTTTGTTTCTACACTTCCTTTTGCTTTGGATAAGTGGTTCTCAACCCTTGGTTCTCATGATTACTGCCATCGAACTTGCTGCGGTGACTATGGTTTGCTTCATAGTACGTTGCTTAACCCATTGCGCCACTAGGGAGGCCCCTGGGCTGCTATATTTTTATTAAGTTCTCCAACCCAACCAAGGTTAAGAACCACTGCTTTATATCTATGCTAGACCAAATGTGTTGAAATACCACCTGGGGCCATGAAGACTTTTATTCTTACTCCAGGCCCACAGAATCAGTCTATATTTTAGTAAGATTTCCAGGGAGCCTCCATGCACATTAAATTTTGAGAAGTACTGCTTTGGACTAATCAATGACTCTTAACTCTGACAGCATATAGGAGTCAATAAAGAGTCTTCTTTTTTATTTTAAATTACCTTTTTAATTGCAAGAGTTTTTAAGTAACTTATGTTTACAAACCGTATTGATTCACTGTGAATCTTGTGTTTGTATTGGATTACTGAACTTAATTGATTTGACTTGATTTGATGTTTTCTTCTCCTTATTCATGTATATTTGACATCATTTGTAGTCCCCATGGAATTCCCATCACTAATTCACCAGGGCACCATCACCTCAGTCCCTTGTGCTCTTTCTGCTCTCACCCCATCTATTCTCCCTCCCCCACCCCCAAAGTGTCTCTAATTTGTCTTTGTCTCTTTGTTTTTGTTGTGTTGTGATTTGACTTTTGTTGTTGTTGTTATTGTTCTTTTCCCTGATCCCTTGTTTGACTCTCTTATATTCCTCCTATAAGTGAAATCATCCAATATTTTTCTTTTGTTTCTGACTTATTTCACTAGGCATAATCCCTTCTAGCTCCATCCATGTCTCTACAAATGGCTCTAGTTTGTCTTTTTTGATTGCTGAATAGTATTCCATTGTGTATTTGTACCACATCTGCTTGATCCAATCATCTATTTTGGGGCATTTGGGTTGTTTCCAGGTCTTACCAATTATAAATAGTGCTGCAATGAACATAGGGGTGCAAGTATTCTTTTGAATCAGTGTTTTTTTGTCCTCTAGATATATCCCTAGAAGGGGGGTTGCTAGGTCATAGCTCCATTTTTAGTAGACTGAGGAACCTCCATACAGCTTTTCACAGTGGCTGGACCAGTTTGTATCCCCACCAGCAGTGTAGTAGAGTTCCTTTTTTTCCACATCATTGACAATATTTGTTGTTACTAATTTTTTTAATATGTGCCATTCTTACTGGTGTAAGGTGGTATCTCATTGTTGTTTTATTTTATTTTTAAGAGATTTATTTATTTATGCATACAAGAGCTGGGGTACGGGCCAGAGGCATGGAGGGTAAGAGGATTCACCAGAGACAAAGTGGGGAGCAGAACAGGCAGATGGACTGAAATACACTGCTGAGGGGAGCAGTGGGTGAGGCAGGAGAGGTCTGCTGTACCATGTGGGTCACCTGCCTGGTCAGGAATCGAACTCGTGCTGCAGTGGCTGCGGATACTTCACTGAGTGCTGCTTAACCTAATATGCTACCAGGGAGGCCCATCATTGCTGTTTTAATTTGCATTTCCCTGATTATGAGGGATGTTGAGCATTGTTTCATATGCCTGTTGGCCATTTGTATCTCCTCTTTGGAGAAGTGTCTTTTAAGTTCTTCTGACCATTTTTTGACTGGGTTGTTTACTTTGTTCTTCTTGAGTCTTGTAAGTTCTTTGTAAATCTATGTGGTCAGTCCCTTATCATTTGTGTGGAGTACAAAATTTTTTTCCCAATCAGCGGGGTGTCTCTGTTTTGCTTAATGTTTTTTTTGTTGTATAGAAGATTTTTAATTTGATGTAGTCCCGGATGTTTATCTTTTCTTTCATTTTCTTTGCTTTGGGCAATGTGTCTTTTTTTATTTCCTAAAGATTTATTTATTTATGCATACAAGAACTGGGGTACAAGCCAGAGGTGTGGGGGTTGGGGAAGAGAGGATTCACCAGAGACAAAGGGGAACAGAACAGGCAGATTGACTGAAACACACTGCTGAGAGGAGCAGCAGGAGAGGCAGGAGAGGTCTGCTGTGCTATGTGGGTCACCTCCCTGGCCTGAGGCAGGGATCAAATACATGCTGCAATAGCTGAGTTTTGCTTTGCTTCATAGTGCATTGCTTAATCCATTGCATCACCAGGGAGGCCCTGGGCGATGTGTCCTTAAAGACATTTTTGAAATGTATGTCTTATAAAGTTTTACCTATGCTTTATCCTATATATTTTATGGTTTCAGGTCATAGGTTCAGTTCTTTTATACATTTGGAATCAATCAAGAGGCTTTTGAAAGTGCAACTTGTACTTTTCTGATTTACATGATCTTGGATGGGTCCTGAGTATTGGTACATTTCAAACGTTGCTTATACTAGGGCTGAGAACCTCTTCTATAAATGGCAAAATGAAGTTCCTTATTTCATGTCATGTTTATATGTGCCTTGACCCTTCTTCTCATATAGATATAAAAACCTTCATCTTCCAACAGGTTATACCTACAAGGTTGTAATAACATAATAAACACTGAAAAGCCAGGACTTACCACCAGACGAACTAGCTTCTTGAGGTATGATAAAACACTGGGCATTGCATAAAGTGATAAAGGTGCCCAGAACCAAGAGGCTGCCAAGGAGAGCATTCTGTAACATAAAGAAGGTTAGGGAAGAAGAATGAATAAATTCAGGTAATAATTACTGACTTTCTGCTGGGTTCGAGGCAGGTAGTTTAAAGGTGGAGCTTCTATCTTCCGTAATATAGCAAAGTAGTAAAATCTTTACAAGTTACTAAACTAAACTAGACAAAGAACTGTTAAACCAAGGTATATAAACATTTTTAAGTGTTTATTTGAGCAAAAAGTGGATAGCACCAAGTGAGAGGTGGTTAGGAGTACCCCACCGGAAGGAAGCTCAAAGATAGACTCTTTAAGAGAAAAAGCAAAAGTAAAGAAACTATTGACTGGCTAATGTAGTGGGGAGATCAGGGTGAGGTCAGAGGCGCAGAGGTGAAAGAATTCACCAGCGACAGAGTGGAAAACTGAACTGACAGGTCTACTGAAATACACTGCTGAGGGGTGCAGCTGGCAAGACGGGAGAAGTCTGCGTCCAAGTAGCATTTGGGGCTTTTTTATATGTTTTTCCTGACTTGGGGAGTCAGTACTTGCTGGTTGTTACCTATAGGAATGTCAGGTTTCCAGTCCACTTAACCCTTTAGGGGTTGTTTGTGTTCTGTTTGCCTTCTTTCCACATTCTCTGGAATTCTGATAGCTTCAGGTCGTGTACACCCGTCTGGCTCCCATGGCAATGTTATCGGAGTCCCGTTCTTATCTACTTTATGTCTCCCATAACTTTATCAAATATACTGCAACAGCTGTAGTTAAAGTGTCATTGACTATTATTGATTATCCTTAGTGTTTTAATTTCATGACCTGAGGCATTTAAAGGATTATAATTTGCTTTGGTAGGTAAATACTTATCTTACTCTCAGCATAAAGGAAAACAGATTTGAATAAGTAAAAGTTCTAAGTCCATAAATAAAATTAAAAAGCAATATCCAGTTTGGAAAACAATATCATAATTTAAAGTAACTCAATTTTTAAAAAAAGAGTTTCTATATATCAATGGGAAAAACAAAAGCTTACTAGTAGAAAAATGGCAAAGGAAATAAAGTAGCAGTTCATAATACATACACAGAGCTAAATAGAAATGACTAAACACTAAATAGAAATGACTAAACACACGTAAAAATTCAATTCACTGACAAAGCAAGAAATGCAACTATGCAAATAAAATAGAACCATAATGGGATGGCAAGATAATCACTTAATTTCTAATACCCAGAGGGAAATTGGCATCTATGGGAAATAAAATGAACAAGAATGTTTTATGTTGGAATAATCTTTTTAAGATTTTTTAAAAATTTTATTTATGCATACAAGAGCTGGGGTACAGGCCAGAGGCATGGAGGGTGAGAGGATTCACCAGAGACAGAGTGGGGAGCAGAACAGGCAGATGGACTGAAAGACACTGAGGGGAGCAGTGGGCGAGGCAGGAGAGGTCTGCTGCGCCACATGGGTCCCCTCCCTGCCCAGGATCGAACTAGTGCTTCAGTGGCTGCGGAAAGCCCCACAGTACGGGGCTCAAGCCCTTGCGCCACCAGGGAGACACTATGTTGGAAAAAAAAATTTTTTTAAGATGTATTTATTTATGCATACAAGCACTGGGGTGTAGGCCAGAGGTGTGGGGGGTGAGAGGATTCACCACAGAGAGTGGGGAGCAGAGAAGGCAGATCAACAGAAGCACACTGCTGAGGGGAGCAGTGGACACAGCAGGAGAGGTCTGCGGGCACAGCAGGAGAGGTCTGCTGCGCCATGTGGGTCCCCTCCCGGGCTAGCAGCAGGGATCAAACTCGTGCTGCAGTGGCTTCAGTTTGCTTCATAGTGCGTTGCTTAACCCCTGCGCCACCAGGGAGGCCCTATGTTGGAAAAATTTTTAAGGAGACCCACTTGAGTGTGTACAGGGAAATTCTTACGAACTATTTACAACCTTTGACTACACATTTTCATTTCAAAGATTTGATCCTAACAGTCAGTGCAACTGTGAGGCAGACCTCCATTAGAGTAAGTGTCTTGCCCTGCTTTGGGCTAAAGAGGCTAGAATTGTGTCTCATTAGGTAAGTCACTGCTCCTTGAAGGGTCTTGCCTCATATTACCAAAAGTTACATGTCTTTAGGGGTCTCAAGCAGGGCAGAGGCAGTGCCAGGTCTGCAGCTTACAAAGTCCACACTGAGGCCAGAAGAGAGTCTGAGTGGAGTAGGCAGGTTCCCACCCCACGGTTATTTTGCCATCCCTGCTCGTTTCAAGGTAGTTTCTGAAGCATGGGAGTCCAGGGCCCTCCCTAAGGCCCCTCTCCACCCTTATTTGTCTCTACCTGTCCTTTGTCCACTTCCATCCTCTTCTTCACCCTCCTGAGAGCAGCCCAATTCATCCCTTTGACTGGTTCTAGCAAAGGGCAATTTAAGAAAGATGAAGTTTGAATTAAGACAGAAAGGAGACCTACATGGGTTTCTATCAAGTTTGGCCCCCTAAAAAAATTTTTTTAATGCAATATGACACAGCAAAAGGGCCAGAGGGTGATCGTGATTTTCCCCAGGTGGCTTAAATTCACTTGGGGCAACTCTTCAGAAACCACAATTTTCAGGACTCACTGAAATCAATTAGATCCAAGTGTTGGGAGTCATTATCAGCGGTTTTTAAAAATTATTTCCATAGAATCTACTGTACAACCGAGTCTGAGAGTCACTAGTCTAGAGAGGACACGTGAGTTCATGTCTCAGCTACCCCCAAATTTGTAGTGAGATCCCTGTGCCAGCTTTTTCCCTCCCCAGGCTCGCATTACTGTTCTGTAAAATGAGGCAGTGCTATCTCTCTGAAATGATATTTAATTTCACAAATCATTCAGGGCCCAACAATTAGAGACACATATAAAATTAAGTGATTACAAAGATTATAAGAAAAAACAACTTTTATTTTAGAGACTAGAAATATTGCTAAACTCATTGATATTTTCCTGAGCTCTCAGACTTTCTTTCTACTCTACACAATGACTTACAAGTAATCTATAGAAGATTCATAACTAGGTCGCATTTATCATAAGTAGCATCCAATAGAAATATACTCCCAGCATATTAAAATAGGTATATATACACCTTTGCTCTTTTCTGGCTGTTATGTATGAAACCAGTTACATACCATTGTGATGAGCTGCAGTCCTTGCAGGCAGGTGCATGCGGGGAAAGACACACAAAACTTATATAGGAGAGGGCAACCCACATTTGGCATCATTAGGAAACATAAAATAACCCAAGGATACATTCCATGTTTGCAGAAGGTTGGCTATTAACAGGAAACAGGTTTTAGTTTCTTGTATGGATTTACAAGTTATTCAGAAATCAAATCTCCACCCTAATAACATGTTTATGCTGGTCATCCCCACCCCTGATATGCATTTACTCTTGTTATGAAAGAGCAGAGAAAAAGAGAAGTCCTTTTTCCTAAGTCTTTATCCTGTGCTGGATGGATAGGTAGGCAGATGACAAGTTATCTGACTTGATTTCACTCTCAAAGAAGCTCAGAGATGTCAATCACACAAACAAGTCGGAAAGCTTGACTTCAAGAAGGCCTAAGAATAGCTCAGAGGGTGAGTTGTGCAGACCCATGGGGCACTTGCCTTAGGATCTGTTCTGAGAGCAGAACTGCTCACCCGTCACCCTCCCCCTAGGAGCAAACAACATTGGCCAGCCCGAGTTTCCCTAGACATGCCGTCGAACTTCTATAGTCCTTCTTAAATCTTGAGTCTTTACTCCCTACTACATCAAGCAAGACCTCCTTGTTTGTTGAATAATTATCTTCCCCAAAACCTCCTTGTCCTCTTCTTACCCAGGATGGCCTTTGAGGTGCAGCAACAAGCAGAACCTCCTTATTCTGCTTGAAGAACTTCATTTGTATCAGTTTGCTTGGATTATCATTACAGAATATCCCAGACTGTGTGGTTGAAAAATGAAAAGTCCTCTTTTAACAATTCCAAGACCAAGAAATCACCTGGGTTGGTTTCTTCTGAGGTCTCTCTCCTTGGCTTACAGCTGGCTGCCTTCTGTTTCGTATCATCTTTCCTCTGTATGTGTGCATATCTGTGTCCAAGTTTCTTCTTTTTATAAATACACCAGTCAGACCTCTAGACACAGGTTTTGACGTATTGATTATACAATCTCCTTTTCTCAGTTAGCGATGTTTTGACCATCCTTGCATATCAAAAGCCTCATCACTATTTTTAATTGAAGTAGCACTGCATTATAATATAAATGTGTGCATCATTATAAGTCAAAATGTGTATATGCTACATAGACTCCTACCCATCCTTCAAGACAGATGCTACAGAAAAAATATTGCTTGCTCTTTATGTGTGTCTATTATTTTTGCCAGCTTGATTTTACAAGTAAGCCATTAAAATATTGTAACAAACTGTCTCATCTGCTCAGCTGCAACTGTGAGGAGTTTCAATGCTGCAGGAGTCCTGGGAGGATTGTGGGTTCTGACTTTATAGACAAGGACTATAGAGATTGGGGGAATCCAAGGACTTGTAAATTGTGAAGTTCTGTATATTGTCAAATAGAAATGACCATAATGTCAGGCAACAGGGCATACATAGGCAGATGAAGCATGAGCGTGAGTTCATTTCAGGTCACCATCTGTAGTATAGAAATAGTAGACATGCCTGCTTACCTTTTAGAGCTATGGTGAAAACTTGGGAAATTGACAGATATGGCAAACACCCTGTAAATGAAGTTTTCCTAGCTAAAATCACAACAAAGAATGTTCAAGGTCTAGTTTTTAACTTCTTGTGATAAGACATGTTTGAAATGGGGTTCCCAGATCATCCAAGGACACTGTAAAGTCATGTTTACCTTGGGTAGGTGTCAAAAAATGTGCTTGAAGTTGACAAGGTAGGATCCAGGAAGACTGCTGAATAAACAATCTTTGCATTTTTTAAAGATTTATTTTTATTTATTTATGCATACAAGCATTGGGGTGTAGGCCAGGCCAGAGGTGCAAGGGGTGAGAGGATTCACCAGAGACAGAGTGGGCACCAGAACAGGCAGATTCACTGAAATACACTGGTGAAGGGAGCAGTGGGTGAGAAAGGAGAGTTCTGCTGCGCCATGTGGGTCAGCTCCCTGGCTGGACATTGAACTCATGTTGCAGTGGCTAGAGATATCTTGATAGTGCTGAAACTTTAACCCCTTGCGCCACCACCACCGGGGAGGCCCCTCTTTGTATTTTTTTTTTCCACCAAGGTAACTGGAACTCTTATCTAGAGGAATGTGAAAACAACAGATAAAACACTGAAACAAAAGAGACAAGCGGGGCCCGCCCTGGTGGCACAGTGGGTTAAGCAACGCACTATGAAGCAAACTTCATCCACTGCAGCACAAGTTCGATCCCTGCGGCTGGCCAGGGAGGTGCCCCACATGGCGCAGCAGACCTCTCTTGCCTCGCCCGCTGCTGCCCTCAGCAGTGTGTTTCTGTCAATCTGCCTGTTCTGCATCCTGCTCTGTCTGGTGGATTCTCTCACCACCCCCACACCTCTGGCCTGTACCCCAGTGCTTATATGCATAAATAAATAAATCTTTAAAAAAAAAAAAGAGACAAGCGAGGGAACTAAAGCAAACACATCTGGGTTTAAACACTGAGAAAACAGAACCAAAACCAGGTTTTGTCCCTAAGAAAGGAGAAACCCACCCATCCCACAGAGGCTCAGAAGTCTTATTTGGGAAATATATTAAAGGCTATTTAGTCAAACACAAAGGTCATATGTTTATAACTCAGAGAAGCTGTGCAAAGAATTCAGGAACCACAGCCTTCTTGAACCTGCCAGGGATTTTCCCCAAGAATACACATTTCATGAAGCTGGTACTTGCCATCTTTTGAAGACAAGGTGATGATAATAAGACTTTGGTGACAGATGGTTCTTTTTGGGGTCCTATGAGCATGACTCAAACACTGACCCATAACTATAATCGCCAGTGGTCTATGCAGGCAATACTACTGTGTCAGTATCACCTCTTCCATGACTGTATACTGAGGCTGAAGGAGTTTGGATATTCAGCATGGGAGTGGGAGATTTAAGGGATTCTGAGCAGTGACTTTTTATACACTGGTGCATAATCAGCCTACTTTCACTTTTGTCTGTCACAGAGCACCCACAAAGTAAATGTGGCCACCAGACCAGATAGACAAAAGTTGGCCAGCAGCTTCCACAGTCTCACTGAGAGCAGTGCCATCCAGACCACCTCAGGGATGGGGGCTGCGAGGTAAGAGTAGGAGACCATCAGTCAGGCCTCTAGTTAACAGCTGTATATGGGCAGTGCCTCGTGAATTTCCCACTGCACCATCACAAAACAGGCATTCTCACTCCCATTTTGCTGGCAGGATAAGTAAGGCCTACAAGGATGTAGAAATCTATTCAAGGTTTTCAGGTGCTGAGAAAGAGGCAGACTTTTAACCCAGGCCTGCTGACTCAAAGTTTGTACCCCTTTTTCAGCCCTACGCTGCCCGCCTCACACTCTTGTCTAATGGGTCTGCAGCAGCATTAAGGGGAAATTATTAAGCACCATCTAACTGGGGCACCAGGCTAGCAGCTGCTACCAGGAGGGACCTCAGGCCAATCCACTGTCCTTCTCTTTCCCTTTTTGTCCCTTCATAGTGAGTTTAAGCCTCCCGCAAACTTTGACATCAGGAAATCCCAATAGATACGAATGACCTAGTAGTTTAGCATAGAGTTAACAGCCTGCATGTATTTATGTTTATTTTTCAAATGATCCTCCCTGGAGGCTAGCTCTCTAGGAAAGTATAATAGACTTAGTTATGTCTTTGCCATGTGGGCAAGGCTAAAAGGAGTGAAATATTAATTTGATATTGTTAGGGGTAAGGGTAGTTTTAAATAAATTACACAGATAAATTTATAAACTTTAACCCCCATTTTAAACCACTAGTATTTCAAAACCAGAAATTTAATAATATAATTATCAAAGAGTGGATTACTGGGACCTGAGAGTAAAGTTAAGCAGCCAAGCTGGCTATAAAAGCAGAGAGGTGAATCTTAGGCTCTCTCTTCTTTAAAGCCATTTCCCTTAAATTAAAGCCAACTCTCAATGCGCCATTGCATTTCAGCTTAAAAGATCTGGTAAAATATTTACAAATTTGTGCCCCTCCCTTTTTTGTGTATATTATTTCTACTTTATTCCCCTTCTTTTATAAAATAAAACCCTTTAATAACTTTTATCATGTGTACCTAAAATTAGAGTTCATTATAAAAATCTTCTAAATGCGTGGGTAAAAATCCAATAAAAAACACATTTTATATTAAAGTTACCCTGTAACAATATGACATCTTGAGCAAGTCCCTCAATCCCCCTCCATCTCAGATTCCTCTTTCGCAAATGAGGAAATCAGCTCTGTATTGTGGTAGAAAGCTCAAATGTTTACAGGGGCAATTCCAGTAGGTTGTGTGGAGTTATCAGGGAGTGGGCATGTGTTTAGGTATTAAACATGGTAAGAAGAGCCTTCATTTCCCCAGGTAAATATGCCCTCTCTTATCTCTTGAAATGTATATCACATCCAGGCTGTTTTGCCATCTCATTTCGTGTGTCTGTGTGTGTCTTACAGGGCTATTTATTCATTCCGGGAAAGAGACAGCACTAATACATAAGTATAAAGCAGCCTTCCACATTCCCATCTAAGAGCTCTCTGAAATTTACAGCCAGACTCCATTAGGTGTGTATGTCAAGTAAAGCTGGTTAGTGAATGCTGTGAACTTTCAAAGCTTTACTTCTTTTATCTGCACCTCTGATTCTATTTTATTTTAATTTTTAAAAAGATTTATTTTATTTATTTATGCATACAAGAACTAGGGTGTAGGCCAGAGGTGCAGGGGGTGAGAGGATTTACCAGAGACAGAGTGGAGGAGCAGAATACTGCTAAGGGGAGCAGTGGGTGAGACAGGAGAGGTCTGTTGCACCATGTGGGTTAGCTCCCTAGCCGGGATTGCATTCATGCCTCAGCAGTGGCTGGCAATAGCTTGATAACATTAAGACTTAACCCCTGAGCCACCAGGGAGGCCCTGCACCTCTGATTTTATAAACAACCCCATTCTTATCAAACTTCCTGATAAACTTGGGTATAGTAGGGCTTCATGTCAGTCCAAACATTTTTAAAAAGGCATCAAAGCATCTTGGCACTGGACCGTGACTCAGGTGGCTCCAACTCATATCCAACAAGGATGCCTTATCTTAAGTTTGACAGAGACATAGCAAATAAGTTTTATCATGAGATGAAACTGAGTGAGTGTGATGACAAATGCCTGCTGATACCTAGCTGGTTGGCATTCAGAAGTGTAAAAATAACAAGCCAACTGCATGAGAAACAACTGGGCTCAACTCTTTTTTTTTTTTTAAAGATATATTTATGTATACAAGAACTGGGGTACAGGCCAGAGATGCAGATGGTGGTGGTGAGAGGAGTCACCAGAGACAGAGTGGGGAACAAAACAGGGGCATCCATTGAAATACACTGCTGTGGGGAGCAGCGGGCAAGACAGGAGAGGTCTGTTGCGCCATGTGGATTACCTCCCTGGCTGGGGATTGAAGTCACGCTGCAGAGGCTGTGGATAGCTTCACAGTGCTGCGCTTTGACTCCTTCTGCCACCAGGGAGGCCCGGGCTCAAATCTTGACCTTGCTTTCTATGAGCTTACACAGTTAACTTAAAAGTTTTTGAGGTTATTTCTTCATTTGTAAAATAGTTGTATTTTTGACTATTCTTCAGGGTTGTTGGAAAAGCTAAGACCATAAGGCAAAAAACACTTACCATCGCACCACATAAATTTCAAATTTCTCCCTTTCATCCTGATTCTGAATTGAGTGTCATTCTCAGTGTTAAAGTATATCTCTTAGGGATCTGGCTGGATTGTTTTGCCAGATGGAAGTTTGCTTTTGTCAACAGTTGGGAAACTTTTAATACCAAGTGACTTCAAAAGCTGTAAAGGCAAACAGGAACACATAAAAACAAGATGTACATCTTTGTGTACGCAAGTGTACATAAGAAGACAGCATGTAGAGGTGACATTATTTTACCGAAGGCAGATTTTTTTTTTTAAAGATTTATTTATTTATGCACACAAGCACTGGGGTACAGGCCAGAGGTGTGGGGGGGTGAGAGGATTCACCACAGAGAGTGGGGAGCAGAACAGGAAGATCAACTGAAGTACACTGCTGAGGGGAGCAGCGGGCACAGCAGGAGAGGTCTGCTGCACCATGTGGGTCCCCTCCCTGGCCGGCGGCAGGGATCGAACTCCTGCTGCAGTGGCTGCTGTTTGCTTCATAGTGCGCTGCTTAACCCACTGCGCCACCAAGGAGGCCCAGGCAGATTTTTTTTTAAGTGTGGAAAAAGAATATGGGAAATATATGCAAGCTTGTGAAGACGTTGACTAGCTTAAATAGCAAAAAGAGTTAAATTCCTACAGTGCTTTATGGTGTCCTTACATTCCTTTTCATTTTAATTCTGTAGGGCACTTTTACCCATTCTACAGATGGACATGATAGATGACCTTTAAAGGTGCCTACCTTACTAAGGACTCAAATTAAACTCTAATTTTCTCCCAAATTACATCTCCCTTGAACTCCCATCCTACCTCTTATTCATTGTATCCAAGTGCAAGAGATACCTTAGCCTCACACTGGTTAACTTGATGCCCTACATCTCAACAAAAAGAAATAAAGACATCACAGTCACTAGAGTCCAGTCCATGCTTAGGAGTCTAGGATGACACCGAGAAGTTATCCATAACATTCTGAGAGAGGTGAATGGTATTGGAAAGGAAACTTTCTCTCTGGCTAGAGAATAGATCTGGTTCTGGTGAATGTAGGTTTAACCCAGCCAGAAGCAGGGAAATGCTTAGCTCTGCTTTTTTTTTTTTTAAAGATTTATTTATTTATGCATATAAGAACTGGGATACAGGCCAGAGGTATCAGGGGTGAGGAGAGTCCCCAGAGACAGTGGGGAACAGAACAGGCAGATTAACTGAAATACACTTTTGAAGAGAGCAGTGGGCGAGGCAGGATAAGTCTGCTGCACCATGTGGGTTGAACTCATGCTGCAGTGGCTGTGGTTTGCTTCATAGTGCGTTGCTTAACCCATTGTGCCACCAGGGATGCCCCTATTTCTGCTTTTTGGGATAAGATCCTTAACAGTTCTTTGTCCTTTTATTTCTATTATAAGTGAGCTAGAGGCCCAAGTTAGAACAACAGTAGCTTCATTTTTTCAAACTCATGACCCTAGGCATACGCATTTGCTTTACATACAAAGTCTTATTCTTCATGAAATTCCAGGGCAGAAGATATAACTAACTTATTTCACAAATGAGAAAACTGAGATTCAGAGAGGTGAGTGAGCATAGAGTCCACAGCCAGTATTTGTCCACTGATTCTCCAGATGCCATGTGATAGAAACCATTTTAGTGAAGACTATGGACTTTCAAAGCTTTACTTCTTTTATCCACATGTCTGATTCTATTTTATTTTATTTATTTACTTGTTAAAGATTTATTTTTTTATTCATACAAGAACTGGGGTACAGGCAGAAGTGTGGAGGGTGAGAGGATCCACCACAGACAGAGTGGGGCATAGAACAGGCAGATTTTGACTGAGATACACTGCTGAAGGGAGCAGTGGGTACAGCAGGAGAGGTCTGCCACGCCATATGGGGTCACCTCCCTGGCTGGTGACAGGGATCGAACTCATGCTGCAGTGACTGTGGTTTGCTTCATAGTGCATTGCTTAACCCAATGCACCACCAGGGTGGGCCCCACAGGTCTGATTTTATAAACAATGAAGCCAATTAATTCTATTCTTATCCAAATTTCTCATAAATTGGAGGACTCAAACTTACTCCTATTTCAAACGTATTACAAAGCTAAGGTAATCAAGACAGTGTGTTACTGGCATACAATAGATATATAAATCAAGAAAATAGAACTGAGACTCCAGAAACGAACTCTTCCATTTATAGTTATTTGCCTCCCACACACACAGGTAGCAAAACAATTCAGCAGGAAAATCATAACCCCTGATTAAATAGTACTGGGATAAATGATAACCACATGCAAAGAAAAACAAGAACTTACATTATACCATATACAAAAAATTTACTAAATATATATCATAGCCCTAAATGTAAGGACTAAAATTGTAAAAGTGTTTAAAGAAACCACAGGAGTAAATTGTGATATTGGTTTTGGAAGTCTCTTAGATAGGGCTGAGAACAAAATGTCAAAAGGAAAAATAGCCAAACTGCTCTTCAAATGATACCATCAAGAAAGCAACCCATGTAATGGGACAAATCATTAGCAAATATCTCTGGCAAGGGACTTGTATATAAAGAACTTCAACTAGTAAACAGTAAAAAGTCAAATAATTTAATTAAAATGACTGAATAACTTGAACAAACATCTCAAAGAAGACATAGCAATGACCATTATGCACATAAAAAGATGCTCAACAGCACTAGTCACTAGGGAAATGCAAATCAAGATACTATTTTCACCCACCACCACAGTGAAATTGAAAGGACAGTCTGTTGCTATCTGCCAGAATTTGTATTTACCCTTGTTCTTTAGTTCTCATATGATTCATAATGTTTAGGGTGGGAGCATTTATAAGCCACTTGTTTGGTTGAGCTTCAGGCCCTTTGTTCTTTCCAAGGTTGTTCTCATAAAGTCTCTTTATGACCCCACCTGTGGGCAACATCCACCTCTGCTGTGACCAAGTTCACTAGAGCCTGTTCTTTGCTTTAGAACCTAGTTAATAATGATGCAGGATGTACATTGTGTGAAAACTTACTTTAATTGTACTCAATGTCAAGAAAAATGCATGTGGATTTAACTAGCATTTTTAAAAACTCACTTGGGGGCCTCCCTGGTGGCGCAGTGGGTTAAGCAACACACTATGAAGCAATCCGCAGCCACGGCAGCACGAGTTCGATCCTTGCCGCCAGCCACGGAGGGGACCCACCCACATGGCATAGTGGACCTCTCCTGTCTCGCCCGCTGCTGCCCTAGGTAGTGTGTTTCAGTCAGTCTGCCTGTTCTGCTCCCTGCTCTGTCTGGTGAATCCTCTCACCTCCTGCGACTCTGGCCTGTACTCCAGCTCTTGTATGCATAAATAAATAAATCTTTAAAAAAAAAATAAAACAACTCGGGCCCTTCCGTGGTGGCGCAGTGGGTTAAGCAACGCACTATGAAGCAGAACGCAGACACTACAGCACAAGTTCGATCCCTGCCGCCCGCCAGAGAGGGGACCCACATGGTGCGGCAGACCTCTCCTGCCTTGCCCGCTGCTACCCTCAGCAGTGTGTTTCCGTCGATCTGCCTGTTCTGTTCCCCACTCTGTCTCGCGGATCCTTGCACTTCTAGCTTGTACCCCAGTTCTTATATCAATAAAAAAAATAAATCTTTAAAAAAATAAAAAATAAAAAAAAACAAAACAACTCACTTGGAAGTCATAGAAGATTGTGTTAAAGCTAACTGGCAAGTGACAGAAACTATGAAATCATAAATGACAAGTAGCTACAAGATGAAGAATTGAGAAGGAAATATCAAAAGTTCCCCTTTCCACCTTTCTTAATAATAGTCCCAACTGCTTATTTATGGGATGTGGACTGTGAAGATGATAAAAGAAGCCCAACTAAGATTGGAAAGATATTTAGATACAGGTGAAAAATTTTTATATGAAGCTTCCTGAATTCTTATTCTTATGAATGGTCCCGCTTTGCTGTGAAGCTAGGAGGCATCCTGGGGTCACCACAGGTCTTTGTAATCAAATGTTACCATCCCCATGTAACTGATGGAGAAACACATTTTCAAAGAGTGGCTTAGGGTGACAGTGCTAGTTAGATGGAAGACTGGAGTCGTGACCACTGACCACTGTGCTCTGTTGTCTAGAGTGTGGCTGGCACTGCTGTGCACATTCAATCAAAATCATAACGCAGTTCCCCTGAACATGTGGTTTTAGAGCGTAGGAAGATGCTAAAGCTTCTGGATCTTGCTGCCATTTTGTACAATGTGTTCAGAGTGAGGAGGACCAGAAAAACATAGCTCTGTTTATGTTCCATAACTTGAGTCCCACAGGGTCTTTGTCAGTAACAAATACCAGAAATATTCTCAAATTGAAGCTAGGTTTCAACAACAGCTGGAGAAAAGTTTAGGTCTTATAGAGGTGCTGGGATGCTTTGAAGAGCACCTACTTTCCATGTTGTGGCCTCTACCACTTGGGGCCTCTGCACCTGTTTGTGCATGGCCTCTCTCTGCATTTATGTGTGTGTAGGATTTAGATAAGACACTCCTGCTTGACTACCCTAAGACAATGGCCCACATCATGAGACAGCTGGGGATGACTAGATAGCCACTGACTGATTGTGTTGCCATGGTCTGAGGTATTCTGGGAGTAGCTCAGAAATTACATCAAGTACCTGCACAGGAAATAGTCCCTGTATATGTGGCCAACATGCCCCCTCCATGTTCCCCATAAAGTTGATTACACTTTGTTTCCCCTGGACCCTTTTCCTCCTGCCATTATCACATAACCAATC
Source organism: Galemys pyrenaicus (assembly GCA_019455555.1). Classification (NCBI taxonomy): domain Eukaryota; kingdom Metazoa; phylum Chordata; class Mammalia; order Eulipotyphla; family Talpidae; genus Galemys; species Galemys pyrenaicus. Next base: position 1,574,969 of record JAGFMF010011602.1, read on the forward strand.
CTGCTTGTGTATTACTGCTAATAAATAGCACGAGGGCTGGCTGCTCACTGAGCAGCAGAGTCTTGCCTTGCAAGCCTCCTCCATGACTCATCCCTCAGTGTGTCCCTGGGCATGCGCTAGCATGTTTCCCACCCAACATCACAGAGTAGACAACTTCTGGGGGTGTCTATAGCTATGCTATTTCTTAACTTTTGTGAAGTTAATGCACTGAGGAACCATCCTATGACCACTGAGAGCATCAGGGTTAATGACTCAGTGTATGGGTGGAATAAACCAAAGACCAGTGGTAAAACCACTAACTTTTAATGCGATTTAGCCAAGAGCGGTGTCTTGGAGAAGGTACGTGTCTCTAGGCAGGTGATCTTCCTGGGGGAAAAGTTGTATTTCCTGTACTCTGTATAAATCCAGGGAGAGGTATTAGGTGGGCCTCTTGTGGGGATGAACTGTCCAAAAGCTGTCACTTAAACGGAGTTTGAGGTACATGCTAGATACCTATGTGGTGTTTGACGCCTATGAAAGGAAGGGAAGTGAAGAAAGCTACTGGGGCAGAGGAAGAAACTGAAGTGCAGTGTAGGCCTGGCAGAAGCAGTCTAGCTGGAAGAGGGCAGCGGGGAGGATAGTAGGGAGGTATTGTGGTAGCACAATTTTACCACCCTGGACTCCACCCAGGTTCTTGCAAGCTCCCCAAAGCTTTCCCTAGGTCAACAACTTTTTCTTAAATATAGTTGTAACAGATGTATTGATATCTATTACACATCCTATTTTTTAAAGATTCATTTATGCATACAAGAACTGGGATACAGGCCAGAAATGTGTGGGGGGTGAGAGGATTCCCTAGAGACAGAGTGGGGAACAGAACAGGCAGATGTACTGAAATACACCGCTGAGGGTAGCAGTGGGCAAGGCAGGAAAGGTCTGCTGCGCCACATGGGTTACCTCCCTGACCAGCGGCAGGGATGGAACTCATGCTGCAGTGGCTGCGGTTTGCTTCATAGTGTGTTGCTTAACCAACTGCACCACCAGGGAGGCCCCTACATATCTGCTATTGATAGCTGCTGTCATATCCCTTCGATCCACCCGTGAGTTCATTCATAGCTGTGGTGAAGTTCCTCTGAAGGCTAGAAGCTTCTACTTTTTGCCTTTAAGATCAGTTAACTTTCAATTATGTATAAATCTTATTAAAACAGAAACCACCACCACCACCTGAATGAAAAGTTCTGCCTTTTCATATGTAAGATTCTGAAAAATTTGGGAGCCAGAAGTTGACACAGTACTTCAAGTTCAAGGAACGGACTGACATTTGGAATAATTGAAAGAAACAGACTCTTTAGGAAAAGTAATCTATAAGTGCATTTCCCATGGTCAAACTCCCATTATCCGTAAGCTCTATTATGAGTGGATGGTGATATGTAGCTGCTGCCATTGTCTCAATCTTGCCAGCCACAATATTATATTTTGAGATTTCTGAGATTTCTTATCTGAGTGGTAAGTTACCCATGAAATACACTGGGCAAACTGGAGAGGAAAGAAGTTCTGTATATGCATTGGGTCTTTATATTTTAGATTTAAGTCATGGCATGTGTATTTTGGCTCCCTCCTTAATTATTAGCTCATTGTAGTTTATAGTTCATATTGACAATAGAATGTGTTTTCTTGGTAAAGAAAGAAAGCTCTGCTGTAGGGCAGGATAGCCTGCTAGTTTCTCAGGCATGGCAGTGGTCTGCACTTGATTTTGACCCTCTTCAGAGTCATGCTTGAGATGTTTGAGTAAAAAGTTAAATTAATGTATGATTAAATTCATGCCTTTTCCCAAAGGGATTCTAAGCAAATCTTGAACAAAAGCCTACAATGAATAGTCAAACAGAAATGGCAAATCAAGATAAGAAAAGGAGACATGGTAGCCAAAAGACTATTATATCTGCAAACAGAACTTGAGCAGGTTCCTAGTTACCAGGAATGTAAAGCAAACAAAGCAAGCTGCATAGTTCTCCATCAAGAGATAGAAATAGTCCAAATTCTTAGCAGGAATAGCAAATAGTGAACAGTAAAACTCAACTTTAAGCCCCGGTTTTTCTAAAAACAAAACCCATGTTCTTTCAACCCTGTAAGAGCTAACGGAGGTGTGGACTCTTCAGTTCTATCTGTGCTGCAAACTGCTAAGTATTATATTGATCCTATTCTGCTTTTAAAGTTGCATGTGAGGATCTTATTTTATATTTTTACTAATTCTTAAAAAATATTATTTATTTTTTTTAGAAATCCAGGAAGTGAGATGGAATCTGTCTCTCTCCATGCCCCCTATCCCAAACACTGGAAACCACCACTCTTTCTGTCTCTGTGAATCTGATTATTTGAAGTACGACCTATACATGGAATTACACGGTATTTATCTTTTGTGACTGGCCTATTTCATTTGGTATAAAGTCTCCAAGGTTATTCATATTACAACTTGGATTATAATTTCATCCCTTTTTAAAGCTAAATAAAGTTCCATTGTATGTATAGAGAACTTTGACCATTCATCTAATGGGTGTTTGGATTGTTGCCACCCTTTCAGCTATGTGAATAGTTCTGCTCTGAATACTGGCATACAAAAATCTCTTTGAGTCTATGCTTTTAGTTATTTTGGGAATACAATCATCCCTCCAAAACTGCACATTCATCAGCTTCAGACTGAAAATGCATGCTTTCTAGTTAGGTCCACGGTGGTTGTGTCTATATCCAACATGGGCAGACTCTTTTTTTTTTTGTTTGTTTTATTTCCTAAACAATATAATGTAACAACTAATACATAGCACTTACACTGTATTAGCCATTCACTAAATACTACCTCCTCCACTTTTTCTATTATCTCTCTGGAGATGAAAGCTAGAATATCTTTATTTATCCTTACCATCTCTTAGCTTTTCTAATTAGAATAGAGAGTATTCTCTAATACTTTCAGTCCCCAGCTTGTTAATTCACCTTTTAACATGTCCGTTCTGGGGCCTTCCCCCTTGGCGTAAGGGGTCAAGCACTCTACTATGAAGCATCCACAGCCACTGCAGCACAAGTTCCATCCTGGCAAGGAAGGTGACTCACATGGCAAAAGCAGACCTCTCCTATCTCACCTGCTGCTCCCCTCAGCGGTGTGTTTCAGTCAATCTGCCTGTTCTGTTCCCCACTCTGTCTCTGGTGAGTCCTCTCACCCCCCACATCTCTGGTCTGTACCCCAGTGCTTGTATGCATAATTTTTTAAAAAGATTTATTTATTTATGCATACAAGTACTGGGATACAGGCCAGAGGTGTGTGTGTGGGGGTGGTGGTGAGAGGATTCACCGCAGAGAGCAGGCAGAGCAACAGAAGTACACTGCTGAGGGGAGCAGCGGGTGAGGCAGGAGAGGTCTGCTGCGCCTTTGTGGGTCCCCTCCCTGGCCAGCGGCAGGGGTCAAACTCGTGCTGCAGTGGCTGCGGTTTGCTTCATAGTGCATTGCTTAACCCACTGTGCCACCAGGGCAGGCTCTCCTCAACTTTTATTCTTTATGGAGGAGTATAGAGCATATCAGACATGGGCTCAGAGTTAAGTGTGTGTGTATGTGCACACACGTGTGCATACATGTATGTGCTATGTCATTTGTAATTTTTTATGTATTAAATAATGTTTTAGTATCAGTGGACTAAGTAGTTCAATTTGTAATATTCAATCTAGATTCTCCCTAAGAGTTAGGGTTTTTCTTTTTTTAGTACATTAATATCTATCGGGTACACCTAGTAGTAGTAGCTGATGTAGGATTACAAATCTCATAAGTCACTTGTTCTTAATCTGAATGTTGCTGCTGAGTTCAAATTTACAGACTTGTTTCAGATATCTCCCTCTGTTTCTCACTACAACCTGCTCAATGAGAATGGAGGCTCTCCTTCGAGGTCTGGATTTAACCCTCAAACCATGGGACAGACACAAGGGGGAAATATTTTCTGTGATTTAGATGTACATCTTGGTGCTTTGGCAAAAGGTCACAAGGTGGAGACAGAATGCTGGGAAGAGAACTATACTTTTTATTAAAAACTCATCCTGGAGTTTCCATCAATGAAATTTTCTTTATTGAATGTAAAAAAAGATTTTAGAAAGTTTTGTTTGTTGAATTATTAAATGGAGGTCATTTTAGAATGCTTATACTTCTAAGATTTGGAGAGGAATTTTTAAAACCCATGTTATACGATGAAGTGTTCTGGTCTTAATTTTTTCTTTTCTCTTTCTTATTCTTATCTTTTTCATGACTTATGTATATCATACTTTGTTAAACTATTTTTTCTTTGCAGAATATTTCAATAGATATTTCTGCAAAGAAGATAGAAAAATGACTAATAAGCACATGAAAATGTGCTCAACATTACTAATCATTATGCAATAGAAATAAAAACCACAAAGAGATACTACTTATACCCCACAGGATGACTTTTAAAACAAAGGAAAACAAAAACAGAAAATAATGTGTTGAGAGAATGTAGGCAAATTGGAACGTCTGAGCTTTACTCAGTGATGTGGGTACTATGGGAAAGTATGTAGTTCCCCAAAAAGTGAACATAAGATCACCCCCATGATACAGCAATCCCTTTCTAGGCCAATCTGTTAGTAACCATGGGGGATAGTTCCAGGACCTTTAAGGAAGCTCAGTCCCCTTATATAAAGCAGAATAGTATTTGCATGTAAACTACTGTACACTTTCTCATACGTTTTAAATCGTTAGGTAAATTCTGATTTAATTTTCAAGGAAGTCGTGTTTTGTTATAAATCTGATATAGAATTAGGTTCCTTTTTCTCAGCACATACTTGCCCTTTGCATATAGCATATTTGCTCATCTAGGCTGGCTAAGCATTCACAGTACGGGCTATGTAGATACATATAGTTTCCCAAGTCTTGCATAGTAGAATTTACGACCTTTCCTCCCCTTCCATCCCATAGTACTCACCAGATGCCAGAACCTTAAAATGAAAAGAATTTGCCATTCCTGGCTGTAGACTAATGACAATGCTATTCATTTTTGAATACAGGTTCCTAGCATCCTGCTAAGTAAAACTGTGTGTCTTATGGGAAGCTTTTATGTAACTTGACTGAAAAATTACACTTTAGATAAGATTTCAGGAACACAAAAAACCTTGCTGTGTATATTAAAATCCTTCTTTGACCCCCCCCCCTCTCACCCCCCGAGCTATCCACTTTCTAAGCTATGGCTAACACAAGGGAAGGCGGAAACTTTTACACTTTGGCAAAGAAAAGTTGGCAACACGGCCAGAAAAACTGCATGTCAATCCCGCCAGATTTGTTTTAGATTTATGTAGCTTGCTATTTAAAAATTCCCTCTTGTTTATAAATCTTTGTTTGGCAACCTGGAAACATTTCATTAGATCCCTTCTAAAGTGATTTTGTTGTGGAAGTAGAATACTCGTGGCAACGAGACAGAAAAGAGCAATCCTTTCTGATTATCTAAATTCCTTACTACAAAGTACAATGTCTTTCCTTTCTCTGATCCCTGAACTCAAAGAGCTTTCCCCATACTGACTCCATGATAGCGGAGATGCCCCAAGAACAGGCGCATTTGCGGAGGGCTTTTCTTCCACCCACATTGTCCGACGTTTAAAGCTCCAAGGTTGGTAGTTTCATAGATTCCTTTCGGAGTTGGCTGTCCACACGCGCCGGGGTGGCAGCGAACTGCGGGCTCTGATCCCAGGCAGTCACCGGTTGGGTCCCGCTGAGGACCAGCCAAGCTGACTAACGAAGATGACCTCCGCGCCTTCAGCGCCCCCTGGCGTCGGCACTTCTCCACCCTCCAGCTTCGCGGCTCCAGCTCAGCTCCAAGCCGTACATTTTTTTCTTTTCTTTTTCCAAGCCTTATTTTCAGCGCAGCCAGCCGCCGAGGCGTCTTTAGCTAGGGGGCTGCACTTCCGGTCACGTGCGGTCCAGGTCACGTGCACCCTGATCACGTGAGACGAGTCCTGCGCCGGAGCCACTCAGTTGGGGGCTCGACTTCCGGAGGTCTGCGGAGTACAGCCTGTGAGGCGTGTGTGCCTCCGGGGCCCGCGGAGCTGCGTAGTCGCGATGGTGAGGGCAGCGGGCCCGAGCAGGGCTGGGGCGATGCCGTTGGCTCCCCGAAACTCAGTCTTCCTTCTCCTCCTTCCCGCTGCAGATGGACCCGTCCACCTCCGACCAGGAGCGGACGCCGGCGTCCGAGCCCGTGTGGGAGCGGCCTTGGTCGGTGGAGGAGATCCGCAGGAGCAGTCAGAGCTGGTCGCTGGCAGCCGACGCGGGCGTGAGAGGCGGGACCCAGGAACCGGAGGGGATGGCGAGCCCCGCGGGCTGGAGGACTGGCGCCCCTTGCCCCTTCCACAACCAGGCTGTCCACTTCCTCAGTTCTTCTTTTGACATCCCTACTCGCCCTTGAAGACGCCCCGTTGGCGGTCCGCGGGCACCAGGGAGAGGATGGGTGCGCTGACCTTAGCCCCCTGAGCGCTCCCTTATGTACTTCGGCCCAGATTCGGGGTTCTTTTCCTCCTTAGCTTAGCGTTGTGCCTAACTCTATCCTGAGGCGGGCATATCGATTTCTCTGGCTTTGCGGGATGGTTGTGGCTCTAGTGAGAAGATTCCATGTTGGCACCTGGACAAGCAGGTGTATGAATATCCTTGAGTGGGACTTTTCTAGCCAGGCGCCCAAGAAGCTTAAAACTGTGATTCCAAAGCCCCATATGAACAGGATTGAAAAAGAGAGTGCCGGTGGGTTCTTTTCGCCTTCGTGAATGACCCCTGTACAATGACAGCCAAACAGGACTTTAAAATTCTTTCAGAAATGAAATAGCGAGTTCCATTTGATACCTTGCTACTGTTTTGCTGAGTTTTAAAATATTTTTCAATGCCATTTAGTCCTGTGAAAAACAGCATCCCCTTTACATTCCAACGTACATACAAAGGTGAAAGGAATTGGGTTATTTTTTGTTTCAACACAGAAGAGATGCATATAATATTGATACTGTTGCATACTTTTTTTTTAAATAGCTACTACAGTTTCTACAGGAATTCTCACAGCAGACTATCTCTAGGACCCATGAAATCAAGAAACAAGTGGATGGACTAATTCGGGAAACTAAAGCCACAGATTGCCGGCTACATAATGTCTTCAACGATTTCCTTATGCTGTCTAATACCCAGTTCATTGAGAACGTGAGTTACTTCATTACATCAGCCTTCTAAATACCTTTTTAGGAGCAAGAATCATCACATGTGTTACTAGGTTCAGTCCTAAATTTTGATAGAAGTAGTGGTTAATTCACTCTTCTTTCTCTAACATTAATGCTTGCTTTATTATTAATTTTTTTCAAGTTCAGAAAATCTAATGACAAAATTTTCTCATCTTTCCATTCCTTTTTAGTTTCAGGAGTAGTTAGCATTTGTGCTGAGTTGAGCAGCATTCGAACAAGCCTTGTTCTTGCATGTTCTTAAGGGGAATCATACATCTGAGCTGTTACTGGCAGGTGACTGCAGTTATTATCCGTTACATTCTGATAAATTATTTAAAGGCATGTGTATATCTCTTGGAGTATTCTCAACCAATGTTTTGTTTGGATGACTGAATTTATGACATAGAATTAACTCTAAACAGGTTACTGAGCTTTAACCCATGTGTGATTTGTGTGTTGTTTGCTACATTTCTAAATGCCAGGTTCTAGGAATATGCAGGTATGTACCAGCCTCTCCTTATAAGAGATCACAACCTTTTATAATAATGTAATTCCAGATTAGAAAGGAAGAAGTGGGGTTGGAGTGAATAGAGGAGTCACTGAGATGAGCTTGGAGAGGAAACTTAGTTAAGATGATTTGTTTCTAATAGGGTGAGTAACTTCCAAGTACTAGCATTAATTAATCTGTGAAAAGAGAATTGTTGAAGTAGGCAATTTCCTGAGATTGTTAGATATAAAGTAATAGAAAAGATTTTGAACATTGCAAAATTATAAAACCCCAAGATTCAGGATTAAGAGAAGACCAGATAGTGTCATGCAGGTATGTTATGTAATATGTTTGTGCATTTTTCAGTAGTTCAGGTTGAAATGCATTTTGGGGAGCCCTATGTGTAAAATAAACATCAGAATAAAGGTAAAGGTCTTACAATCACTTTGCTAGTAACTTTAAAATGTAACAAGTAAGGTGGGTAGTAATTTTCTAGTCATCTACATAGAATGTCCATGCTTGGTCCTAAGCCTTTTTCTTAAAGAGGCAGTTTATAGAACTCTAATCTCTATGTGCATATGCAGCCCCATCCAACAAGCTGAATTTGGTGTCCTTTTACATATACACATTCTCATTTTGTGCCTTTCTTGCTGTGTCAGTGCTCAACTCTTCTCTGCAGTCAGTGCTGTAGTGATTAGGTAGTGATTTGGCTTTTTTTAAAAATATGTTTTTTTCAAACCTGATAATGGTACTTATCAATGGTATTTCAATTTTTGCTTGAGTGATGGTGCCTTTTGATTTTATGTAACTTATTGGAAAACTGTTAAAAGTCAGATAGGTTTTTGGGTTTTAGTAGGTAAAACCATAGAGCCAGCTACCGGGTTGCAAACTTTGTTTCAGAGTTAGTGAAACTGAAACAATCAGGGCTTTCTAGGGCAAGACTAGTAAAGATTCAAGAGGGAACCCTGAAGGAGAAATACGGGTCAGTGCTTCTGTGTGTAATCAGGAGACTTTCTAGGGCAAGACTAGTAAAGATTCAAGAAGGGACCCTGAAGGAGAAACACAGGTCAGTGCTTCTGTGTATAATCAGAAGGGAACACAATTTTTAGAGCTTCATTAATCTGTTGATTTAGGGATTTTGTCTTGACACATTAAGTGACCTAGTTAGTGACTTCTTTATGGGCGCTTTGCATGATTGAAATTTTACATTTTTTGCTATGATTTAATTCATCCAACTCTATTAAATATTACATTCCTCGATTCCATCACAAGCCTGAAATAGAGGAAGAGGGTGAATATTTAAATGAATGAGCGAACCCATCAATGAAAAGAACGAGGCTGTGTATAATCTGCTAAATCCCCAGACGCTGGTCCTATTTTCTTAGTTCCCCAACTTTACCTCTTACCCATCTCCCCAAAAGAGGACAAGATTCTTTGAGGAGAAATGCCAGGCATATTTAACAATTCTGGGTATGGTTACTAGATTGAATAAAACAACAGCAACAACACACACACACACACCCCCCATGAAGCTATGTGTTCATTCCATAAGGGTGAAGGAACGGTGAAGGAACTTAGATTGATTATCTTCTGTGTACTGAGTGGTTAAGATGCATGGTACTAGTCACTCTCAAAAGACCCTGTGTTCTTCTGGTTGATTTCTTAGGTATCATGCTTGGTTTTCCAGCTATAGGCTGCTATGTCTTGGGGGGGGGGTAGTTTTTAAATGATAGGCAGAAGGGAAAAGACTTTCAGTGTGAAGCCTTTCAGTTCAGACTACAGTGTGAAGCTCAGCCTTTCAGGTTCACTGGTATTGCTATGTAAATTTTGAGGTAATCTTGGTAACTGCCATGTCTTTTTTAAGATTTATTTTTATTTATTTATGCATACAAGAACTGAGGTGAAGGCCAGAGGTGCAGGGGGTGAGAGGATTCAACAGAGGCAGAGTGGGGAGCAGAGCAGGCAGATGGACTGAAATACATTCCTGAGGGGAACAGTGAGTGAGACAGGAGAGTTCTACTGTGTCATGTGGGTCAGTTCCCTGTCTGGGGAGGCCTCGTAGTTGCCATGTCTTAAATAATTATTTCATCTTTGTTTTCTTAAATAGTGTGTTGAATTACTATAATGTGATTTGTTCCAAATGTTTTGACCATTTAAAAATTAATTTGCTTCTATATTTAGCGTGTATATGATGAAGAGGTGGATGAGCCTGTACCCAAGGCTGAGACTGAAAAAGCAGAACAGGTATTTGCATTAAATCTCTTTTACATTAAGTTTCTGACTTAGAGAAGCAAAGTTGTAGAAATTTCTGTGACCAAGTGATGGTGAGCAGATGTGTAGATATTGGGGGAAATGAGCAACAGACAGTTCCAAAATTGACCTCCACTCTGAAATTTAGTGTATTAAGAAATATATAAAGTTCTTGAATTCTGACTTAAAACTAGAACAGAGGTGGGCAGGGATTTTCTGTAAATAGACAGACAGTAAACACTTTAGGTTTTGCTGGCCATGTAGGTCTTCTTTTCCTTCTCTTCTGCCTCTTTTCCTTGCTCTTTTAAAACCTTCAAAACCATTTCTACCTTGAGGTCTATAGAAATTGGCAATAGGCTAGATTGTAGTTTGTGGGTTCTTTTTTAATTTATTTATTTATGCATACAAGCACTGGGGTACAGGCCAGAGGTGTGGGGAGGTGAGAGGATTCACCACAGAGAGCAGGGAGCAGAACAGGCAGATCAACAGAAGCACACTGCTAAGGGGAGCAGCGGGCGAGGCAGGAGAGGTCTGCTGCGCCATGTGGGTCCCCTCCGTGGCCTGCAGCAGGGATCGAACTTGTGCTGCAGTGGCTGCGGTCTGCTTCATAGTGTGTTGCTTAACCCACTGCGCCACCAGGGAGGCCCAGTTTGTGGGTTCTTTTAAGTCCCCTTCGTGACTACCTTGATTCTCATTAACCAAGCTTAGTGCAGTACAGTCATGGTGAAGCTCAGAGTCTGGAACTTTCATTGTGCCAGTAGCAGGGAATTGAAGTGCCCTTGGAGGGTTCCTTGTCAGGGCACTTTTACAAAGGTTACCTAGTTGTGCTTTTGTTTTCCTACATGATGAACCTGAAGCTCTAGGATCTTAGGTGTTTGGATGTCTATTCAAAAAGTGACAAACTTGGGATTTAAAAAATACTTCAAAGTCTGTGTTAAGGCATTTAGTAGGATCTTACTTATGATTATTAAGATTTTTTTCTAAGTTTAGATTTTTGAGAATACTCAGAGTGCTTTATTGAATACAGTGGTGTCAATATATTGGAGGCCCATACCAAACAGTGATTTTTTTGTTTTTTCTTTTGGTAGGAAAAGACCCGGGAACAGAAAGAAGTAGACCTCATTCCTAAAGTCCAGGAGGCTGTGAACTACGGTTTACAAGTATTAGACAGTGCATTTGAGCAACTAGATATAAAAGCAGGAAACTCAGATTCTGAAGAAGATGATGCTAATGAGCGACTGGAACTGATTCTTGAGCCAAAGGTAAAATGCTCACTATAAATATTTGTGTTTACACCATTGTAAACTTGTCTTGTCTCTTGGGTTCTTTACTTGGGCACAGTTTTACTATTTTTTAATTTTATTTCTTTTTAAAGATTTACTTATTTATACATATAAGAACTGGGGTACAGGCCAGAGGTGTGGGGGTCGAGGGGAGATGGGTGCGAGGATTCACCAGAGACAGAGTGGGGAAAAGAACAGGCAGATCCACTGAAATACACTGCTGAGGGGAGCAGCGGGTGAGACAGGAGATGTCTGCTGTGCCATGTGGGTTAGACCCCAAACTGGGAATTGAACTCTTGCTTTTTATTTATATATATTTATATACAGGGTCTGGAACTTAACCCCTTGGGCCATCATGGAGGCCCTGTGCACACTTTTAATAAGACATAGGCTTGACTTCTCGCAAGTGGTGTGTCATTTAGTAGTCTCATATTGACTGCATCAGAATGACTTGCTTTACATGAGAATTGATGGAAGTACAAGGCAGCATGTTACAAACACAGATATAGGGCATGACTCCTATTCTCAAGCTGCTGTGACACTGTGAAGAGATACTATGTACATGCTTGAATGTGTAGGACTATCCTTTGAGTTCTGAGAGAGCACTGGTTTCTACCTGGGGGGGAGTAAAGGTTAGATTTGAAGGTTAGATTTGATTTGGATTTTGGAGGATGACAAGGCTCATGAGGGGGTAGAGATGTAGGGGAGTGTGAAATTCTGTAAATTCATGCTGAGAGACTGCAGGAGTATTGAAAGACATTTGGACTGTTTCTAGGTCTTGGTTCTTATGACTAAAGCTGCTGTCATGAGCACATTGCCCTAGCAGGCATTTGTCGCTTTTCTATTACTTTCTCTCACACTTGCAAAGGAGGCAGCTGGAGCAGCATGAACCACTCAGCAATAGAAAAGGTTGCTGTGTAGGTCTTGAGAGTCCTTGGGACACACAGTACCTTACGAACTGAAACATGTTATAAAACCACACAGTAGTCACTTATTTAGCTACACATTTTTCTTCCACTGAGTGTACAGTACCAAGTTTGGATGGATCCTTTAGCATTTGCTGGCTTGCTTTTTCTCCTTAGGGATTTAGAAGTCAGCATAGGCTGATGGGGAATGCATTGTTCTTTCCAATCCACACACCATTTTTTATTTATAGCTGCCTTCTAAGTCAGCCAACAATTAGACTTTGTGTGCCTTGTACTGTTACTGTTGTATCTTTAGCCTTTACATCAGCCTTCCCAAACTTTCTGTTGTGTAAACCATCAGAATTGTTTACCCCTGCCCCAAAGGTCTTTTCAGTGGAGAAGAGAAGTTGCCAAAGGGGTATGTCTTGAGAGGAGAAATTATTTCATTTAGCAGAGGATAAGAAGGAGGTTGTAGAAGGGTAGCATACTTTTTGATCCTAAATTTTTAACTGTATGGTGGGTAAGACTCAGGAGTAGAGGACTGATGGAAAGATCTCCAACATGCATTTGTCGTGTAAATAGTTTCCATTTATTCGGTTGTTTTATTTACTAGTTTATTTTAACGATTTCACTTTTCTGGTTCTACAGTGTGAACCTTTCGGGTGGTTCTGTGGGTTATTTTTTCCGAGATAAACTCTCATCCATCTTTTTGGAACTGTTCTTTTAGTTCTTATGTTGACTGCTCATATTTACATAGTTGCTATTCTGTTTCTTTTCATGTAGCTCATTTAAAAAATAAAGTATTGAAGCAACCTTAGTTTACAACATGGAATGAGTTTCAGCTATACAGCATTGAGTTTGACATCTGTATATATGTTCCTTTATAATTTCCATTGAAAGTCTTAATTTCCATCCACCACCATAGAGTGGACTCCCTTTATGTATTTATTTTTTAAAGATTTATTTACTTATGCATACAAGTACTGGGGTATAGGCCAGAGGTGCGGGGCAGGGGATCCACCAGAGACAGAGTGGGGAACAGAACAGGCAGATTAACTGAAACATACTGCTGAGGGGAGCAGTGGGTGAGGCAGGAGAGGTCTGCCCCGCCACGTGGGTCACCTCCACGGCCAGCAGCAGGGGTCGAACTTAAACTGCAGTGGCTGTGTTGGTTTCGTAATGCATTGCTTTACCCATTGAACTACCAGGGAGGCCCCAATGGACCCCCTTTACCTGATTTGCTTACCTTCCAGCTCCCTCTGGTAATCACTGTTCTGTTCTCATAATCTAAGGGATTTTTTTTTAAACTTTTTTTTATTTATATATATTTGACATCAATTGTAATCCCCATGTATTCCCCATCACCATATCACCAGTGCACCATCACCTCAGTCCCCCATGCTCCCATCTGCCCTCAACCCTTCCCCTCTTCCCTCCCCACCATGTGTTCCCAATTTGTCCTTGTCTTTTCATTTTTGGTTTTTGTGTCTTTATTGTTATTATTATTATTCTTGTCCTTATTCCTTTCCTTGATCCTTATTTGGTTCCCTTATATTCCTCCTAGGGGAGGAACCATCTGGTATTTTTCTTTTGCCTTCTGACTTACTTCGCTGAGCATAATCTAAGGGATTTTTTTGTTTTTCTTTCTTTTTTTGAGTTTCAGTTGCATGTCTTTATATTTCAACACGTGTGTATGCTATATTATGGTCACCACTAAAAGTCACCTAGTTTCCATCCATCACCAAACAGTTGACCCCCTTACCTGTTTTATCTGTACCTTCCCATACCCCCTAACGTCATACTTTATGTACTGTGTTCTACCTTTCTCTTTGCTTTGGTGCTGTGTGAAAGAATCTTTCTCAATTCCTTTTGTGGCTTGTTTCTGACCTTTTTCTTTGAATTTTAGTACTGTGTACTGACAAAGCAAGCAGTTTGTGACCTGTCCGTTTTGTCTACTCTCTACCCAAACCAGACTTACCCAACTGCATTCTTAAAATCGTAAAAGCATTTAGGTTTTTGCATTTTTGAAGTAAGTACCATTATTGATGAGTCTCAAGATTGGTTGATTTGATTTTTTGCTCAGCAGTGCTGCTTTTTAGGGAAAGGAGGTAGGGCTAGGTGTCAGCTTTCCAGAACTTCTGTTTTCTTTCTTTGGCCTGCTTTTGAGCATGTTCCTTGAAGATGTGCCTCTTGGCTTGTGTGGTTATCGCTGGTAGACTTTTTGCAGACCTTTGACATTTTTGATATTGTAATTAGGCACTTCAGAAGGGAGACTTTGTGTGAGTCAGCTTTACTTTTGCCCATAGGATTTGCTTCTTTTCAAATCAAAATTTTATTTTCACTTTTAATCCTGCCATGTTTCTTATCCACCACTTCTATTATGTAACTTGTTTGGGATGAGCAAATGGAACACGATACCAAATGGAACAATTTTATTTCTCAGTCTAAGTATTAATGGCTTATTCCGTTTCATTGTTCACAGGATCTATACATTGATCGTCCTTTACCTTATTTAATTGGGTCAAAGCTTTTCATGGAGCAGGAAGACGTAGGTCTTGGAGAGTTGTCTAGTGAAGGTACTCTTTTGCACCAAATGTTTTTGTTGCTTTTGACATTTATGATTTAGCTTTCTATTTGAAAATAACTTCAAACATTAAATTTGTACGACTAGTACAAAGAACTTCCATAAACCCATCACACAGGTTTATCCATTAATGTTTCACTACATTTTATCATTCTTTCTATCTACATAATATTTTTACCTGAAACTCTTTGAGAGACATCATACTCTATTATTCCTAAATATTTCTGAGTATTTTCTACAACTAAGGACATTCTCTTACACAGCCACAGCACAATTATTAAAGTCAGGAAATTTTATCAGCTAAAGTACTATTAGCTGATCTTCACCATATTCAAATTTTTGCCATTGTCCTAATAAATGTCATGTATAGTCTCTTTCCCCCACTCTTCTTTTGTCTGGTATCATTCTCAGTTTTCACAACCTTGACATCTTTAAAGAATACAGGTCAGCTTTTTCTTTATAATTTATCACCTGTTTTATAAGTATCTTGTGGGGAGTTATTTTGAGACCTCACTATAGTGGAGATACTTTCAATTCCAGTTAATGGGCACAAATGGTTATATCAAAATCTGTACAGTATTACTGTATGGTGTTTTGTGATTTTCAGAAGAAACTTAGAAGTTATCTCATGAAAATTGTTGATAACATATCTTTCTTTTTAAACAGAAGGTTCGGTAGGCAGTGATCGTGGTAGTATTGCAGATAGTGAAGAAGAGAATGAAGAAGAGGTAAGAGCTGTCTGTTCAGCTTATGGTGAGCAGGAAACTGGGCACTCTAAATAATGTATT
This sequence comes from Galemys pyrenaicus, assembly GCA_019455555.1. Taxonomy (NCBI): domain Eukaryota; kingdom Metazoa; phylum Chordata; class Mammalia; order Eulipotyphla; family Talpidae; genus Galemys; species Galemys pyrenaicus. The sequence goes on from JAGFMF010011602.1 coordinate 1,590,477, forward strand.
AGTGAACTAGCAGTCTGCTTTCAGGTATCTTTAACAGTAACAGAGTCATATTCTAAAGTTTTTTCCTGGAGCTTCAATTTCTTTCTTATCTTGTATACAAGCACATGGAAAACTAAATCCCTTCCACCTTGCCTTTAAATCCTCTTCTTTCCAATATATTTTGAAGAGGAGGGTAGCTTAGATATTTTGGTGAAATTTCTGCCTAAGATATAGTCTTTGAGTAAGTTTCTGGAGAAAGAAGTTCATTTATAAAACTATAGGCCCCTCTAACCCAGAAAGAAGGGTGCTTAAGCATCCATGTACATTTTATATTCATTTTAGCTTTCCTGCTGCCTCTGGTACCTCTGGCATTACAGAGCATCATCTGATTCCCTGCACTAGGGTCTCTCAAGGGTCTGTGGACCTTTGACTGCTATTGTATCTGGAGTTGTTCCTTAACAGGGTAGAGAACCTGTGAAGGGTAGTCCTTCAATGTTGATTTCTAAAAGGAGACAACTTCCTATGCACACTCTTCTCTTCTCCCACAGACCTACTTCCCTGCTCTTTTCCCCCAGCCCTGTAAAAACAAACAGTAAGAAAGAAACTTTTCTTTAATAACCCTAGAACTGATGGTCATTAGCTGAATCCTTTTAGCCATTGATACAGCCCTTTGCCTATTGACTGGTTGCCTGTGCTGATGTTCCCTTCTTGGGCCTAATGAAGTAACTACTTCAGCCTAACTTTGCGGGAATATAGAGAGTGTAGACCAAACAATACAGACCTACTTGTGATAATCAAACATACAGCATGTATGTTCACTCCAAAGATTAGAGGCGATTGTAGGTAGATTTCAACAAATTGTTATAGAGGTTTAAGTGAACCACAAAAATTACATGTTAATTGGAGCAATCCTTGGTAATATCACTAACTATTTACCTTTGTGCCACCTTGATACTCCAGGTCACGAGTAACCAGAACAAAGAAACCAAGTGTTGCTGTCCTCTACAGACTTACACCTGAAATAATTTCTGTACTTTGGAGTAAAGACTATATTAACCACAAGCCTTTATTTTTCCCCCCTAAAGGAGTCTGAGGAAGATTTTGCCAATCAGAGTGACAATGATCAAAACAGGGTAAGGTTTGTATATTGAAGTGACTTGACTTTTGCATTTTAATTGAAGCATAACATACATACTCAGTATATACTAAAATTACTTTTGATTCACTTATGACAAAGTAAGCCTTTATCCATATTTATAACTAATTTTCTTATGTTTTATATTTTTAGATTAACTCTACCTCCTTCTGTTTTCCCCCCCAATTTTGTTTAATTTGTCTTCAAAAACAATGAAGCAAAAAACAAAATTGGGTAACAGAACCTCTAAAAGAAGGGCCTAATTACCCAAACTGAACTATTTCATATGAATTCCCCACCTGTTTTAAAATTTGATACAGTATAGCAGTGACGTTAAGAACACTCAAAAGATGAAAATCTTCTGACACTACTGTCTTAGCACAGTTGTCTTAATTCTGAATATCCTACTAAGGACATCTAATTTTTTCATATTTTGCATTCAGTGTCCCTGCCTTGGCCATGGTTTCAGTTAATCCTCCATGAACCATCAACCAGAAATATCATATATATATAATAAGAAACCACATTCATATATCATGTATTAGTTATTTTTGTTAATCTCTTACTGTTCCTAGTTTATAAGTGAAGTTTACCATGGCTGGGTATGTATAAATAGCAAAACAGAGTGTCTGGAGGGCTCAATACTATCTTTGGCTTCAGGAATCCCCTAGGGGTCTTGGAATGCGTACCTTGTGGAGATGTTTTATATTAACATATCGTCATAAGAGTTTCCTTGTCATTTTAGTTAGTCTTTGTAACTTGCTTTATAAATGTCTATTTTTTAGCATAATGATACATGATACTGTCATAGGTGCTGAACGTGTATGGGAAATAGTTTATTTCCAGGATTTAGTTTTGAGACAACACCGCATTCAGTATCTCCATTCTTGAAAAGCTCTTTGCTTCTGTCAACTGTTTCTTTAGGAATAGGTGCTGTAGTAAAGGCTCTTCATACTACTGCTTTCTATTGCCCAACGTATGGTTTGTGCGGGTTGATTTCCTGTACTGCTGTGGATTTTTGCTACCATAATATTATGCAATGGTATATTGAGAGTGTCTCAGTTTGCATTTCAGTTTTCTAATTGGAAAATACTGTTTCACAAACATTTTCAGCTATCAACTGAGGATTTAGCACTTTTTGTTGATTCTTTTTCTTAGTTGTGTTGACAAGCATAACCATTTATAATCTTTTTTTTAAAGATTTATTTATTTATGCATACAAGAACTGGGGTACAAATCAGAGGTGTGGGGGGTGAGAGGATTCACCACAGACAGAGCGGGAAGCAGAACAGGCAGATCAACAGAAGTACACTGCTGAGGGGAGCAGCGGGCACAGCATAGAGGCCAAAGGTGTGGGGGATGAGAGGATTCACCAGAGACAGAGTGGGGAACAGAACAGGCAGATCCACTGAAATACACTGCTGAGGGGAGCAGCGGGCGAGACAGGAGAGGTCTGCTGCGCCATGTGGGTCCCCTCTCTGGCCGGGGATCAAACTCGCGCTGCTGTGTCACGGTTGCTTCACAGTGCAGGCTCAACCCACTGTGCCACCAGGGAGGCCCACCATTTATAATCAGTTCTTCTTTGAAAGATATGTCTTTGGAATTTGTTACTAAGATCCATAAATACAGGCAGTTTTTTAAGCAATACAACATTGTAATTAAAAGCAGTGAAAATCATTTGTATTGTTTTTTTTTAAAGATTTATTTATTTATGCATATAAGAACTGGGGAACAGGCCAGAGCTGTGGGAGGTGAGAGGATCTACCAGAAACAGAGCAGGGAACAGAACAGGCAGATCAACCAAAACATACTGCTGAGGGGAACAGCGGGTGAGGCAGGAGAGGTCTGCCACACCATGTGGATCACCCCCCTGCCCTGCAGCAGGGATCAAACCTGTGCTGCAGTGGCTGCAGCTTGCCTCATAGTGCGTGGCTTAATCCACTGCACCACCAGAGAGGGCCACAAATCATTTGTATTGTTAAAGATAGACTGGTTTTGTGTGTTACAGCTAACCTCAGAGCTCTAAGGATTAAATTATATAATAAAGTACTTTTAGCATAGTACCTAGTACAGCTTATTGATTTAAACATAAAATGCTTAAGTCTAGAAATTATGCATACCAGTGGCTGCTTTTGTAAAAACTAAAACTTAACAGGTACATTTGAGCCTTCTAGTCCTCATCTTTTCAGAGGTAACTGGTGTTATGCTTTGAGAGTGTGTATTTCCAGGTGTTTTTCTTTCTTTTTCATATATATCTGTGTCTGTGGAAATGGGCTATATATTTTTGTGTGTGTCAAGAGGCAGACTATCATGCTGGGTTTATCATTTAGCAGTTTTTTCATTTCCTTGTGGCAGTTTAATCTTCCTGTTACTATTCTTATTAAGGTAAGAATGTATCTAGTATACTCACTTCTCTAGTGATTGACATTTTTAGTATTTCAGTATTACTGTGTTCTTGCATTGAAAAGAAATCTTGCATATTATTTGTTCTTTTGATAGTACATTTACTGCTTCATAATATTGGCTTCACTGTATCATTTTTATTATAAAAACTGTTACCATCTTGAAGAAGCTTTTAAAGATAGAGTGGCATTATCTTCTTCAACTTGAGGACCATTTCTGTATTAATGCTAATCTGATGGTTTACACTTCTAGCACACAGCACAAATGAGTGATGAAGAAGAGGAGGATGATGGTTGTGACATTTTTGCTGACTCTGAGAAGGATGAAGATATTGAGGACATTGAAGAAAGCACTAGACCTGTAAGAAAGATTATAGTTGCTGTCACACAGAAGGCTTTAATAATGTTACCTAGCACTCCTTTTATTGGCGTTTATGTTTGTAACCATCTCATTTGCATAATATTTGTAATTTCATTTATACTTGTGAAAATACATATTTGAGCACCCCAGTTTGCTTATTTTCCAAATGTTATATTCCATTTATTTGAAATATGTTCAGTTCCAGAATTTTAAGAGTAAAATACTCCTTCCTTTACCCTCACCCCCAAGCACCTCATGGTAGCTTCTTATTTAGATCTTCAAGTATTAAAGTTAAGTATTTAAAAAAAAAAAAAAAAAAGAAGGGACTCAGAAGCATCTTCCTTTGAAGGGACACCTGTTTCTCAGGTGATCAGTACGGATCCGTATGTCTAAATTCATTTCGTTAAGTCCTATTTTCTCATCAGTTAAGTTTCTTCACTAGTCTTTATATAATTTTGTTAGGTGTCCAAAAGTAAACCATACTTGTTTGCATGTTACAAAAAGGTGATTTTCTTTTCTGCTTATAGAAAAGAAATAGACCTACATCATTTGCTGATGAGCTGGCAGCTCGTATCAAAGGGGATGCTGCAAGCCGGGGAGAAGAGGAGCCAATAGGTACACCACTGATAAGACAGGGTGGGGGGTGCAGAGGTGGCCAGGAAGTGCAAGACCCTCTGCTGGGCTTTATTGAAGGTGGAGTTCCCTGTTCAGTTACTGAAGCGTGAAAGGCATGGTAGTTCTTACTCTTACTTTGGTTTATAGACTTTGGTAACTGAACACTGTATCAAAGTCTATAAACCAAAGTCTACATCTGCACATCTGTATAGCATTTTATGTTCAGTGTAGGAGCTAATGGCTTTCCAGAGAACCAGGGACTCTAGGGTAAGAATTCACAACTTAATATTTACTTCTGTAATTTGACTATAAATAGACACAGTATCTGTGTATCTTCTAGTAATTTTGCATGGCCAGAAGGTGTCACAGTGATCTTTCAGTAAGTGTGGTTCTGGTATGCACATCACCCTGGTATGTGAACAGAAGTTTTCTATTTAGAAGGAGGCCCTTCCAAGTACCTGCTGTGGTCAGGCACACTTGAGTGAGTGCTCAGGTAGAGCTGAGATACAGAGATACGTGTCTTGTTCTTAGCTTAGGGGTACTTAGATGAAAGATGTGTGTAAAGAATCAGAAGACAGGGCCTCCCTGGTGGTGCAGGGGTTAAGGTCTCAGCTTTATCAAACTATCGCCAGCCACTGCAGCATGAGTTTGACCCCCCCAGCCAGGAAGCTAACCCACATGACCCGACAGACTTCTGTCTCCCCTCAGCAGTATATTTCAGTAGAGCCTGTTCTGCTCCCCACTCTGTCTCTGACAACTCTGACCTATACTCCGGTTGTTTTATGCATAAATAAATATAAATAACTTTCTAAAAAAATATCAGAAGACAAATACCTAGGGTAGACTTAGTATTGGTATAACTGTGAAATATTCTCCAATCCTCATCCCCAGGAGGAGTAAAACCTCAGAAGGTGCTGAAAGAGAAGAAGGAAAGGAGAATTCCATCAGATGGTAAATGTTATTTTATTTTATTATTATTTTAGGAGGTTCTTCACTCAGGGACATGGCTTATGTGATTCATATAGTATCACTTTAAATGCCGACAGTTGGGATCTGTCTCCACTTGTTTTCAGAGCATTTTATGAGGGGTGCTGTGAGGCGTTGTGAATGTGGGGTAAACATGCTGTAAGGATTTGATAAGATTTTATAGCTGACTTTCTAGATTTCTTTTGAAGTATAGCAGCTAGGGATCTCAACATTTGTTTTCAATAAAGAAAAAGATAATCAGGCCTTTTCTATCTCCACTAGTTTTGTGATTTGTTGATCTGCAAATCTCTTTGTTCAATCTGCCTTTTGTTCCCACAAATCACTGGTGGCTGGGTCTTGAGTGGCAATTTGAGCCATGTGCTCTCTTCAGAAGAATAAAATCTAGGTGAAGGGGGTCACATACGGAATTCACTCTGCTCCATAGAGATGTGAGGGGGGCGGATCCCTGAGAGTCTTTTAAGGGATCCAGTATACTGTCTAGTGAGTTTCGTTTGCAGAGCCTCAGGTTGCCTTCAGTAATCTTTGTTACATATGGTTAGATGAACTCCACACCCATGGGTGTGGATATGCTAAAGGTTAGAAATTCCTAGTATTTGAGTTCCAACTCCATTTTTAACTCTTCCTGCAAAACATTCTTTTCTGTTTACTAGATGAAGAAGATAATTTATTTGCACCCCCCAAACTGACTGATGAGGACTTCTCACCATTTGGCTCTAAGGGGGGCCTGTTCAGTGGAGGGAAGGGACTTTTTGATGATGAGGATGAGGAGGTGAGTCAGTGGTAAGCAGTGAAGGTTCTCTGTGACTGCCATGGGTCTTCAGGGAGAAGATGCTTTTAGTTCGGTGGGGAAAATAACTTTATAGATGGAAGTTACTTCTGCTCTCACATTTTGGGAGATTCTGAACTAAGAATCCTGATGTAACCTGATGCCTTTTGTTAGGTGGTAAGTGGAAGTAGGGGTGTTAATAGTGAAGAACTCACTTGATTAGGTGATTCTTGTCTTCTTTTATATTTGTATTTAATTCCTGGACATATCTAAATTATTTCATGGTCTGATTTTGCCATAGTCCTCACTTCGGAGCTGGCATAGCAGTAAATGTGTAGCTTTAAACTTTACAAGGTACTTTTCTTTAGAAATCCTCAAATGCAATTATGTTTTCCTCTGCTTTTTTGATTTCTTTGTAATATACCTTATTACAACCAGAGTGACCTCTTCAAGGAAGCCCCTGAAGATCGGGAAGTTCGAGCCCCTGTTAAAGAAGGTAAGCTTGAATTGAGACTTACTCTGCTTCTTCATGCACAACTTTCTAAAACATTTTACTTGCCATTAGGAGATAGAACCCCGAACCCTGCTTCTTTGTTAGGTTGGAAGCTGGTGTGTTTGTCTTGATCTAATTAAATCAGTAATTTTCACTAATTCATGTCTTGGAAAAAACAAAGTACCATCTATATAAACTCAGTTTTGCCTCTTTCTTAGGAAATAATTCATAAAATGTCAAAACAGAAACAGGAAAAGTATGCTACAATATTGTGGCAGATATTTTGATTTATTCAAAACTTAATTCAAAGAAAATATTTCTAAAATTCTGCATAGAATTTGGAGATATGTGATTCCCTGATCCAGTCTCTATCAGAATCATCTGTAGGTTAAAAACAAAAAATCAAAAACAAAAAAAAAAACCCTTATACATAAAAAAAGAAAAAAGTGTAGGAATCTATTAGGTCTGTGGTAGTTTTGGGAATTGGGTGTTCGCTACTATAAACCATTTGGTCTCCCCTACCTAAGTTATCAGGTTTTTGATCTGCTGTGATGTTGCCAACTTATTTGACTGTCTTGCTATTCCTGCTTTCTACTTCTTGGCATTGGTGACTTGCCTGGTTTCCCACTTTCTTGTTATGGTCTTCATTTTTTCACTAATGCCTCAGATTTTTTGCCGTTCTGATTTACATGTTCATTCACGTCAAACTAGAACTGCTCAGGAACCTAGCTTGCTCTTCCTGGCCTCCCTCATTTGTGCTCTATGCCTTCGTTGGCCTCCCCAACCAAGTCCACTGCTGTCGTTTGCCCAGAGACAAAGTGATCTTCCATGGGACTCACAGCTTAAACTGTATTAATACCAAGAAACAAATCAGGGCGTTGGTAGAGGACAATGCCTGGAGATCTTTAAATGGTTCTTTTTTTTCTTTCTCTTTTTCTTTATTTATATAAATTTGACATCAGTTGTGGTCCCCATGGAGTTCCCACCACCATTTCCCCAGTACACCATCACCTCAGTCCCTTGTGCTCTTTCTGCCCTCAACCCATTCCCTTCCCCCTCCCCTAAATGGTTCTTTAAGAAAAAAAATAGTTTTCAAAAGTCTCCTATTGACTGTTTTGTGTTGCACATGTTTCAGGATGATGCATTGAACAAATTCATTTTCTTTGTTGAGATGGTCCTCATTTGTTTTCATTTTAGCATCTTCATCCTCCAAACCTGGAAAGAAAATCCCAGCAGGAGCTGTGTCTGTATTTTTAGGTATTGTAACTTAGGGCTTATTTTTTAAAATACTGTTTAAGTATTTTTTTGTCATCCTTTTAAGCTAGCTGGAGAGTATGAGGAGCTTCAGAGGCCATTAAACAACTTACAGAAAGGGCTCATTTGCTGATGTTAATGCATTTTAATGAAATTGTAGGGAGGTATTTATGTTTGAGTGATCCCTTGATTGTGCAGGTGGGACGTTTGGAGGAGTAGAGGATGGAGGACTGAGTCCTGCTATGTGTGCTTTTGTGGAAGGGCTGAAATGAAAGTGCATGGTGATGTTTCTTTTTCTTTTTGTAAAGGCAGGAGACCCAACCACACTTGACTCACAGCTGTGATTGTCCTGTCTCTCAACTCACAGGGGATGCTGATGTGTTTGGTATCACCTCTGCTCCATCAGTGAAGGAGCCCCAGAAGCCTGAGCAGCCCACTTCAGGGAAAAACTTGTACCCCCCAGCACCTGCAGGCCTCTTTGATGATGATGACGACGATGACTTTTTTGCAACTCCCAGCAGCAAACTTTCCAAGACAGGTAGCTGTTCCAGCTTCTTTTGCTGGAAACTTAGCCAACAAGAAGAGTTTGTCCTCCAAAAGGACACAGAGCTCCTGTAGTTCTGTATCTTGCAGTGCTAGCTCTTCTGTCATGGAGTTGTCTCATCCCTGCCTGGTTTGTAGCGCCTTTTCTATTTCATAAATCCTTTCTGCTTTGGGAACTAATTACTAGGTGTATCTTTCTTATGGAAAGTTGAAGAGTGTCCCTCCATAATATAGGTGTAAGATTTCTAGTTCTGACTTTTGGAGCGTTGAGAAAATTTTAATTGTACTGTCTTCTGTAGCCTGAGTTGAGCAGAATGTCACTTGCTAAGCTATTTAGGTCCCAGCTTCTCTTTTTTGAACCAGAAAGCCCAGATAATAATCTTGACCCTTCCTTGGATTATTTGGTTTTCAGCCACTTAGCTACTTTGACACTCTCATTTATTTTTTAATCAAATTTTATTGACTTACCTTTTGTTTACATGGCTATATAATTTTGGGAGTATAGCTTCACATAGCACTCACCTCTCTTTTTTTCCTCAAATTTAAGCCAGTACATTCATGAAGTCACGTCTCTGAATTAAGGGTTCTTTATTGTGCAGATGGCTGTCCTGGGCCTCTCCTCAAAATGTTTCTGATTGAGTGGGTGTGGGATGTGGGATGAGACCTGTGCTTCTATATTTCTAACAAGCTCCCAGTGGGTAGAGATTGCTGGTCTGTGGGTCACACTTGGAGTAGTAGCAAGACTTAGATTCATTGGATGTTTTCCAGAAAAGAAGGGTAGACTACAAGGTGTACACAGTGTCCAGCAATAGATAGACCAGGATGCTTTGAGAAGTAGGCTTTCTGGACTTAGCTCCTTTTCTGTGTAAGCATGGAAATGAAGGACAGAAGCAGAACATGAATTGTTTTAGAAAGTTATTTAAAATGTGGATGTTAAGCATAATATACTCAGATGTAAGCTGACTGAAATGACAGAATAAATAAAGAGGGCTTCTTGTGACTTAGAAAATATCTTACTGGATATCATTGAGGACTGATTTGAAATCATAAATAAGTTGATGCTACTTTCTTTGACAACTACTGCTCTCCTGGAAAATTCTTGAGTTAGTGATATCGTCTCAGTGACACACACCTTATTTAGTGTAGCAATGTTATGGTAGTGAAAGGTTGGAAAACACCCAAATATTCACTAGTAGCGTAAATTACATCCTTCCATTCAGTGGAATTTTATGAAGCTGCTAAAAAGAATGAAGTCTTTGTATGTAGACATGGGATTATTCCTTAGTTAACTTAAGAAAAAACTCAATTGTAAGACATGTGGTTAAATTTTGTTATCATTTGTGAATAACAAAAGTTTATATGTTAGTGTATCCTCTGGGGGAATTTGAAGCATGTATACTAAACTTTTCCCTATGGCCATCCTGTTTGGGTGGATGGTATGAGGAGATTTCAGTATTTGTTAGATTTCTTTTTTTTTTTAAGATTTATTTATTTAAGCATCCAAGAACTGGGGTATAGGTCAGAGGTGTGGGGGGTGAGAGGATTTACCAGAGACAGAGTGAGGAGCAGAATAGGCAGATTGACTGAAATACACTGCTGAGGGAGCAGCGGGTGAGACAGGAGAGGTCTGCTGCATGATGTGGGTCCCCTCCCTGGCCGGAGGCAGGGATCAAACTTGTGCTGTAGTGGCTGTGGTTTGCTTCATAGTGTGTTGCTTAACCCACTGTGACACCAGGGAGGCCCATTTGTTAGATTTCTTAAAGTAGGAGTCAACCCTTGATTTTCAGATTCCTGGAGTGGTTGACTCTTAAGTGATCTTTTTCTTTCTGTGACTCTCTCTTTACCTTTTATGCCAATCCAAGTTAATCGAAGCACAGGACGCTATTGCTTGGTTAAATATATAAGCCAGAGGTCAAACCATCTGTCATGTGTTTTATTTGAGCTGCTCTGTGATCTTTGAAACTAGCCCTCTTAGTATTTGTGTATAATCATGGAAAAAACAGACATTTCCTGTTTATTCTTTGGGAGGAAGAATTTTTAACCTTAAGAGTTTCGTAGTGGTGGAATTTTTTACCTTAGTGAAATTTTATTCTGTGATATCTTTCTTAAAGACAAAATCAAACCCACTGGTGATATCTTTGATGACGAGGAAGGAGATCTGTTCAAAGAAAAACCATCAACTTTGCCGGGAGGTACTATGACTCAGACAGATGACAGTAAAGCAAGAGCAGAGAAAAAGGTGAGTAGGAGGGAAGATTACTAAGAGTGTTGATTTGCGACATCTTGCTAATTCCTCTGGGGCCCAGAAGAAAGCACTGTTTATTTTCAAGTGTTCAGTGAACTTCAGACATACAAAAGGTTGAAAAAAGAATACAGTGAACAGCAAGTAACTGCCACCAGAGCAAGGATTTTGCTTGCTCAGTGGTTTTGACATCCATAGATGATCTTTCATCGGTTGGGGTGGTGCAAAAGAATGCTTTTCTAATGCTTTAATTTCTTCTATCTTTTTAGTTGCTTTTGGTCTCAACAGGAAGGCTTCTCTTCCTTCTTTTGTACCTTTTTGCTTTCACTAAAAGAACATAGATTCTCTCTTCACTGTGTCATAGAGTTATGACATTGACATCATCATCATCATCATCATTATTATTATTTTGGATGCTCAAATTGACCAGTATATTGGTCATTGTGATGCATCCTCATCAGTTTTGAGTTTTTTGGTCACCGTCCCTTCTATCCTGTACCCTTTGATCCATCCTTTTTCTAAAAAGCATGTATAGTGTTGGGTTCTTGTTATGAAACCCTGGTCTTTCCAGTGCCAAGCATCTAGGTCCCAGCATTCAGAGCCTGCAGGCCCTCAGGCAGTTTGCCTTCCTGCACCAACTGCAGCTTTACACATCCCACTTGTTCCCTGTAGCAGGTGGGCAGTATTGATTGTCTTCTCATATGGATCCCTCTGCCTAGTCTGCTGTTGCTTATACCAACTCGCATGTCCCGGCCCTGTCTATCCTGAGAAATTTACATTATCAAGTTCAGGTCCATCCCTCCCTATTTCCCACTCTCCCTTTTTTAAGTATGTCTCTTGCCTTTTCCAGATTCAGTACATTTTCTGAATGAATGATTGAGTAAACTCTCATTTCCAGGTATCTTGTATGTTAACTCTCAGTTGTCTTTTTTTCCCCCAACAAAGGTTGCCCTACCTTCCAGCAAAAATGCCAAGCTCTTATCAGAAATAAAGCCTCAAAAAGGCTTATTTTCAGATGAAGAGGACTCTGAGGTAAGACATTTCTTCTCTTATATGTGGGAATTAGTCCATGGACTAATTAGTCCATGCCATTAAAGCTTTTTCTGAACTAAGATTTTCTTAGCAGAGGTACGAGAGGTACTTTTCATTAAGACTTTAGTACTTTTTTTTCTTTGAAAGTGATCTCTTGAGAAAACACAGTCTTTAGAAAACAGTGTGCATACAGTATTTTGACTGTTGGGTTTGAATTTGATTCATTTCCTGGGGGAAATTATTCTCAAATGTTCATACTTTAGACGAGATCAGGCGCGTTCAGGGTGGTATGGCCGTAGACAAAATATTCATACTTTAGGCTATTTATTGATCTATAATTCGATAGGGTGCTTGTACCAGAATGATAATCACAATTGCTTCTTTTTGACTAGTTTCACAAACCCTTTCTTCAGTGAAATCTTGCCAGTATATAAAATGCAGTCAAAAACTGGGAGGGCTGGAGGTCCCCACGCACATGGTGTCTTCTATTTAAATAGACCTGTCAGGGACTCCTGGTGCCCAAGTGAAACTGGGCTGAAAAGAGCTCCTCTCGGTTAACAAACTCATTAGATCTATACTCGAGTAGCAGACATTGATTCCATAATTTAAATAAATTATCCAAAGAAGTTTTAGAAACTATGTTCCTGTACTACTTAATTTGCTGACTCTTATGTATTGGAGTTTCTCTTCCCATGAGGGAATAATTGTCCTACTTTTATGTTTCTAATTTGTGCAGCTCAATTTGTAGGTCTTTCTTTGTGTTACTGGCTAAAATTTTATATCAAACTGAAAGTTTCTTCACAACCCATCAGGTCTTTCTGTCCTTTGTAACATCATCTCCCACATACAGTTCAAGTAGAATATCAAACATTTTAAAATAATTGAATTTGTATTTATGTAAAAGAAATAATATTTCTTGTAAGAGAGAGGAGGTGTTACTAAATAAAACACAGTCTCATGAATCTAGTAGTTTGGGAAACTAGTCTTAATTTCCATGACTGAATCTATTTAATCGCTCTGATTCTTTGGACAGAGAAAGGAAGTCACTTTCATTATTTTTGCATGGTAGGAGGTTGGAAAAATCTCCCTTGCCTTTAAAGTGGGGTTATAGAAACCTTTGTGTTCCGGGAAAGCTACCTGTCTCTCCCTGAGGCTCTCTTGCTTCTCACAGGTGTTTGTGCTGCTTCTCACAGGTCTTCTTAGGAAGACCTCTTGATGCTTATTCTTCAAGGACTGTCTCAATCACTTACCTTTTTTGTTTTTTTTTTTAAGATTTTATTCATTTATACATACAAGAGCTGGGGTACAGGCCAGAGTCATGGGAGGTGAGAGGATTCACCAGAGATAGAGTTGGGAGCAGAGCAGGCAGATGGACTGAAATACACTGCTGAGGGGAGCAACAGGCGAGGCAGGAGAGGTCTGCTGCGCCATGTGGGTTCCCTCCTTGGCAGGGAATTGAACTCACACTGCTATGGCCACGGAAACTCCACAGTGTGGTGCTCAACCCGTTGCACCACCAGGGAGGCCCCTTGCTTCCCTTTCTGACAGACCTGGACTAAGGGCAGCCATCATGTCACAGTCTTTAGTGTTTTATATTGAATCGCAACTTTACAAACTGATTGACCTTTTTAACCAGAAATTTTAATCTTGTTCCAGCAGGATTTGTTTTCTTCTCAGAATGTGAGTAAATCAAAAGATGCAGCTGTCCTGCCTGGCAAACTCCCCACATCAGTCTCACTTTTTGATGATGAAGATGAAGAGGTAACCATTGTTCCTGAACATGAAATAATCAGCTTTCTGCTGGGAGAGAACTGTTGCTGATGTTGCTTTATAGTTAGAAGTGCATACAATATTGAGAAGCGGTCAGGCTATCTAAGGCTCATGTAACAAGACTATTTCAGTGTTTATTTCTGTGGCTCTTGCTTAAAGTTCTCTTAGCTGTATATTGGGCCGGATGGTAGGTTCTTGTCCTGGCTCTTGTGGAAGGCTTTGTAGGTTTCATTTTTTAAGTCTGCCTTAAAAAAATACATTTTAGAGGATGGGTCTTTGTTGTGCCCAATGAGTTGTAAAAATTTCTCGGATAAAATAGGCATGAAGAGGAAAAGGCCATGTCCTAACTTGCCTCTTTTCAAGCCAGGGTGATAAGAAGTAAAATAGGAGAGAGAAATAAGAAAAAAGACAAGCCAAATCTTTACCCTTGTGTAATACTATGCAGTTGTATGAGACCCTTGCATTCATAGCCTCCCTCCACCAGGGGCCTTGGACAAATAACCTTTCTGAGTCTCTCATGACTTATTAGTAAGTAGGGTCAGTGTGACAGTGAACATTGCTGACAGATGGCCCTTATTTTATTTGTTCAACTAATATGCAGCACGATGTTATTAGTGCATAGTAAATCCTTTTGGATAACCATTCATTAGTCTCATGATATATATCCCATCCCACATCCTCCTTAAAGACTCTCTTTATCAAGTCTTTCCATTTCAGGACAGTTTGCTTGCTAAATCTGTTGTTAAGCCTATTTTTCTATCTGATAATTTTGTTAGAATACTTTAGAAGACACTTTTAGATACACAAAAATATACAAATGTCATTAAATCTATAAGAATCAGCTCTTAGTAGGCCACTGATTTTACTTAGTAAATTGCCTAAGTTTGTATTATCCCTTTAAAAATGAATCAGAAACAAGTAATTCTTCCTTTAGTTCCAGGTATTTGTCTTCTGTAGATGAAAAAGAGTGGCACAGCTCCTCACTTCTCTCCTTTTTATCCATTACCCAATTTCTAACCCATAGGAAAAAAGGTGCAGGCTGCTTGCTTGCCAGTGGCAGCTACAGACCCTTCCTAAGGAGCAGAGAGAGCATGTACTTCTGTGACCTTGTCCTCACTTTACTTCCTCTCCTGCTCTTTTTTTTTTTTTTTTTTTTTGGTAGCAGTTTTCATTCCCATGGATGGGAAATACAGAGAAGCTTGTAGACTGTTGTGGAGTTGTTCATTAGAAATGGGGCTTACTAGCATTTAGTAATCTTTCCCCTACTAAAGACTTGTTTTCTTAACAATCTGGCATGAAAGAATATCTTAAGTTTTTTATTTTATGTGTATGAAGGTTGTCGTACTCTCCTATTTTTGTTTTTCTAGGATAATCTTTTTGGGGCTACAGCCACTAAGAAACAGACATCATCTCTACCAAGTCAGAGCCAAGATAAGGCAAAACCCTCTGAGTCCTCCAAAAAGAAAGCATCTGCCTTATTGTTCAGCAGTGATGAGGAGGTGAGTTGAAAGTTTCTCCTAGAGAAGGTTAAGAGATTTATGGGATTTAGCTATTACAGATATTCTAAAGACTTTCTTTTTCTGCCTTTTTTACATCTAGTTAAGTTCATTCACTAAAGGTTCTGTTCACTAGACATTTTTTTCCTTGAAAAAAGTTATTTAGAAGAAAGGTATCCAGAATAGTGTACAAAGCTAGATCATTTTAAAATTTATAGCGTATTTTTAGCATGATTAATGGCTCTTCTTCCTGGAGTAGTGGCCAGTCACTGGCAGAACTTTTCCTATTTATAATTTCCTACCTATCATTTTTTTTTCCTACCTTATAGTAATATTAGCTAGAGCTGGGAGCAACAGCTCTTAAAAATATAACCAGAGCTCTAGAATAGCGAAGCTCAACCTTGACTGCCATTGGAATCACCCAGGGGACCTTGAAGAGTACTCGTAGCAGATTCCACTGCTGGAGAGTAAAAATTAAGGTTTGGGGTGTGGCCTGTCACTGGTGTGTAGTCACTGTTGTGCATTGCTGCTCTAGA
Source organism: Galemys pyrenaicus (assembly GCA_019455555.1). Classification (NCBI taxonomy): domain Eukaryota; kingdom Metazoa; phylum Chordata; class Mammalia; order Eulipotyphla; family Talpidae; genus Galemys; species Galemys pyrenaicus. The sequence continues at coordinate 1,606,088 of JAGFMF010011602.1, forward strand.
GGAGCATTTCTTAAACTATAAGGTGTGAAAAAATTGCATGGACAGCTGGTTACCCATGCAGGTTCTGATTCAGAAAGTCCTAGATTTCCCTGGGTGAAATCTGAGATTTTGCATAATAAATGTTTCTGGCGTATGGACCAAAACCCTCTGGTTAGCAAAACTCTAGACTCATAGAAACCAGAGGACCACTTAACTCCTCAGGATCTCCTTGGTGTGAAAGATGAGCATGTTAATTATTTGGGTTGCCTTGGGGTATGGCTTGTCACTAGTGTGATCTAACTGTTGAGCAATTTTAAATCCTTCCTAAAGACCGCATTCAGATTTTTCTGGGTAAGAGTCACTAGTGGTTTTCACTGTGTTTTAACTTGTGCATTCTATAAAATTTTCCATCTATTTTGGGATTTTTAAATTAATGTTTTCTCCAAAGTTGAGTGTTGCTGATTTTTTTTCAACATTCCTCTTCATCTGCCCTCCACTTTGTCCTCAATTTTGATCCTCTAAAGAAAAAAGTTTCCTTGTCCTAACACAGAACAGTACTGTATAAAGGAGAAACATTGTGGTAGGCAGTAGAAGAGGAAAGTGTGAAAAGGCCTGTGAGGTTAAAGAATCCGACTGTCTACATCTGAGTTCAAAGAAAAGTCTTGGATATGAGCTTTCTTTAAGGATGATACACATAGTTGAATACTTACATATAATTTAGTTTAAGAAGTGTAGTTGTATTTTACACCTAATTGAATAAATACAACTTAGTTTAGCAAATGTAAAGTTTAGCATATGTGAAATTTATTTTACTTCTTAAATTTCTTAATGTTAGTTGTCATTCAATTTTAATGTGTATTTTATATCCTTAGGACCAGTGGAATATTACTGATTCAAAGACCAGCTCAGCATCTGACAATAGGTCTAAAGGAGAACTTAGGGACTCTGGGACCAACCAGGTCCAGGAGGCCAAAGCTGTGAAAAAGACCAGTCTCTTTGAGGATGATGATGAAGATGACCTGTTTGCTATTGCTAAGGACAGGTGAGGTGTCATTGTGAAAAAAAAAAAAAAAAAAATGCTGTCAGTGTTATTTGGTAACAAGTAAAGGTAGTTGATACACAGGATATCTACTGCTAGGGGTCACTTGCTAATCACCCATACTTGCTAGTGATGCAAACTGAGAATACCTTTGCTTTTTCATTGCAAGACACTCTCCTCTGATACTGGTAAATGTTTTTTTCTTAGAGAGCCTTACCTAATTTCTTCTATTATTTTAACCTTAAAATACTATCTTTCTTTACTAGGAGGCATTTAAGTACAGTTTGTTTTGTTTTTTCCTCTGGGACAACCTAGAGAGTATAAAATTTGGTGAGAGTTACTTTAGTTTGTCATTTTGATAGAAATCTGTATTAAAAATGTCCTTTAGAAAGATGGTTCTCTGCAGAGCTGTAGTATATCAGTTGCCAGTGAACCTTAGCTGATCTAGGTATTCCTGCACATTCTGTTCCTTATCCTTTTCAATATTTGCCCACTTTTTCTGTAAGTACTGGGACAGAATCCTTGATGATAAAGTAGGTAAAGACATACTAGAGGAATGTGAGGAAAACTGTGGCTCTGATTGCCCAATATGAAGTAAGAAATAGGTGATCAATGAAAATGAGCTCTGGTTTCCCAGAGGAGGTAATTTTTGAGTAGAGGTAATAGAATGGGGTGGACTTAGGCTTTGAGGAGAAGACATGGAAGAACAAAGCGACACTTAGAAAGCCAGGATTAAGCAGCTAACAAGGTACCAGGCTACAGGTCACCATGGAATCTGCCTTCCTGATCACTCTGGAAATAGGCATCCATGCCTTCTGGATTTTCCTCTCCACTAGGAAGTGGTGAAAGTGGATGCTTACTTTTGTGAATGCTGAGAGTATAATGTGTCTTGGCAAAGCTAATAGCTAGGGCATCTACGCTGAATCAAAATTAATCGAAAAGGCACTGAAGAGGGCTCTGGATTCTGCTGCAGAAGGGTGAGGGACAGAGGCTGATGATTTACTAGGCACATATTGTACCCTCTTCAAAGATTTTACTTGTTTGCTTTCAGTTGCGTAAGGTCAACAGATGACTTGGGCAGTTTGATGGTAGGTGGGTTCCTATAGGTGTGACCTGGAAAGAATATTGTACTTTTAAAAACTCACATTTTCCTTTAATTCGACCTCTTGTTTGTTTGTGTAGCCAAAAGAAGACCCAGAGAGCATCACTCCTCTTTGAAGATGACACTGATAGTGGAAGCTCTCTGTTTGGCTCTCCTCCCACATCTGTTCCTCCTACAGCAATGGTATTCTGAACCTCTTAGGCCAGGAAAATGTGCTTAGGTGATGGTACATGACTAATGATACTTCCCTAAATCAGCTCCTAAAGTCTCACCTTGGACGCTGAGTTTATGAAAAAATTCCTTTGCCTTGTTTTAAAGTGAGATCTTCTCATTAATGTTATTTTGCAACTGAAACATGCAAAGCTTGGAGGAAAGGAGTCTTCCATCTCATACATCCCGTTTAGTGTCAGGCGCAGGTCTTGAGACCCAGTGGCATGGAGTTCTGCTAGCAGTTTTACCTTATCTCTTCTGAAACTCTGTGTTTCTAGTCCATTATTGCAAGTTTAAATGATTATGCATAGTAAGGACTTCTTACTTTTCCCCACTCTACTTATTTATAAGTTTTTGCTATTATAGGTAGTTATTATCCTTCTTTAGTATCCCAAATATATCTTCCTAACTTGTTTTAGATACTGCTTCAGAGCTTATTTCCTCATATCATCTAGTCTAGTTAGTATGGTAGAATTGTTTTTTTACTAGAGAATTTAAGTCACCAGACCTAATTGCTGACATTTCTGGCTCTGAGAGATGGGGGAGTACTTAAAAATTTTTGCTGAGTGCACCTGCCTTAAATAAAACTCTTTATTTCCCATAGTATATGAAACTGTCAAATGAATGGGTGAATGAATGTTTGATGACTATTAAGGTAAATTTGGAAGAAAGTAAAATTAAGGACTAGATTGAGCATTAAAAAATATATCAACGAAGCCCAAGGGGTTAAGCACAGCACTATGCAGCTCTCCGTGGCCACTGCAGCACAAGTTCAATCCCAGGCCAGGGAGGGGACCCACATGGCACAGCAGACCTCTCCTGTCTTTCCCACTGATACCCTCAGCAGTATATTTCAGTCAGTTTGCCTGTTCTGTTCCCTACTCTGTCTCTGGTGAATCCTCTCACCCCTACACCTCTGGCCTGTACCCCAGTTCTTGTATGCATAAATAAATAAATCCTTAAAAACAAAAGCAAAAAAACCCAAAGTAACACATACTTGCTACTTACTGAAGAGAACAGGAAAACCTCCTTAGGTGACATCTGGCTGGGCCTAGTGAGGAGCACATTATAGAAGGGTGCAGGCTTACAATAGGGTTAACGAATAGTGAGGAATGATGAGTTGAAGATGATAGAGGGCTATAGTGAGGGATCAGTTGATGGTCATGATCAGCATTTGCTTAGTGCAAACAGTGCAGGGTTGGGGTAGGAGATGAAGTACTCTGGTGGCTGTTTTTTATTTCAGTAAGGTAACTCTGAATGATGTCTGACAGCTGAAATATAAGGGGAGGGAGACAGGAGGGGCTAGCAATTGTCTTGGGCAGGACGTTGAGTCAACAGACACAAGGAGGTAGATGCAGCAATATAGTGGCTAAAACTCACATGCTATCTCTGCAAGTCTGAGGCAGTACTGTTTCTTGCTCCTCCCTATGTGCCCTTTTGTTGTCCTGGCTTGTCTCCCTCAGGGCACTGTGCATTTGGCTGGCTCTCTGTTTAGCCCTGTGAGTCAGGCATACTGTTTGTTTTTATTTATTATTTTTAATATTTATGCATACAAGCACTGGGGTACAGGCCAGAGGTGTGGGTGGGTGAGAGGATCCACCAGAGACAGAGTGGGGAACAGAACAGACAGATTAAATGAAACACACTGCTAAGGGGAGAAACAGGCAAGGCAGGAGAGGTCTGCTACGCCATGTGGGTCCCCTCCCTGGCCGGCAGCAGGGATCGAACTCGTGCTGCAGTGACTGTGGTTTGGTTCATAGTGTGTTGCTTAACCCATTGCGCCACCAGGGAGGCCCCATACTGTTTGCTTTTGAGGATATCATTGTCTTGTCTTTTGGTAGAAAACAGAGACTGTCCCTGAAGTACCACCTTTGCTGTTCAGCGATGAAGAGAAGGAGGCACAACTGGGAGTGACATCTGTGGATAAGAAGGTTGAGAGTGCCAAAGACTCATCAGAATTTGGGAAAACTCATGTGGCTGAGGAGTCAGGAAAGGTGGGCTTTTTTTTCCTTGTGTGTTCTGGTACATCTGTCTCATGTTCTTCTAAGACACACACACATACACAACCCTTATATTTTCCTACCAATTAGGAACTTGGGGAGCCCCTGGATAGAATTTATATTTCCAGATGTTTACTTATTCTTTTCCTTATTTCCATTTTCAGGAAGGACGTTTGACTCTACCTTCTCAGGAAGCAGTCAGGCATTCTGATTTATTTTCTTCATCATCTCCATTAGACAAAGCAGCCAAAAGTAGAACCAAAACTGTTCTTAGCTTGTTTGATGAGGAAGAGGATAAAACAGAAGATCAAAATAGCATCCACGCTCCAAAGAAAGAACTAGGGAAGGTGAGCAAAAATAAATAAATAAATAAAAGTTGAAATATTTTGAAGATTTAAAGAATCTTACTTCATGGTGTCAGTTTACCATGTAAGTTGCTGAAGAAATGAAGGTTCCAGTTTTCTACATCTTCACCAACATCTACTGACTTTTTTGGTAATAGCCAGAGTGTAGCAAAGATATGGAGAAACTAGAAATTTTATTCTTTGCTACTGGGAAAGAAAAATAATACTGCCACTTGAGCAAGTAATTTGTATTTTTTTCCTCAGATTGTTAAATCTTGTTACCACATGACCTAACAGTTTTACTGCTTGTATATATCCAAGAAGAGAAAGAATATGTTCAACAAAAACTTGAATTTAATGTTCCCAGTATCTATGTGTGTTTACTAAAAAATGAAAGCAACTCAATGTTGATCAGCTGATGAAAAGATAAATACAAAACAGGATTTTTATTTGGCAATAAAAATAATGAATTGCTGATATTTGCTAAAACATGGCTGGGTGAAAACAGGCTGAATGAAAGAAGACTCCATAGAGTGTGATTCCATTTATTTGAAATGTCCTGAATGGGCATAGCTATAGAGATATGAAAGTAGATCAGTGGTTGCTTGGGTTTGGGGAAGAAGGATGGATGGGAATGGAGAGTGATAGCTAACAGGTTTGGGCTTCCTTTTTAGGTTTTGAGAATTTTCCGAACCTAGCATGTGGTGGTGTTTGTATAACTGTGGCTATACTAAAAACCATTGAATTACACCCTCTAATTGGGTGAATTTTATCTTCCTAGAGCTGTTAAAAACAAACAAAACAAAACAAAACAATAACAAACAGATGGCAGGCCAGAGATTGCCACAGATTTGGGTTTTGTTTGTTTGTTTTTTGTAAATGGGCTAAGGATATTGTTCTTGTTGATTTCTGCAAAAAATATTTTATGAGAATTTCATAATATTGGTACTATACTATATCCCTGTTTATTAATAAAAGCCACACATAGTACATATGGATAATTTGCTATATTTTAGTTTTTTACTATGTAAGATTTTTATGGTTGTGAAACTTAACTTTAGTTGCTGTGTTATATTGGTTAAGTAGTATTCATAATAATTATTAGTCATTTTGTGATGAAACATTTTGTCAGAAATGAATTTTCTTGTTTCATTTGTGATTGTATGGTAAAGAAATAGGGATAAATTTTAGAATGTCAAGTCTGGGATATTACAGTACCAAACTAATAATGTGAATCAAGTATCTGATATCCTAGCAAACAAACAACTCATTTGGAGTCTGAAGGTAATGGGGTGGTAGAAGGTGGATGGACATAGGGAATGTCTGACTAATCCCCTGTGCAGGTCTTAAGCAGCTAACAAGTTAAGGATACACACTTGACCATAGTACACAATCTGATTACTAAGTCAACTGCTGTTAAGTCTTCTTTCTTTGGGGATGAGTTAAAATGTATAATGTGTGTGTGTTTTCATCCCCAAAATGTTTCTCATTATGGAACTGGTGGGTTGTTTTTTTAAACAGAGTTCAGACACAACACAAAGCTTGAAAGATGATCTTTCCAGATTATGTATATGTTATCTGTATTTATACATTCATTCTCCACTTTTTTTTTAAGATTTATTAATTGGTGCATATAAGAATTGGGGTACAGGTCAGAGTTGTGGGGGTGTTGAGAGGATTCACCAGAGACAGTGGGGAACAGAACAGGCAGATTGACTGAAACACACTGCTGAGGGGAGCAGCGGGCAAGACAGGAGAGGTCTGCTGTGCCATATGGGTATCCTCCCTGGCCTGGGATTGAACTTGTGCTGCAGTGCCTGTGGATAGCTTCATAGTGCAGTGTTTAACCCCTTGCGCCACCAGGGAGGCCCCATTCTCCACTATTTTTGGCAGCTTCTTACTATTCCATTGTGTGAAAGTGTCATTCCTCTTCTGATTGGTGCTTAGGTAGTAGTCTCTAACCTGTAGCCATTGTAACTGAGCTATAGGGGATACCTTTCATGTTCTGTCTTTGCAGCCACACACAGTTTCCTTGAGATAAATCCTTAGACGTGTAAACACGTGAACTTTCTTCTTTTTCCCAGAGTCCTGATCCTGACACCCGCCCCAAGAGCACAGGTGTCTTCCAGGATGAAGAGCTGCTTTTTAGTCACAAGCTGCAGAAGGACAATGACCCAGATGTTGACCTCTTTGCTGGTACCAAGAAAACCAGGGTCAGTTCCAAATGGTTGTACACATCATGACTTTATTACTGTATCAGATGTTATCTCAGGGCTTACCTTGCTTGCTTTTAAATTGTTTCGTCTTGGATATTGAATTTGCGTTTTGTCTGTTCTAGTTGTTAGAGCCAAGGGTTGGGAGCCTGTTTGGGGATGATGAAGACGATGATCTTTTCAGCTCTGCCAAGTCCCAACCTCTGGTACCAGCCTTTTGTTCTTAATACGTGCATGCATGGGAAAGCTTCTGGGAGAGGAAATTAATGTCCAGTTATATGATTAAGAAAAATACTGAATTGTGGTGCTTCTTTGTAAATAAACAGCTCACAAGAGTAAATAAGAAGTAAATAGTAAATATACTGTGCTCACAAGAGCATCTGTTGTCCCATCTGTGTTCCCTAACATTAAAATACTTACTCAGACTTTCTTACTGTATCCTAAATTTATTTGATTTTTAAGTTGTTTATTGAAAGGCGAGTACATACAATATCGTGTTTAAATATTTGTGCCTCTCATACAAAGCTTTAAATCTAAGTGTTAGCCTGTGATGTGTCATTTCCCTCCCACCCCAGTTGCTTTTGTAAGTACTGTTTTCTTCTAATTCTAAAGAACTCACAGTCTATAGAATTCTGTTTCTCAAGTGGTGCCTTTGAATTCAACCCTCACTTGAAAAAAGACTTTTAAAATTCTCAAGTGAGATTACTTTTGCAATATGATTTTTCTTTAACATTTCTGAGATACTTCACAAAGACTTTTGATATTCTTCTTTTGAAGATACCAGAAAAGAAGAGGGTAGTGAAAAAAGACCACTCTGTTTCCTCTTCCAAGAACCAGAAACATCCTGAATCTTCTCAAGGTATCAAGGAAAAAAGCATGTGGAAACCAGAAACATCTCAGGTTAGAACTGTTCCATATAAAGATTTCAACTCTTGTTTGCATTCCAGTACAGAGTAACTCCACCATGCAGACCCAAGATCATCCAAAGTTCTCTTGATTAAGGAGGAAATAGTATGTAGGAGCTCCTCTCTTTGCTGTATTTTTTCCACCCCTGTTCATCTCTCCACATTTCAGTCCATGCGTTTATACTTTCTTGGTGTACTTGTAAATTGGATTCCAAAATAGTTATGTAAGGTGAGCTGAAGAATCATCTTCCCTCTTGAACCCCCCCTTCTCCCTTCGGGCTACCTTGCAATAGAACTACATTAGTATAAAGTATGAATTACATCCGACTCTTCGTTTCCCTTGTGTTCCCCCTCCTGCAGTTGGTACTCTTAGGCCTCTGTCCTCAGCCCGTGGTGCTCCTCTTGAAAACCGATCAGGACAGAGAAAGCTCCAGTTCTGGCTTACAGCTATTCCCACGTATCTTACTGATGCCTCAGGGTCCTGAGCTGAGAAAACCAGGCTCTAGGACTAGCTCATCTCCTGTGACTCATCACACATCTCAGCTTCTTTTCCTTCTAGAACTGGGGAGGTTTGAATGCCTTTTCCATTAAAGAATGACAGAAAGTAACAGGTTTGCTCCTTCATAGACATTTTCAGACATAGGTATAATCCAAGAGTCACTTTTCTTTCTTTTTCCCCAATGAATTTTTAACTCAATGTAATTTCATACAGGACTCGCCAGGTCCCGCTCCATTTAAAACCAAAGAGCCATCCACTCGGATCGGGAAACTACAAGTAATTATAACATGTCTGGACTCTTTATTGCCTGCCTGTGGCATCTATAAACTTTTTGGGATTTTTGATTTTGTCAGCTGCTGCCAGGCATTTTCTCATCTCTTTCCTTCCCTCTAGTTGTTGCTTCTTGTGTGCTGTGTCTATAACATCTGTTCTTTGAGCCCAGTGGTGGACATAGGTGTACGATGCTCTGTCTTAATTGTAAAATTAGATTGGGAGATTTTCCTGCATTTCTTTTTCTTCTCTCATATTGTGCATTATACTGAGTCTCTCATCATGTGTCACAATAACAACAATAAATGGCAACATGTAAGAAAGTAAAGACTGTTTTCATTTTTCTTCTTTAGGCAAATCTAGCAATTAACCCAGCAACCTTGCTACCTGCAGCAGTTCCCCATCTCTCTGGAGCAAAGCCTGTTTTGCCAGAACTGCCTTTTCCTGCATCTGAACCTGGGAGGAATCAGGAAAATATCTCTGCTCTTCCTGGGAGTGGAGAGATTGGTGTGAGTTTTGATCTTCCAGCTCAGGCAGACACTTTGCACAATGCAAATAAGGTAATAAAAACAACTTTTCTTGCTTGGTTTTTTTCTTAACCCAAGCATCTTTTATGTGTCTCCCTAGTCTATCAGTTACACACAGTAGACTTACCCTGACTCCTATTGAAGGAGTCTCCTAATCCTTCTTGTACCCTTTTCATCCTCCCCCACCTCCTTAGTTTTGCTTCCACATTGCCATGACCTGAATTTGTTAGGTTTACATTCTGCTCAGTAGCCACAGTAAAAAACTAGACTTTCCTACACTGCCTTGTGGAGGTCTTCTAGACACAGTACAAATTGTGTTCCTCCACTGCTGGCTCCTCATTGCCCAAAGGAGAGCAATTTAAAAGTGAGCAAGGTAAGCTCTGATGCAGTAACAAAACTATTGCTATTAAAACCTTTTATTTATTTATTTTAAAGGTTCATTTTATTTATATATACATACAAGAGCTGGGGTGTATGCTATAGATGAGGAGGGAGGGGTGGTGGTAAGAGGATTCACCAGAGACAAATTAAGGAACAGAACAGGTGACTGACTGAAATATACTGCTGGGGAGCAACAGCAGATGAGACAGGAGGGTCTGCTGTGCCATGTGAGTTAGCTCCCTGGTCTGGGATCAGACTTGTGCTATAGTGGCTGCAGACTTAACACCTGCACCACCAGGGAGGCCATGGTATTAAAACCTTTTACAATCCTTGCTCACCAAAGCTTCCAGCTGTAATTCCCCCCACCCCCAAACACACACTCTTTACTCCACACTGTCAGCCTAAACCCCAGTTGTATCACGACTTTGCCCCAACACACGCACTGGTCTGCTGCTACGGCTGATGCTGCTTTTCTGTCAGAAATGTTTTCCTCACCAACATATCTGCTCAAATGTCACCAATTGTGTGGTGTTTCCTTCCTCTGAGATCACATGGTAATTTTTCCCTGGTCATCCTGTTTCATATGACTGAAGGGACTGGGAACTCTCTGAGGTTTTGCTTTCATTTTATTTGATTCTCTTATTTCTATCCAATCCTCCTTTTCTAAAAGAAAGTCCTACTGATATCTAAGTGACGGGACCTAGGATAACTCAAATATATTCAAGTGTTCCCAAATCTGTTTTCATTGTGAAAAATAAAACCTCCTTTCCTTTGTTATTTTTTTGTTAATGCTTTTTTTTTAATCTAAATTTAAATTGACATTTAAAATTATTTGTGAAACTTCTTTGAAATAGGCAAGCACAGTCACAGTCAAATACTTTGCCTGATATAGCTATGCCTTCTCACAACTACTTGATTATATATTTTGGGACTTGTCACAAATCATTATTATTAAGTGACTTTTATTTTGAGGTTATTAGTTAAGGTTCTGATTTCTAAACTGTGTTTCTAATGTGAAATACCTGACATTTGAATTTAGTGTTTGTTGAGTTGAAGCAGAGAGTACTTAAGTTACCTTTATTTACTGTCTTATATCTTTATGCTTTTCTAGCTTGATTTAGGATAACTCCCTATAAAGGTTAATGCTAAAATTTTCCTTGTTTTGAAAGATACTTTTAAGTTTAGGTCAGAGTAGGGGCCAGGCAGATTTGTGGGACATAGAGAAGCAATATGCTTCCATAAAGCCAAGTTCCAGTGACAGATAAAGCCTTTTGAATGAAATTAAACACACATTGCCCTGAAAAGACTTTAAATGGGGAGCACTAAAGAATGACTTCGTCTTGTACTAGGAGCTTCCATCTTTGGAAATCTTTTAAAATAAATTCTTCTGTATAACACTTTGGTTGAGCTAGACCAAATAACTACTCTTAAGTTTGAATACTTTAAAAAAAAAATCATCAGATTAATGTGGTCTTTTGCCATTGCAGAGCCGAGTCAAAGTGAAAGGGAAGCGCAGGCCACAGACCCGTGCTGCTCGAAGGTTGGCTGCCCAGGAGTCCAGTGAGGCTGAAGACATGAGTGTCCCCAGAGGATCCCTTGAACAATTGCCTGATGGCACCATGACACCAGATGGCTGTCAGTCACAGCCAAGGGTAACTGGTGGAGAAGACAGCTCTGAAGGGGCCATGACAACTGCCACTTCAGCTTGGGCAGGTGGTTTTGTGCCTGTAGTAGACAGAAGCACCTTTGTGAAATCTCTGGGTCAGTCTCTGGAGGATGACCTTTTTGATTCTGAAGATATCTTTTCCAAGGGCACTGGATCTCAGTCCACTGGGAGAATAAAAGTCAATGTGAAGGCAACAGAGAACACAGCCAGCCTGCCAGGAGCAAGTAAAGAGACAAAACCAGTGTTTTCTACTCTAGGTGAGGCAGGCAGTGATGAAGATATCTTTCAGTCTGTTAAACCAAAATCAGCAAAGAAAACAAATCCCTTCCCTCTTCTGGAAGATGAGGATGATCTTTTCACAGATCAGAAAGGCAAGAAGAAGGAATCAAAATCCAGCAGTCAGCAGGATGTCATCTCAAAAGCACAAGATATTTTTGAGGTAATAGCTTATAGCTGTATCCTTGACTGCCCGGTTCAGTGTTAAAGAAAATACTTGATTGGCTTATTTGAGCTATATACATTAAGTTTATTTCATTGCTCCCCGACATCTACTTCTTAGTAATTATAATTCTTATACTAATAATGCTGAGAACTTAAAGTCGTTTTTGTTTCCTGGCTGACCATAGTGCTGGTACAAATATTGATTTTTTGCAGTTTTTATCAGAATATTGCTGCAGTCAGCTTCCTTGGAATGCTGGTCTGTGACATGCAATAGCAGCATTGGTTCTTGGGTAAATTTGGCCCTGGACTGGAGCTGACGATTTAGCATAGGCAGGAAAGCCTTCAGTGGTATTTGCTGAGCAAGTTTATTTAGCCTCTGGGTTCTGGGGACACCAAAAGAACTAGGACCTGTACCGTGCTCCCTAAAGCACTCAGAGAGAAGAATCTGATATAAGCAGGATGTTTTTAGGTAATTTTAATGTGGATAGAGGTGGGAGGGCTCAGTCAGGTAGGACCACTAGAGGGCACTAGATCTCTCTATAGAACTGGCATTTAAGAAGAATGGAAGGATGGACCCATCTGAGATCTGGACTAATACATTTCTGGAAGAGGGGGCAGGTCATGTGACTCTACCTAAACACCAGTGGTTTGCATTTCTCTGATTTGTGTTAAAGTGTTTGTTGTCAAAGAAATTTTGACTTAAAATTGTTTTGCTTGTTTTTGGCTTAATTAGGATGATATATTTGCCACAGAAGCTATTAAACCCTCACAAAAAAAAAGAGATAAGGAAAGGGCATTTGAATCCAACTTATTTGATGATAACATTGATATTTTTGCTGACCTAACTGTAAAGCCAAAAGAAAAGTCCAAAAAGAAAGTAGAAGCTAAGTCTATATTCGATGATGACATGGGTAAGTATGTTTTCTGCACATGACAGTAGTTACTGTTTAGTGACTTGCTATTTCTCTTTGCCAGCCCCTTTCCTGGAACATACTTCCCAGTAGGTTTCCTTCAGCTTACTAAGTAATCCTGAGTTAAGTTGAGGATGGATAAGCAAATGGATTTAGCATTATAGTAAAGCAACTTTTTGCTATGGTAGACATCAAGGAATTTGACCTTCAGTTTAATTTTATCCTAGTATGTCCCCTGCCAATGCCAAGCATCCATGACAAATATGAACACTGTGATGTGAAAGGAAGAGCAGAAATTACTGCATGTGCTGAAGTAGACTGAGATGGGCCTTGTGCATAACCACTTGGTTGAGTCGCAGTTCTCGCTGGAGAGGGATTGTCGCTGGTTCCATAGAAGGGTGTAGTGCAGGAGACTGAGAAAGTAGATTGTATTTTAGACTTTGCACCTCACCAAGAGCTTCTGTGTTTATGAATGTGTTTTATTTTCCCTCCATGGTATAATGTCTACTTTATTAATGTAGAACCCTAAATGTAGGACTTGTGATAAATGTCCAGTGTTTGTGAATAAAGCTAGGGCTAAGCCACTTATACATTTCCTATTACTTCTCCTCTCTCCATCTAAACCTTGGAAATAATTGGTGCTGTAGTGCTTAGGAACTATGTCTATTCCTGAGCAAGCCACGTGCTATCTGTACCCGTTTCCCACCTTGAGAGGTGCAGAACAGACTTTTTTTTATTACAAAAAAAAGTAATGTTTGCCTGTTATAGTAGGTGAATGCTGTTTGGAAAATGTCCAAAGTGAAACACTACCTCAGAAATAACCACTATTTTGTTTGGTATGTCTCCTTTCAGACATGGTGAAACTAACATTGACTTGTAAACATAGAAATATATTCTCATTTCCAAAATAAGAACACCTGTTCTGCTATTCTTTTTCATTGTCTTTCCCTGTCAGTATATACAGAGTTCGACTTCCTTATTTTTAGTAGTTGTGTGGTATTGCTTTATATATTTTTTTTAAAGATTTATTTATGTATTTATGCATACAAGCACTGGGATACAGGCCAGAGGTGTGTGTGTGGGGGGGGGGGGTGAGAGGATTCACCGCAGAGAGCAGGCAGAGCAACAGAAGTACACTGCTGAGGGGAGCAGCGGGTGAGGCAGGAGAGGTCTGCTGCGCCATGTGGGTCCCCCCCCTGGCCGGCGGCAGGGATCAAACTCTTGCTGCAGTGGCTGTGCTTTCCTTTTAAAATTAAAATTCACTGGGGAAATAATGTAGAAAATGTATTATGTCACAAACAGTAAAGTTAGGAGCTGGATTAGTGATCCAGTTATCCTTCCCTCTTTCTTTTGCATGTGAACACATGTATAACTTGGTGCTAAAAAAATTGTGCTTAAAGAGAACCTATAGCTTGTATGTGTCATAAAATTTGATTAGTTGCAGAGCTAGGAATCTGAGGCATGGCTCTATCTTACTGCTTCTTAGTACAGAATACTGTTAGCAGATTTGCATCTTTTGTGGTTTATATGTCTTAAAAGCACCCATTTTCTTGTCTATTTATCAATTCTTTTTTTATTTTCTTCTATTTAAAGATGATATCTTCTCCCCTGGTATCCAGCCTAAGACAACCAAAACAAAAAGTCACTCTGCACAGGCAGCGCCTGAGCCAAGATCAGAACAAAAGGCGTCCAGTATATTTGATGACCCCTTGAATGCCTTTGGAGGCCAATAGAGCATACAGAGTTACACATCTCACGCTTCAGCTCCATTCTTGAGTTACTGATGCTTTTATGCTCATTGTCTTAACTGAATTAGCCAATGTAATTAATATTTTTCTGCACTAATTTTAATCATGCTTAATAGTACAAAACAAAATAAATGTTTCACAGTGTTTTTGTTTTTTTTTTTACTATATTTTTATTTAATTAGCCTTGGTGGGACTACCATATGATTTAGGACATGTCAGAGATGAAACTTATTTGTGGCTTTCATGAATATGCAGGGAATTCCAAAAATAGCAAATTCCAGACAGGTGACCAGAATTCTAAATAGATGGGAGCTCTAGCTTAGTTATGGCATGAACAACTGATAGAGGAAGATAAGAGTATGTATTTCATGAGTCTTAGCAATAGGAGACGAGGTTTCCTCTGATTGCACTAAATTCTGAGGCTGCATCTACAGGTCTTCCAAGTTTGGCAAACTATGACCCTCTGCTGTCTGTTTTTGTAAATAAAGTTTATTGCAACACAACCGTAGTCGGTCATCTCCAACCCTGTGTTGTTGGGTACTTTGAAGATTGAATTGGGAATTGTTATTGTACATCCTTAGAGTAAGAGAATTTTTTAGGGCTTCTATAGATCAGCTGTTTGCACTGCTTTGTTGTAAGAATGACCTGATGACAGAACAGAGTGCTTACTAGTTGCTTACTCCTTTTTCCTGTCTGTTTTGTTCACCTATCTGATTTCCCTCAAGTTACTGCTGTACATTTGGATTTTTGTATTGAGACCTAGTTTTATTTTTTTTTAAAGATTTATTTATACATACAAGAGCTGGGGTACAGGCCAGAGGTGTGGGGGTTGAGAGGATTCACCACAGACAGAGCGGGGAGCAGAACAGGCAGATCAACGGAAGTACACTGCTGAGGGGAGCAGCGGGCACAGCAGGAGAG
>JAGFMF010011602.1:1621591-1693692 GCA_019455555.1 Galemys pyrenaicus
CTCCCCCTCCCCTCCCCACCAGGTGTCCCCAGTCTGTCCTTGACTCCTCATTTTTGGTTTCTGTGTCTTTATTGCTGTTATTGTTATTATTAATATTGGAACATGAAGTTTTAAACATCAGCCTGACTCCCTTCCTGTGACAAGTGGGGAGGCGGAGAAACTAAATTTTTGATTTATGAAGAGTCACTCCACAGGCATTTTTCTTTGGCTCTAGTATTCAAAGGCAGTAATGATCCTATCTTCATACCAAGGGTCTCCAGTCTATTAAGCATATAGTTTAAGGAACCAGTGGTTAGAAAACCTGAGGATGAAAGCCCAGTGCTTCATCACAACCTCCAGTATATACTTAATAGTTTGGTGAATTGTGAAGATTAATTAGTGGGGTAAGGGAAGGCAATCAGGAGAATGAGAAAAGTGTGGCATTCAGAGAATTGCCATTGGGGTTCACTGGTCAGAAGATGATAGTGAAGCTGTAGTGGGAAGATTACCATTGTCAGTTGAGTAATCCACCTAGTGAAAAGGTAATTTGTGTTGGAAAATCTGTAATGATTGAATTTAGAACCATTATGTGGGAAATTAAGGGAAAAGAGCAACGGTGGGGTCCCATCAGGGTGGGAGGCTTGTGTTGTCTTGGAAGCCAGTTAATGGTGCAAACGTCAACTCAGCAGGTTTGGGAATGAGAGCAGGGGGAAAATGGATGTTTTGGGTTTACGCAATGCTGGGGTTTAACAGCCTAACCCTCTTACCCCCAACCCCCCTTAAATACCTTGCTCACAGTTCTCTCTAAACTGGATGAGGAATAAGTGGGTAAGGACTATTGAGGTAGTTTGCTTTTACCCTTGTCCTTAACCGGGCATGGCTGTGCCCACATATTATAAATGAATCAATTGAAGCCTGAAATGTTAGGAGATGGTGAAGTACGGGAATATCTGTGCAGGGCAGGTCGACTTGGAACACACTAGGAGTGCCCAGGCTCTGGAATGGTCGGCGACTGGGCAGCCTCTGAGAACACTTTTGGCTCGGGAGCATCTCAGGGAAGGTGTTCTCCATGCCCTCGCCCGACCAAGGACCAATTTTGCCGTCCCCAGCAGGCTGTGCGACTGGTCTCCAGCCCGCCCGCTTCTGTCCCTCTCAAGTGACCACTGTTAGTAAAAAAGGACCAACATCCGGGCCTCTCCTAACCGACAACCACTACCGAACTGCTATGGAAGCCGTGGCTACCGAGCAACCGCCGGCGTCCAGCAACCAGGTCCCGCCCCCACCCCCGCTGATTGGAAGGCGATGTGAGCGCCGGCGGCCGATTGGTACGCGGTGTCACAAAGGGGCGGGGGCAGGGCGGCCGCGGAGCGTTGCTGCTCTGTGTCTGTCCCGGCGTCGCTCGCCTGGCCGCGCCTCCCGGTAGGCCTGCGGGCAGGCGAGCGAGTGGACCTGAAGCCGGCGAAGGCCAGCGGGCCGAATGGGGAGGGCGCCCGGGGCGGTGGGCCGCTGAGCCGGACCGCGCTACTGCCGCCAGCCTCCGCAGGCCGGAGAGGAGCGCAGACCACTTGGCGCTGTGCAGCCGGGCCGCGCCCCCTCCATCGCCGCTAGCCCGGGGACTGGCCGCAGACCGCAGCCGCAGCCCGGAAACCGACCGACGAGCCGTCTTGGTCGAGGAAACAGACTCCACTTTCTGTCCCTCCGCGAGCACGACGCGGGCTTCTCCGCTCCGCCCAACCGGTGCTGATCTCTGAGTCGCGGATTCCGACTCCGAGCCTGATCACACTACCTTCCACATCTGGCCGGTGCGTCTGGGTAGCTGGAGTTTATCTGGAGGAGCCGGGGCTGCGCAGGTGACTCAGTGGGCCTCAGTGTCTGTGCTGTTTCGTGCCGCAGGACTTCCCAGTCCCTTGAGAAAATTGCTTTCTGCTAGGGTCTAGGGAACATGTTGTGTGTATAATTCTGGCTTGCATTTGAAACTCAGGGACATTTTCACATATATTAATAGGAACAGTTAACTAAAAGTCAACATTTTAAATGGCTTTATAACATTCTGGATCTTTTTATATTGGGAAAAGTTTAAAGGAATGTTTAAAAGGAACTCCTTAGATGACTAAGCATCTTTACTGCAGAGGATGAAGCTGATTTCGAGTTCTGAAATGAACTGTTCCTTGCCTTACTCTCTTTAACTTCCCTTTCATCTTAGGTGGTTGTCTTTTCCACAGTTTTTTCAGAAGAGATAAGCAAAATGTTTGGGGAACATTTGATTTAGAAATTTAGAAGCAATTAAGTAGAAATACTTAAGTATGAGTAGAGTATTAAGTATTAGCATTTCTAATTCTATTAAGTATTAAAAGTATTGTTTTAAAAATTACAGTAATTTTTTAAAAATATACTCAGCAGTTAAGTAGAAATAATTGCAGAGTGTATTTTTTAAATTACTTTTAAACCTCTGAAAGTGTTTTTTCCTCCATTTATTTTCCTTTTCCCTTTCTACTTTTTAAGTTGTTCTTGTGTCATTTCCATCATGACTTTTGAATCTTCATTGCCTCTCTTTTTCCAGCATCCTAGGGCCCCATAGTATGTGCTCAGTCCAGCAAGACCAGTCACCACTTTCAGAGGTTGTGTACAAGTCTGCTTTTAATACTGGATGGGTTTTTGGCCTGTGTAAGCCTCCTTTGCCCCCCCTGCTATCATCTAGTCTTCAAGTCTGGCTGAACCAGATTTCATGGCCTCATTTTGTCCTTTCTTGGTGATTTCTCCTTCTAAGAAGTTTGACTATTTCTAGAGGCGTTTTCAGTTTTGAATTTGGCTACCAGTCTTGCTTCTTTTGGTAATTGGAAATTACTCCATTAATTAGGGCCCAAATTTTTCATAGATGTCCCAGCATAATTAGCTCTATACTAGATTGCTATTTTTCTTTTAACCTAATGGTTGCTTTATCCATTCTCTATGAAATACTTCCAAATCTGTATTTCTGTTACCTTCTCTGCCTCCAGCTTATTTATTATTTTCAGGATATTACTATAGAAGAGTATTGTGGAGAAGGAAATGCTACTCTGTCTCTGAATTACTTTGGCAGGCACTGACTACCCATGTCTTTATTTCTTTTATGTTATTTCATCATTCCAGACTTGCTAGAGCAGCTTCTCTATAGGCAGGATTGCTGTTGATTAGGGGGAACTAGACACTGATAATTCTGTAATACATTCTTATTTGATGTAGCATGATAAGTACGTTCTTAAGAACTGACAAGTTACCCAGAACCATACTATAAAAGCAGTCACTTCAGCGAGGGGAATAGCGGAGACTAGGGGTTAGTTTCATGTAAGATAATTTCCCAACAGGCATGTCAATGTATTGAAAATAGTAAGACATAAAACCTGAACAATCAGCCATTTAACTTTCATTGATGAGTAATGGCCTTTTATTGCACCACCAGTCTTATTAGCCCTGTACTTTGTACTATTATTTTTATTGCTTATTATGACAAATGGTATAACAACACTTAAGGCAGTTGTCCGATTTTTCTTCTCTTCAGGACCATTAGCAACCTGCACAGTGTATTTTAGGTTCACTAATTAATTATACTTCCTAGAAAACTCTCAGAGGAGAGTAAGCTTTTCATGACCTATCAGGTCCCTACTTTTCTTTATTGTGGGAATGGACAAAGCTGGAATGATGATGCTCTGACTTTGCTTGATATTCTTTTCTATCTAAATTGAGATAACTTAAATGTAAGATTGTTCAATTTTCAGGTGTACAATGTTGATACGACACACTGATTTATTACAATATAATTACAACCAATAATAGCTATCATGTATGCTCGTGTATGTAATATGTAACATACAATATATGTAGCATATAAAACATGTTTAATACTATGTAAATAAGAGTGGCATATATAAGGGCCTCCCTGGTGGCGCAGTGGGTTAAACAACACAATATGAAGCAAAGCGCAGCCACTGCAGCACGAGTTCGATCCCTGTGGCTGGCCAGGTCTGCCACATGGAGAGGCAGGCCTCTCCTGCCTTGCCCACTGCTCCCCTAAGCAGTGTGTTTCAGTCCATCTGCTTGTTCTGCTCCCCGCTCTGTCTCTGGGGAATCCTCTCACCTCCGTGGACTCTGGCCTGTACCCTTGTATGTATAAATAAAAATAAATCTTTAAAAAAAAGAGTGGCATATAAAAAAATTATACTTCCTATTAGTGTTAAAAATTTCACCCTCTTAAAAAAAATTTCACCCTCTAGCAGAAACCCATGTGTGTGCATGTATGGTATGAGTTGGATAAACTTTGCTGGGCTTAGTTTGGTGTGAATCATAACATGATTCCCATGGGAAACCAAAGAAACTTGTGGAGCAAACCATACACACCTTTATCTCTAAAATAGGGTTAATACTTTGCCTGTGCCACAGATTTGTTCTAAGATCTATAAGGATCAATTAAAAGAATGAATATTTATCTTTCACTGGACAAATCAAATGAGTTCCAGTATGTACAAAACACTGTGCTAGGTGATGGGTTGGTAAGTTAGATATGGTCCCTCCTTTTAGTAACCTACAGTTTATTAGGGTAAAAAAAAGTCATGTAAAATTTAAATTGTTATGCGTTAGGGTATATCTCATACCCTAAATTGAGGTAGGGGTGCAAAGTATTGATAGAAAATCATGAAAGATTTTGTAGAGTAGTTGCTACTTGAACTATTTTAAAACTTTTAGGTGCTTGTAAAGTAGCCAACTGTGTGGATGATGATGAGCAGAACAAAAGCAGGTGCAGGAATATAGAGACCTATGCCTCTGTCTTCTGAAGCTGCAGGTGCAGATGATTAGAGGATGGATGTGACAGAGGTGTGCAGGGTGATATGAGGTATGTAAGTAAGACAGGACTCTGAGGTAAGATACATGATATTAGCCTTTCTAAAACATCTAGATTTTATTCAAAAGACTGTAGGAAACCATTGCAGGGCCCAGAGCTAAGAAATAACTCGATTAGTCCTACATAAAAAAAAGGGATTTATTTATTTATGCATACAAGAACTGGGGAGCATGCCAGAGGTGTGGGGGAGGGTGAGAGGATTGATTCATCAGAGACAGAGTGGGGATCAAAACAGGAGGATCTACTGAAATACACTGCTGAGGGGAGCAGCAGGCGAGACAGGAGAGGTCTGCTCTGCCATATGGGTCACCTCCATGGCCGGGGATTGAACTCGTGCTGTAGTAGCTGTGGATTGCTTCATAGTGTGGTGCTTAATCCCTTGTGCCACCCGGGAGGCCCTGGTTAATTCTACATTTTAAAATTCCATATTTACATCATTAGGGAGATGTGAGTTAAAATCAAGAGATACTACTGTATTCTATTATATTGCCAAAATCCAGAACACTGACAATATCAATTTCTGTGTAGGCTAGGAGCAATAGGAAGTTTTACAGCAATTTTGGAAGATACTTTGGCAATTTCTGACAAATCTGAACATACTCTTCCTCGATGATCCAGCAGTTGCTCTTGTTGGTATTTACTCAAAAGACTTGAAAACTTATCCTCACCAAAAAGCTGCATACAGAGAACTAGAAACAGTTTACTAATTGCCAAAACTTGAAAGCAATAAAGCTGTCCTTTAGTATGTGAATGGGTAAATAAACTGTGGTATTTGGAAACCATGGAATGCAGTATAAAGAAATGAGTTCTCAAGTCATAAAAAGATATGGAAGAAACATATGTATACTACTGAGTGGAAGAAGCCAATCTGAAAAAAAAACCTGTAATACAGACTGTATTATTATTTGATATCCTGGTAGATGTCAAAGGCAAAACTACGGGGATACCACAGTGAGAAGATCAGTGGTTGCCAGAATTTTAGGAGAAGGGAAGAACAAATAGAGCAGAGAGCGCATTTAGGACATTTAGAGCTATACTGGTCGATAATGTCATGTTATACATTTGTCAAAAACACATAGAATGTACGCCAAGAATGAACTCTAGTGAAAACTGTGCCTTTTGAGTGGTAAGGTGTTAATGTTTGTTCATTGATAGCAACCAATGTGCTACTGTGGTGTAGGATGTTGCTAGTGAGGAAGGCTATGCATTCCTATGTGTGTTGAAGATGTGGGTGCAAGGAATATGTGGTGGGCACTCACTGTACTTTCTATTTAGTTTTGCTGGGAACATTAAAAATGCTCTAAAATAAAGTTTATATAAAAGGGAAAGCACGGGAATACAAACTGGTCCAAACACCATGGAAAGCTATGTGGAGGTTCCTCAGACTACTAAAAATGGAGCTCCCATATGATCCAGCAATCCCACTCCTAGGAATTTACCTAAAGGATCCAAAAACACTAATTCAAAAGGACACCGGCACACCTATGTTTATCACAGCACTTTTCACAATAAGCAAGCTGTGCCCAAGTGCCCAAAAATAGATGACTGGATCAAGAACATGTGATATACACAATGGAATCTTATGCAGCAATTAAAATAAACTCATACAAATTGCAGCAACATGAATGGAGCTATAAGGGATTATGCTCAGTGAAATAAGCCAGAAAGAAAAGGAAAAATATCTGAGGGTTTCACTTATAGGAGGAATGTAGAGGAAACAAATAAGGGACTAAGGGGAAAATTAATTACAATAAATTAAAAATCAAAATTAACAGACAACTATAAATCTGAGACATTCCCTAGGGGAGGAGGAGAGAGAAGGAACAAAATGGATGGGAGGAGCACAAGGGACTATGGTGTTGGTGCATGGGTGAATTGGTGATGGGAATTTCACAGGGATGAGAAAAAATATACACTGTACAAAATGAAAAATAATGTAAAATATATTTAAAATGGACAAAATAAAATAAAAGGGAAAACATTTCAGGTTTTAGACTCATTTCCTTCATTAGTCTGCATTCATAGTTTCAATGAAATAAAATTCTAAAGTCAAATATAAAATAACTCTGTGACTTTATGTGGCCTCTCCCCCTCCTTAAATATGTAGATACCTGAAAATTATTGGAACTATGAGATGATATGATGCCCTAATCCCAGTTTTATTAAACTGTTTTTAAAAATTACCATTTTTGGTATCAGAAGAGAATAGACTGAAAGAATGAGGTAGGGGTTAAGAATTCTATCTAGGGCCTCCCTGGTGGCGCAGTGGGTTAAGCAATGCACTACGAAGCAAACCGCACCCATGCAGCACGAGTTCGATCCCTGCCGCTGGCCAGGGAGAGGACCCACATGGCATGGCAGAACTCTCCTGCTGTGCCCACTGCTCCCCTCAGCAGTGTACTTCCGTTGATCTGCCTGTTCTGCTCCCCACTCTGTCTGTGGTGAATCCTCTCACCCCCCACACCTCTGGTCTGTGCCCCAGTGCTTGTATGCATAAATAAATAAATCTTTAAAAAAAAAAAGAATTCTATCTAGGCTGGCAAAATTGCTCAATTGAGAATGAGGCCTAAATTAAGTCTTAATCAATGTGGATGGAAAGGGTGACATGTTATAGAAGTGTTATGTGTTGTTAGCGTTAATCTGTCTAGATGTCATGGGAATGAAGGAAAGATCTAACATGATCTTTTCTTGCCTTCAATGACTTGAATAAGGTGGTTCTTATCCAATACTGCAGGACAGGAAGGAAGTTTGTAGGAAAGAGGATTCATTTGGGGTATATTGGATTTCAGATGTCTAGTGTCCAATTTTAGGTGTGTGGAATATCATGCCTACAGAATGAAGGTGTAGGTTATTAGTCTAACCACAGTCTTTTACAAGTAACTGCTTCTTTAAGCACATTTCTGTGAACATAGTGCTGACTTTAGTATATCTCATCTCCTTTGGTTAAAAAGATGTTTATCATCCACTATTCTCTTTGACTCTTGTACTTTCTACTTCCTACTGTTCACTTTTTTGTTCATGCAGACTTACATACTAATATCCTTCTCCAACTCTGAAGTTTTACTCATTCTGAAAGAAATTAAAGCTTTTAGCCACTTTAGGGAAAACTTCTTAACTTATTCTGTGAGGCCACCAAAACCAGACAGACCCAAAAAGAAAACTGTAAATAAGTGTGCTGAACTCTGTAAGGCAGGAAAAGTATCAAAAATATATCTGTTCATAATCTTACAGTCATTGGGAGATTGATTTCAGAGACAAATGTGAAAAATTCTGAACTAGACATAATTAGGCACTAAAATTATTTCTGGCACTGTCTTGAAGATTGTTCAGAAAATCTTTATAGAGGATTAAGACTTTCAGATAAAAGTCTTGTTTAAAAAATTATTCTTATTTTTTAGGTACAGAACTCAAAACATGAACAGCGATACATATTACCAATGTTCAAGGCTGATTTGGCTAGAACTGGAATACAGTTGCCGACAGCATATTCCAGAGGAATTAGAAAAGTCAAAGTAATGGATAACAGAAAAGAGCCTCCATTCTTCAATGAAGATAACGTGGAACCATTTTACTACAAACTTCCTTTCTATGCTACCATGGAACTCTTCATTGAAACATTAACTGGAACTTGTTTTGAGCTGAGAGTTTCACCCTTCGAAGCTGTTATTTCCGTGAAAGCAAAAATTCAAAGATTGGAAGGTACTAGTATAATAATTTACTAACTTTACTTATGGAGAAAAGTAATATTTTAAAAGAGTTTTTCAGTGGGTTATTGAGGTGTGCAAATTCTGCTATAACTGCCTTACAGCTTTCAATGGGAAATAGTATTTGAGTTCCTTTTGGTGTCCTTGTTTACTTTTATATACTGTTTTCTTTTCTACTAGATTTATTTATTTATGCATGCAAGCACTGGGGTACAGGCCAGAGGTGCGGGGGTGAGAGAATCCACCAGACAGAGTGGGGGGCAGAACAGGCAGATCAACGGAAGTACACTGCTGAGGGGAGCAGTGGGCGAGGCAGGAGAGTCTGCTGCGCCATGTGGGTCCCCTCTCCAGCCGGCAGCAGGGATCGAACTCGTGCGGCAGTAGCTGTGGTTTGCTTCATAGTGTGTTTCTTAACCCACTGCGCCACCAGGGAGGCCCCATATATACTGTTTTGTGAATGCTTGCTTTTTTTTTTTTTTTGTAAATTTGGAGATTTTCTGAGAAGAGTTTTTGGCTTACATTTACATTTATTTGAAATTTTCTCAGTATTGCAGGGATATTGAATATTGTATAGTATGTTTCTTGTGGTATGTGTGCTTGTGGAAAGTATTTTAATTTAATTTGTGTTAAAAGTAGTCTTTGTACTTTGCAGATTTCTGAAAAAAGTGATATTTGCCACTGAGTTATTAAAATCCAGTATTCACTATAAAATTGAATTATTCCATATTACAGTAAGTATAGCTGAAATTTGCTTGTAATTAAAGGTAATGACTAGCAGTGCCCTCCAACTGAAATTAAATTCTGAATTATAGAAGGATGAGAGGAGGGCTGAAGTTTTTTAGCTTTGTAGACCAAGGATCCTGGCATAAGTTTGTGAAGTGCTGTTCTTCCAGTGGCTTTTAAGTTAGTGACCAGTTGACCATGTCAACTGTGGCACACAAAGCTTTTGCTCTCTCAAGTAATTTGGTGAGATATGTAATCAGAATAGTTTATTTTGACTTTGTCTTTTTATTTATAGGATGGTTATAATACCTTTTTAGGAGCAGAAAGTTAAAACCCTCTTGAGTTCTATATAATCTCTTTATCCCAACCCCCCTACTTCATGCATTTTGAATAATCTCTGTTCAGTTAAGCTTTTTAGAGAACATCCCCTTTAGGTTTCAGTGTCAAAAACATAAACTTGAGTTTAGAAAAGATGGGAGACTTGGGGCCTCCCTGGTGGCGCAGTGGGTTAAGCAACATACTATGAAGCAAACCTCAGCCACTACAGCACGAGTTCGATCCCTGCTGCTGGCCAGGGAGGGGACCCACATGGTGCAGCAGACCTCTCCTGCTGTGTCCACTGCTCCCCTCAGCAGTGTACTTCCATTGATCTGCCTGTTCTGCTCCCTGCTCTGTCTGGTGAATCCTCTCACCCCCCACACCTCTGGCCTGTACCCCAGTGCTTGTATGCATAAATAAATAAATCTTTAAAAAAAAAAAGAAAAGATGGGAGACTCACCTAAAGGAAATATTTAGTTACTGACAGAGTTGGGACCAGAGCCAAGAACTTCTTTCTCTCTGAGGAG
This sequence comes from Galemys pyrenaicus, assembly GCA_019455555.1. Classification (NCBI taxonomy): domain Eukaryota; kingdom Metazoa; phylum Chordata; class Mammalia; order Eulipotyphla; family Talpidae; genus Galemys; species Galemys pyrenaicus. The sequence goes on from JAGFMF010011602.1 coordinate 1,631,719, forward strand.
GAGTTACTGTTGAAGTAAAATCTGTGGCTTTGTATTTATTAGAGTTGAATACTAGTTTAGATATTTTTAAATAAATACAATAATTGATAAATGGATATATAAAATTCCAGCTGTCTTAGTTTCCTTATACTGTCATGACAAAATACCATAGATTGTATGGATTAAGCAACAGAAATTTCTTTTCTCCCTATTTGGAGGCCAGAAGTCCAGTATCAGAGTATTGGCATCATCAAGTTCTGAGGAGGAAGGACTTTCTTCCTGACATGTAGTAGCCACCTTCATGCTGTGTCTTTATATGGTGGAAAGAGAGAGTGAGTAAACTTTCACAAGGTCACCCATCCCACCCTCATGACCTCATCTAAACAATTTTCTCACAAAGGCCTTGTCTTTAAATATCATCACATTGGGGGTTAGGAATTCCAGTTATAAACTGGGAGTGAGGGGAACACCATAGCTCCTCTCACTAGTGGACAAAAACATCTTAATTTCAATTCCCATTCCCCCTCCTGGTGCCCTTTACCTTTTTCATCCCTGTTACTAAATAGTTTCTTGTAAGTCTTGGATAGCTGAAAAATGAAAGTGTGTTCTTTAGGAGAGTTCATGGGAGATAGATCTTTGTATTTCTACCCAAGAAGATATGTGGGGTTAACATTGACTTTCCAAGATAGAGGGTTGCAGATAGGGAGGATAAGAAGGTAGAGGTGACACTGCTTGTTTTAATCCTGAAGGGAAGCAGGTGTTCTGCTAGATTGCTTTTTCTTTAGGGAAACTTTTGGTGAGTCCAGAACTAGGTCCTGCTGGGCAACCAGAGGGTAGATGGACGGGACTGTGAAGAAAGGTTTGAAGGAATGTGTTGGACTAGGAATGAGAAGGCTGTAACTCCTTTCTTGCTAAACCTCATTCCTGATGACAGGAACACTGAAACCAGACTGCCTGATTTCAGGTTACTAGCTGAGCAAATTACTTAGCCTTTCTTCACCTCAATTGTGCTCATTTGAAATGGAAATAATAATAGTATCAGTCTCAAAGAGTTACTAGGATTAAATGAGTTAATAAATGTAAAATGTTTAGCAAAACATCTGTTTATCATAGGAAAATGGTCAGTCTGTGGAGGTAGTACAATAATATACTACAGCTATGCACTTGGGAGGAGATGTAATTTAACTCTTAGTTTCCAGAGAAGGCACATTCTTTGGAATTTCCTACTAGAGCAGTGGTCTACAAAGAAGAGTAGATGCTACTCAGAGAATATGAGATCATCTAGTGTAATTTGGAAAGAAAAAGCATACCAAGAAACATAAGAGTTTGTCAGTGGTTCTTCATTGCCATGGCAGTGAATTCTCTGGACTTCCCATCTAGTTCTTGGCATTATTGATCTTTGATAAACATGTCTCTTCTTTATGGAGGATAGGATTTTTTTTCCTGGCCCTCTTTTGAGGGACCATGCTATTATATTTGGTGGGACCATGCTATTATATTTGGCCAATGAACTATGAGTGGAAATCTCCATCAGCCTGAGTCCCTGAGTGAATACAGCAAGCAAAGCCCTGACCACACGATGATATGCAGTGAACATGGAACTTGATGTTTTCGGGTGGTTTGGGATAGGTTCATTGACACAGAGTCTTTCTTCTCTCTTTTTTTTTTTTGGCTATATAGATAATTTAATAGATACTGAAATACCTAGTCTTTTTTTTTCACTAAAATAATTTCATATAATACATTTTTATATACACACAAGTCTTGATTTCCTAATCTGTGTCTATTCAACAATGTACAAGAGCATCGTTGCTAAATGGCTTTATCTTCCCACTTATATGTTATTGTTAACTTGCTTTAGTATACATAATTCTCTTAAAATTCCTTCATTTTGTTGAAAATTAACTGTATTTCATCTTTCCTTATGATTGAATAGTATTCTGTAGAGTGGACCGACCATATCTTACTGACCTAGTCATCTGGCAATGGGCATTTAGGCTGCTTTCATTTCCTGGCTATAATTAAAAATGCTGATACAAAAATAGCAGAATGTATGCATTTTTTTGTGTAGATGATTTCCTGTTCTTTGGGTAGATGCCCTAGAGTGGGACTGCTGGATAAGACAGTATTTCCATTTTTATTTTTTTAAGATTTATTTATGCATACAAGAACTGGGGTGTAGGCCAGAAGTGTGAAGGTGAGAGGATTCACTAGAGACAGAGTGGGGATCAGAACAGACTAATCTACTGAAATACACTGCTGAGAGGAGCAGCAAGACAGGAGTCTGCTGGACCACATGGGTTAGCTCCCTGACTGGGGTTCAAACTCATGCCGCAGTGGCTGTCGATAGCTTGATAGAACTGAGACTTTAACCCCTGTACCACGCGGGAGGCCCCATTTTTAGTTTTTAAGGGTAAATTCAGATTGCTTTCCATAACATTTGCACCAGTTTACCTTCCCAGTAATAGTATATGGGATTGCTCTTTCTCCATATCCTCTTCAGTACTTCTTGGTGGAAGTCTTTTTAATATGTGTCATTTTCATGGGTATGAGATGGCATCTCATTGTGGTTACAGCTTCTATCTCTCCTATTGGAAAAATGATGAATATTTTTTCATATGTTTGTTGGCCTTCTTGATTTATTTTTTTATTGTTGAATTTTGTGAGCTTTTTGTCTATCTTGAATAGTATTGTGTGAATATTTCTTCTATTCAGTAGAGTGTCTTTTTTTAAAAAGTGATGCAACATTGGATTACAATACCTTATATGAATTGGAGGTATAAGATCATATACGTGAAGTGTATATTACCATACCACAACAGGATGCCATTTTAGTCTTCTTGGAGTTTTGTTTGTTTGTTTGTTTGTTTGTTTTTACTCTGTAAGAGATTTTTGAAGAAATCTCAATTTTTTTTTTTGGTTATTGTTTCCTTTGCCTTAGATGTTGAGGCTCTAAAAACATCGTTGTTGATGTCATGAAACATATGGACAATATTTTCTTCTATATATATTTGTTCTACGTATTATGTCTGAATCATTACTCCATTTGGAATTTGTTTCTGGCCAATCATTACTCTGTTTAATATTTATTTGGAATTAGAAAGTGATCTAATTTTATTTTTTTATGGGTGGCTTTCCAATTTTCGCTGCACTGTTTATTATTTTTTTTAGATTTTATTTTTTTTAAAAAGATTTATTTATTTATGCATACAAGCCCTGGGGTACAGGCCAGAAGTGTGGGGGGTAAGAGGATTCACCACAGACAGAGCTGGGAGCAGAACAGGCAGATCAATGGAAGTACACTGCTGAGGGGAGCAGCGGGCACAGCAGGAGAGTCTGCTGCGCCATGTGGGTCCCCTCTCCAGCCAGCAGCAGGAATGGAACTTGTGCTGCAGTGGTTGCGGTTTGCTCACAGTGTGTTGCTTAACCCACTGCGCCACCAGGGAGGCCCCTCTCTGCACTGTTTAAATGAAGATACTGCTCTCCTCTTTGTATGATTATTACAACTTTATCGTAGATTAGGTACTGATCTGTGCATGGGTTTATTTCTGGATTTTGAATTCTATTTGATTTTTTTAAGATTGATTTATCTATGCATACAAGAGCTGGGGTATAGGCCAGAGGTCTGAGGAGGGTGAGAGGATTCACCAGAGAAAGAGTGGGGAGCAGAACAGGCAGATTGACTGAAATACACTGCTGAGGGGAGCAGTGGGTGAGCCAGAGAGATCTGCTGTACCATGTGGGTCCTCTCCCTGTCCCAGGATTGAACTCACGCATTGTACAGCAGATGCTTCACAGTGTTGTGCTCAACCCACTGCGCCACTAGTGAGGCCTGAATTCTAAATGATTTATCCACTTATCTGTTTTGTGCTGATATATTTATACTGCTTTATAGTTGAGTCTGAAATCAGGTGATGTGATACTTCTCTCCATTTTTTTTCAGGAAAAATTGTTTTTGCAACTTGATCCCTTTTGTAGTTCCATATCAATTATTCTTTTGTTCAATTTGCATATTTGTTTTTGTTCAATTTCTTTAAAAATATTGATAGTATTTTTATGAAGACTGTGTTAAATTCACCAGAATTGTCATTTTGATTATATTGTTTCTTCCCATCTGTGAGCATGGGATTGCCTTCCATTTCCTTGTGTCCACTATCTGATTCTTGTGACAAATCTTGCAGTTCTCTTTGTATTGGTCCTTTACCTCCTTAGATAGATTATTTCTGAGGTAGTTAATTCTTTTTAAAGCATTTTAAAACAGAATGGTTGATTTCTTTTGCTTCTTATTCATTGTATGTACAAAGCTATGGATTTTTGTGTGTTGATTTTGAAACCTGTCACATATATATATACATCTATTGTTTCTAGGAATATTATGATGGTGTCTTTAGAGTTTTCTACATCTAACATCATATCACATGTGAATAGTGTTAGTTTCACTTTTTTTTCTAGCTTGGATATCCTTTATTTCATGTTGTCTGTTAACTCTGGCCAAATACTCCATTACTAAGTTAAACAGAACTGTTAACAATGAGCACTGTTGTTTGATACAGATCTTAAGGGGAAAGCCTTGAGTTAGTCTTTTTTTTTTTTTCATCAGCATATGGCACATTTATTAAAGGGAAAAAAGGAAAGAGACATCTTCACAGACACAGATGGGCAGAGAGCTGCTTTTTGAAAGGGTATGCTTAAGGAAGGGAGATGCCTGCATATACATAGGGAGGTAATGAACTGTGTTTTGGTCAAGGGTGTCTTTTTATAATGGCATTTGATGGAATCACTGTAAAATTTATTGCCTTGGGATTAGATTCAGTTGGTCTTCTATGATTGCTAATCCTTTCTGCCTCCATCTGTGGCTGATAATTTTTTCTGACCACACTTAAGATTCCTGGAAACTTTCATAACTGTGTTAGTTTAAGATTTGTTAATCATCCCTATCCCCACCTTTGGTGGTATCCCTGTGAGATCTTTTATCCGAAATTTTTCTATTCTCTGCTTCTATCAAACCCTTCCTGACCATATCTGGCCCAAAGTCTTTGGGGGTTTAAAGGGAGGAGGTTTATTTATTGTAACTACTTCCGGCTGGAGTAGGGAGTAGAGTGCTCCCTGCCTAAGGGGTCTGGAATATGGTTTCCATAATGCTAGTCCCTGAACTAACAAGTGATTGGTCTTTTGTGTTGGTTCTGAAAGGTGGAGTGTGGTGTAGCTTGAACCTAAGAGGTGAGGTGTTTCATCTGGATGTTGTTCTTCTTGAAGAAGAGTTAGAATTTAACTCTCCTTAAGGAAGAAGAAATAAATTTAACAATGAAATTGTGCATGCAATGTCCAGAGAAGAGAATGAGAAATACTGCAACAGTTATAAGAGTCCCAGGAAAAGCAGTATCAACAGAAAGACTTGTAGCTTTCAGTCTTTCATCATTAAGTATTATATTGAATGGTAGTTTGAGATATGGCCTTTTCTATTGAAGTAGGTTCCCTATATTCCCATCTTATTTAGAATTTTTGCCATATTTAGATTCAATTGCATCTACTAATATTTTCATTCAAGTGGAGTTCCATCGTGTAATGGTTAGCACTCTGGGCTCTTATGTTATCATATGATTTTATTCCTTTGCTTTTGTTGGTATGATGTATTAAATTGACTGATTTATATTTATTAAACCACCCTTGCTTCTCTGGCCTAATTGATTATGATCTATAATCTTTGTGATGTATTGTTGAAATTGATGTACTTGTATTTTCTTGAAGATTCTTGTATTGGTGTAAATCAGGGATATATAATAGTTTTCCTTTGTTGTCTTCAATATCAGAGTAATGGTCACATTGTAAAATATATTAGGTAGCATTTCCTCTTCTTGTATTTTTTAAAAATACTTTGAGCAAAATGGGCATTAGTCTTAACATTTTTGTTAAAGTTAGATAAAATTTCTGTTGTTTAATACACCAAGTCTGGGCCTCCCTGGTGGCGCAGTGGGTTAAGCAACGCACTGTGAAGCTAGACCACAGCCAATGCAGCACGAGTTCGATCCCTGCTGCCGGCCAGGCGGGGGACCCATATGGCGCAGCAGACCTCTCCTGCTGTGCCCGCTGCTCCCTCAGCAGTGTACTTCCGTTGGTCTGCCTGTTCTGCTCCCTGCTCTCTGTGGTGAATCCTCTCACCGCCCCCCCCCCCCACACCTCTGGCCTGTACCCCAGCGCTTGTATGCAAAAATAAATAAATCTTAAAAAAAGAGATTTAAAAAAAAATAATAACACACCAAGTCTGTTGTTTTGTTATGGTAACTCAAAGCAGACTAAAATACACACACACACACACACACATATGTATTTCTAAGTACATGCACACTTATCACATATTTTTTTAAGAATTATTTATTTTATATAAGAACTGGGGTATAGGCCAGAGTTGTTTGAGGTGAGAGGATTCATAAGAGACAGCACGTTCATATCGCTTACTGCTTATAGCAGTGAAAAATTGGATAGGTGAAAATAACCTCTTAGTAGGGGACTGGTTAAATAAATTATGGCAGAAACATTCCTTGGAGTACCATCTAGCCATTAAACATAACATAAACATAAACATATCCAGAATGTTAAGAATTGAGTCTACACGATTTATAGTTATAGTTTCTAGTTTTATTTATATACTTGTATTGTCTATTTTTCCATAATTGACTATTTTTATAATATTTCAACTTGTAAAAAGTATTAAAACACTGCATAGGAAATTTGTATATATAGATAATCTTTTTTTGGGAAGACATGTTTGTTTTATAGGAATTATTTTTTCTGGATTTAGTTGTACAAGAAATAAGAGTTTAGGGCCACCCCTTTTTTTTTCTTAAGATTTATTTATTTATGCATGCAAGAACTGGACAGGCCAGAGGAGTGGGGTGTGAGAGGATTCACCAGAGATAGAGTGGGGAACAGAATAGGCAGACTGACTGAAGCACTAATAACTGCCTGGTTTATAATAACAAGCACTAACATATGTAGTACTTAACGTTGTTATTCTAGTTAACTTATTTTAGAGTATCATAAGCCAGAGTAATTTAAGAAAGCAATATGTGAGATAATTGAAAAAGATTTTGTCAATGTAAGTACCCATTAAATATTCTCTTGAGTAGATAATTTATGTCAACTTTCTTTTGGAACTGTCAGATGTGTAGTTTGTTTTTAAAAAGCTAATTGTGCTAGAGTATGGAATCTGTCCAAATATGCTTTACATCACACCAATTAAAGAAACTACGTTGTGAACTAATTTTCAGTGTTGAAAAATGTCCTTAATGTACTTTTAACAATAAATATAACTAAAAGCAGCACTTGGAACTGTCTTCTGGACCTTAAATCTTAAACTCTTCCAGGCTTATTCCATGATCATTTTTTTAAAAAGATTTATTTACTTATGCATACAAGAAGCTGGGGTACAGGCCAGAGTGGTGGGAGGTGAGAGGATTCACCAGACAGAGCAGGGAGCAGAACAGGCAGACTGACGGAAACACACCTCCAAGGGCAGCAACACACCTCCAAGGGCAGCAGCGGGCGAGGCAGGAGAGGTCTGCTATGCCATGTGGGTCCCCTCCCTGGCCGGCAGCAGGGATCGAACTCGTGCTGCAGTGGCTGCGGTCTGCTTCACAGTGCGTTGCTTAACCCACTGCACCACCAGGGAGGCCCCTATTCCATGATCATTTTAAAGAGTTTCCTGATCTAACACTTTGTGTCAAGGCCAGAGAGTTACTACAACATAACTTTTATGTGATAGAATTAGACTACATCTTTTTTTTTGGTCACTTTTTACCACTTCCTGTAAGTTTTAGCTAAGCAGCTAGCCTTCAATTTAGAAGTGTGTCCTTAATAAGTAGTTTTGTATCATACTCTTGAAGATTTATTGAATTTTTAACCATTTTTTATAACCTTCCTCTAAGGTATTCCCATCTGTCAGCAACACTTAATTTGGAATAACATGGAACTTGAAGATGATTATTGCTTGAATGATTACAAGTGAGTGTAACTGCATATTGCTGTTTTATAGATGTTTAATATTATGACTCCATGTACCAGTGTTTTTGTTCTGAATCCTTGAAGCACGTCTCTTCTTCTAAATTGTTCTGATCTCTAGAATTCAGTGTCAGTCCTGAACTTTAAGATGTGTTGACTCTATATCCTGATTTTATTACTCTGATTCTTTATTATTCATACCAAATTGTTTGTCCCCTGTCAGTTTAGACCTTCCTCTTACTGTTTCTTCTTGGCTCCTTTCTTTGTATATTGACCTATTTCCATTTGGTTACTTTTCTTTCCATTTTCATGGAAGTGTTGTATGAGAAAATACTGTTTTTCACCAGTCTTTCCTTTTTCATTATGCTTGCCTTCTGTTACTAAGTGACATTGCGTGCACCACTGATAGATAGCAGGATACACTGTTCACCCATTGTTTCTTCCTTCTTTCTTCTAACTATATACTCTTCAGAGCAGAGGGGCTAGAGATAATGCAGAATAGCTGGAAGAGCATTAAGAGTTGTTGATTTTCTAGTTTCCTATTTTCTACTTTATTATACAGATGTTATTTTCCAGCACTTTGCATCTTGAACAAGCCTCTTTTCTTCTTCAGGCGTCTTTTTCCTATATGTGTGAAATGAAGAGGCTAAGTCATATGATTAGAGATCCTTTCCAATACTTTAATTCTGGAATTTCATGTCATCTTTAAGAGTTATGGAAACTTCACTTTTCCATCACTTATATAAGTAAAGAGCATTTTATATTTATGAACTTTGCTTTGTTTATATATATATATATAGTAGAGAATAGGCACTATACCTGATAAAACAGGATATGTTTTGTGTGTGTGTGTGTGTTTGTATAAAATGTTGAATGCATTTTGATGATTATGGGTTATTTTTGTGTTAACTATCCACAGCATTTCAGAAGGTTGTACCTTGAAGCTGGTATTGGCTATGCGTGGTGGACCTATAAATACTAGAAGAGGTAGGCATGTTCAAATTATATTAAAATATCCTGATAATAATAATTTCCATGCCAGTTTTTTTATAGCCTCAGGTTATATTCACATTTTCTGTTGTTAAGTCTTAGAGGAACCATATATTCATATTCTAGAAATTCTCATGATTCCTGTTTCAACTCAGGGAGATTTAAAACTAAACCTTACTGGTATAGGGAAGAGGGAATGGGATGGCACAGTATAAATAATATGTTGTTATTGTGTTTGTGTTTATAGCATCTTGATGCTTTTGTTATTCACTCTTGAATCTTCAGTACTGGGTACTAGTGATTATTACAGCAAATTCTAAAGACAACTGTTAGCTTGTTTTGTGATACATTTGAGTTTCGTGGATATATTCATGGTCCTATTAATTCCTTTTTTCCAGAATATGATGGGGTCTGGGAATCAATTCAATCACTCAGCAAATACATATAAAGTATCTATTAGATGTGCAGAGTGCCAAGTGCAGTAAACATTTAGAAAGAAGCACTGCTTCAAACACTTCTCACAGTAAACATGTAAAGAATTGATGTCATTTCAAGCAGCCATAAGTACTGTGGATGAAATAGGGTAGTGTGATTGTGTCCACAGAAATAGAATTAGAAGGAAGATGATTGTGAATGGGCCTTCAGAGAAGATTAGCAGAGATTTCATTAACAAAAAGTTCTGAGCATAACAAGATCTGGAAGTGTTCACACTCCACTGTAGGCTTGCTTCTTTCACAAGACAAATTTTATCTCTCTTTCATAATCTTGAATATAGGGTTATCACCATCTTTTCCCTAGTTAATTCAATAGTATTTTGTGAGGTATGTTACTTTGACTGTTGGATTGTTTTGAATAGGTTAGAAAAAACAAAGATAATACTGTTAGAGTTGATTAACTAGCTCTCCTAAAAGAAAGGACTTTCTATTAATTGGACTTACAAAATTACCCTTCATGGACATAAGGTGATAATAGTACCAATTATGAAGGTAATACAGGACCGAAGTGTGTATATATATACACACACCCACCATGTGGAGTCCATACATATACATATTCAATCCATGTGCCTCCTTAACTAAGGCATACTATGTTGGTTTAAACAAGACTTTTACAGGCCAGAGTGGTGGGAGGTGAGAGGATTCACCAGACAGAGCAGGGAGCAGAACAGGCAGACTGACGGAAACACACCTCCAAGGGCAGCAGCGGGCGAGGCAGGAGAGGTCTGCTATGCCATGTGGGTCCCCTCCCTGGCCGACAGCAGGGATCGAACTCGTGTTGCAGTGGCTGAGGTTTGCTTCACAGTGTGTTGCTTAACCCACTGCGCCATGAGGGAGGCCCAACATTTCCATTTTTAAATAAATGTAATGTGGAAAGTGTATTAACTTAAAAATGGTGAGAACTTGTTATAAAAATGTTTTTTTTAAAGATTTATTTTTTTATGCATACAAGAGCTGGGGTACAGGTCAGAGTCCAGGGAGGTGAGAGGATCCACCAGAGACAGAGTGGGAAGCAGAACAGGCAGATCTACTGAAATACACTGATGAGGGCAGCAGCGGGCACTGCAGGAGAGGTCTGCTGCGCTATGTGGGACTCCTCCCTGGACGGCCGCAGGGATCAAACTCGTGTTGAAATGGTTGCGGTTTGCTTCATAGTGTGTTGCTTAACCTGCTGCGCCACCAGGGAGGCCCCCCCAAAATGTTTTTTAGTAGTGACACTTTTTGTGCCTATGGAACAGCCAATCAAGTTTTTTTTTAATTTTTAAAAATGTATTTATATTATATATTTTACATCAGTGTTAATTTTCATACAATATTTTCTTTCTCTTTTCAGATGTAGTCCCCATAAAATTCCCACCAGCAATTCACTTGTGCACTATCACCATAATCCCTTGTGCTTTTAAACTCCCCTGTATAATGTCTCTGCCAATCAAGCATTTTTTAATATAAGCTAAATCTTGTATTTCCAAAGTTTTTGTATTTAATAGTGGTGGTATTGAATTTAGACTATAGAAACATCTTCAATGTTTTTACCTTCTTGCTTTTAGAACTTAATATGTCTTATCACAGTAACCTTTTTAAAAGGTAGTACATCAGTGTGATTCTGTTAATAAGTAAGCTACTTGAAAGTTAAAGATTTGGGGAAACTCTTGCCTTTTTTAGGAACCGGTGTTAAGGGCAACTTTCTGTGGCTTGACATGTCTTTGGGAACAAATTTTATTTTTCTTGTAAGCTCTATGTCAACTCTCAAGCCTGGGGATTCAGAAGCTTTTAGAACACTCACTACGTGAGCCAGCACTCTTGAGGCTTCTTCCTACCCACCACAGGTGTAGAATGCGTAGCTGCTGTGGACAAGAATGGGTCGTAATGATGACTCTTGTATCATTCAAATCTGAGGACAATAGTGGGCCCTACAATCTCAGGGGATTTGGAGTAGCCCCAGTTCATGTGCTTTAACAAACTGGACACTTGGATACCTATTAGGACATTTGGGATCCTGAAAAAATGCTTTCAAGAAACATGCTAACTTGCAAACGTTGCAGTTTTAGTAAGCTAAGTCGCCCCCTGGTGTTCTGAGTTATTGTGTACTTTTAATTACCTAATTTCATGTCAAGAAACAACTCTAAGAATCAGCCTATATATAAAACCAGAAAGAAAAAGAGAGATTCACTTGTTTCTTATTTCTTACATGTCTGTCAATTGTGTTTATTTTTTTTACTTAATAGGTTTTAAATTGATTTTAAATTACTGCTGAAACAAATATAGGAAGCAGAAGTTGTAAAGTAAAAACACTCAGATAATAATGTCATAGAGTTAACAGATATAAAACTCTAGTGACTAAGGAAAAACCACAGGTATTTGTTTAAACCTCTTTTTGTACATAAGAACATAATAATGCATTTCATTTTTTTTTTCATAAAACACTACATAGGGAATGCTATATTATGTCTATAAAAAGACCAGAAACTTACTTGAAAAATACCATGTATATGTTATATGCACAGAATTATTGTTCAGATTCATTCAGACATTATATACTGTCACTATACTAAGGTGCATCAAATTGGTGTAAGTTGAATGCCTGTTTATCACTCTTTTCATTTGTAGTTCCAATGGAAGATCCGCTTAGGGAGATGGCTGAGTACATGGATTCCAATCGAGATGAGGTCTGGGAGAAGACCTCCTGCAACAAACAAGTTACATTTTTGGTATACCGAGAAGGAGATCAATTAAATTTCTTTCGTGTAGTTGATAGGGGAGATGGAACTTTAACACCATTATCTGAATCTTTAAGGTAAATGGATTTTTGTCACTTTAGAGGAGCACATCATATGAAACGCTTCATAAACTCTGTTTATATTGTGTTATCAAAATAATTTTATATTTATAAGACTTTTATATTTAATATTTATAATTTATAATATATATTTTATATTTATAATAATTTTATATTTATAAAAACATCATACATTTTCTTCTACCCCCTGCCCCATGTATGTAATTTGAAATTGTCCTTCAGAGATTGATTTAGGGAATAATTTCTTTTTTTTAAAGATTTATTTATTTATGCATACCAGAGCTGGGGTACAGGCCAGAGTCATGGGAGGTGAGAGGATTCACCAGAGACAGAGTGGGGAGCAGCACAGGCAGACTAACTGAAACACACTGCCGAGGGCAGCAGCAGGCGAGGCAGGAGAGGTCTGCTATGCCATGTGGGTCCCCTCCCTGGCCAGGGATTGAACTCGCACTGCTGTACTATGGATATTTCACAGTGTAGCGCTCAACCCACTGTGCCACTAGGGAGACCATTTACTGAACTTTAATAAATTACAACTACATTACAGTCTACATTACAAACTGGATTACAAAGATGAATGTTCCTCCTCTCATGTGGCATGCACAATCTGCTGTAGGTAGGATCCATAATATAACTTTGATGATTATTATAAAAAGTTATCAACATCTCTACACAACTTTAGTTGTCCTTTATTTAAGGGGCGTTTATTTTTCTTAAAAGGGAACAGAAGTTAGGCAAAACCCATGATAAGAAGCAGCTTTAAATGAAGGAGAGACATTGGCTAAATGAACAAAGGAAATAGAGGTATAGGTAACTAAATTTAATCCCACAATATATACAGCTAATGGTAAAACCATTCAGCAAAAAACTTGTAATCTGGAAAACAACTTCTGTGGGTCAGGAGTCTAGACAAAGTACTCTACTCAGGGTCTCACAAAGCTGTAATCAAAGTGTTGTCAAAAGTGCATAGATAATCTTCCAAGTTCATTCATTTTGTTGGCATAATTCATTTCCTGGTGGTTTGTGAGTAATGGCCCTGGTATTTTGCTGACTATAACGAGAGGCTCTTTCAGATCCCTCTTGATTCATTTAGAACCAGCTGATTGGGGGCATAAATTACACCTGCAAAATCCTTTTATGTTTGCCGTATTCTGTTGTATATCACAGGTCATGTCCAATCGTAAGGGTAGGAGATTATACAGAAGTCTGAACTCCAGGATCTGAGAGCAGCACAGGTTTCTGCCCATCATAGAGTGTTATATGAAAGAAAGTTTAGACTCCTCCTTTGTGGTCACAAAGAGTGTTGAAATATGTTACATTTGATCATATTACTAAATTAAAAGATTTAAAAAATAAATACAGCATTCATGAAAATATTTAGAATATTTGAATGTAAAGATATTTTTGGATTAAATTTATAAATTACTATGTTATCTTAGTCTAGTTACATATTTCCATTTGAAAAAAAATTGTGATTGGCTTTTAACTGACCTCATGAGTCTGTGCTTTGTGAGACAAAACACAATAATGGGTACTTTGAAAAAATTAGGTGAATTTAAAGGCTTTTTTATCCTTTAAAGTACATCCATTGAATTATTTATCATGATTGTACATTTTTACACATACTTTTCTCCATAGAGAAATTAAAGGACTAGTTTTTTAATGACAGGAAGGTTGAGTCAGAAACCTCTTTCAGTATTCAATATAGTTAAAATTAAAACACCCGGGGCCTCCCTGGTGGCGCAGTGGATTAAGCAACGCACTATGAAGCAAACCGCAGCCACTGCGGCATAAGTTTGATCCCTGCTGCTGGCCAGGGAGGGGACCCACATGGCACAGCGGACCTCTCCTGCTGTGCCCGCTGCTCCCCTCAGCAGTGTATTTCAGTAGATCTGCCTGTTCTGCTCCCAGCTCTGTCTGTGGTGAATCCTCTCACCCCCCACACTTCTGGCCTGTACCCCAGCTTCTTGTATGCATAAACAAATAAATGTTTAAAAAAAATTAAAACACCCAATGATATAACAAAGAAGTACTTGAAGTTAAATAATGCAAGGTAACCAAGAATAGAATTGAGTCATCTCATTTCCAACTCCAAGGGTGAACTTGCAGAAATTTTCACTCAGCTCCTCTTTTCAAGTATATAGTTAACCTTGAGACAAAAATCTCTCACTTAGTTGGGTACACAAGCGCTGTGCAGTAAGATCTGTTGTTGGTGCTTGAGGAAGCAACAGGAAGTAGTAAAAAGAATGGACTTTGGAACCACACAGATGTGGGATATGAATTTTAGGTCTACCATCTACGAACTCTCTGGTCTGAGCAAAATCAACCATTTTAAATTATAGTTTCTTTATTTATAAAAGTGGCATATAATGTCACCTTCAATGGGGACCTTTTAATACCACCTTTTATGAGGATTAGAAATAGTATGTGGAAAGTGCGTGGTAGACTAGGCATTCAGTAAATGGTAGTAATGTTACTAATTTAGTAGTATCAATTTTCACACTAACATAGGCATCTACAAAAGGTGGAAGTGTTGGTCACAAGTCAGCTACTTAGGGACTGAGTTGCTTATGGAGGCCAGTTCCTGCTGTTCTTCCTTTTAATACCTATGTCTGCTGTGCCCCTGATTAACTCATGGTTTCAAAATGTCATCAGTTCCACCCTGTAAAATTCAGGATTGAGCCTATTTACTTTTGATTTTGTTTTTATTTGGTGGTGCTATGTGCTTCAGAAATGTTGTTGAGTATACCCTATTAAGCTATCCTAAATTATTTCTACTTTTTATAAACATATAGACAGGAAATCTCATTAAACCTGGTGGTTCTTTAGCATAGATACGTAGAAGTAAATCCAGCACAGTGACTAATATACATTCTTACTCATTCTTACTCTGCCCTATTTAAAATTCTACTCTTCAAATATGCCTAACTTGTGTTTTTTTCCTAAATCCTTTTCATTCTGATTTCCCCAATAATGAAAAAATTGAATGAAATTTCAGTAATATTTGTGTTCAGTTAAGCCAACATTTATTAGATGTGGGTCCTCCCTGGTGGTACAGGGGCTAAAGACACAGCACTATCAAACTATTGCCAGCTACTGCAGCATGAGTTCGATCCCTGGCCAGGGAGCTAACCCACTTATAGCACAGCAGGCCTCTCCTGTCTGGCCCATGGCTACCCTCACCACTATATTCAGTGGATCTTCCTGTTCTGCTCTCCACTGTCTCTGGTGAGTCCTCTCACCCCCTGCACCTCTGGCCTACACCCTAGCTCTTGTATGCATAAATAAATACATCTTAAAAAAACATATTTATTAGATATATTCCAAACACCTTACCAGGTGCTGAGATTTGGAAGATGAACAAAGCCTAATATCTGCTTTCAGCTTTCTTGCATATGGAGTAAGAAGGAAGGTAGATTGTATGTATGTGAGGATAGTGTGATAAATGCCTTTATAGTATGTAGTCTAAGAGAAGATGAATAAATGTCATGGTGATTGATCAGTAATTGAAATGTCTTACATGTCTAATTTGTGTTATGATTTCACAGGAGTGTCTTTTTCCATGTTAAAACTGTACTATTCTTAATGGTTATGTTCCCAAACATACTGAGAAAGATTTCAAGTTACCTGTAATTTTGTTAAGAATAGAAAATGTTCTGATGACAATGTGAGTTCCTTTTTTAGTAAAAATTCTGTCAAGGTGAATAAAATTCTAGACATCTGTGTCACTTTCTTTCTCACTCTGGTTAATGGAAATTGGATTAGTTTGTGCTCTAGGTTACACGACTACTAGTACTGGTAAGTTCAAGTCAGAACCTTTTTGTGGAATGGGATTTTTGCTTCTATGGCAATAATATAGCAGGTGCCGAAAGAACTTCACATACAGTATACTTACTTCAGAGAAATTCAGCTTTAGCAATGCTAGATCATGATGTTTATCCTATTTTTTCCCTATGAAATATATTTTTGAATATATTTACCTTGCATTTACATTAACAAATGGATTTATTGTCTTACTTTTAGCAGCATATATATATATGCACACACATATATAGATAAAAATATATACATATATAGTTTTATTGCACAAAGAATATGTTTAGTCACTGGGCAGGTATCAAACACATTAATAATGGTTGTCATTTTCTTTGCAGTGGTGGTTCTGTGTATAATTTGTATACTGATGAGGATGAAGAAATTGAGTCTTCACCTTCTGGGCAACAGATAATTGAAAATTCAATAACTATGAATAAGATGAAGCTGCTGAAGGCTAAGATGGAGAACATGAATCTCAGCAAAAAGGTGAAGCACTTTATTGGTGCTTAGGCCTTTTTCTCTCTTACCCCTGCAGGGCTCACAGCATTGAGGTCTGTTGGTAATTGTGAAAAAGTTTATTTATAAAATATTATTTCAAGTTTCTGGCCTCAGTTATTTACTGAAATTGAAAGTGATGAATTAATCTTTTAGATCAGTTACATATCTAATATGATTATACTGCAATTAAAATAATTCATGTTTTTAAAATATTTTGTAGTTCTGGAGCTAAAAAGGATAATGAGATAGCCTACTTTTAATTTTTTAAAATGTTCCATTAGTATTTATTTACAATGGATATCATCTCTTTTTGGGTGCTAATAACAAGTATATCTATGTTCAACTTTACATGATATTGTCAGTTTTCCAAAGTGGTATCAAATAATTGAACCTTTACATTCTGGTCAGTAATGGGAGTGGTAGTGTTCATACATATTAGCCAGTATTTGGTTTAATCCTTTTTTATTTTTCCTTCCTGGTTGATATGCAGTTCTAATATGCATTTCTCTTGACTAATGAAGTTGAACCCCTTTGATATGTGTATTGGATATTTGTGATATCTTTTTTTTGGTAAATACCCTTTAGATGTTTTACCCATTTTTTTATTGGGTTGCATGTTTTTTGCTTTACTCATTTTTTAAAGATATTTATATATTCTATATATGTATATCACATATGTCATATATATTGTCATATGTCATATATGTATCTCTCACCACTATTATTTTATTTTTGTTCATTAATGACTCATTCCCTTTTCTTTATTGAAATATAATGCATATATATAATAAAGTTCACAATTTTTAAATGCACATCTTGGTGAATTTTTACATGTATATACCCTCATGTAGGTATATTTAATCTAAATTAAAATTTCCATGTTTCCTTATAACCTTTCCTAGTCAATAGAAACCTTCTCCCACTCCCAGAAATAACAATTATTCTTATTATCTGTCACCATAAAATTTTTGTTGTTTTTGAGCTTTGTGTAAATGAAGTAATGTAAATATACCCTTTTTTTAATCAAGTTTCTTTTGCTCAGTGTTATACTTTAACAGTTCATCCATATTGTGTAGATCAGATCATTCCTTTTCCACTGCTGCATGCTTCTCCATTGTATGACTGTACCTCAATTTGTTTTTCTCCTTTTGATAAATATTGGGATGTTTCTGGATTGGGATTTCCCTTAATAAGGCTCCTTTGAACATTCTTTTGTTTTTTTAAAAAAATATTTATTTATATATGCATCCAAGAGCTGGGGTACAAGGCAGAGGTAAGGGGGTAGTGGTGAGAGGATTCACTAGTGACAGAGTTGGGAGCAGAACAGGCAGGTCTACTGAAATATACTGCTGAGGAGAGCAGCAGCATGAGACAGGAGAGGTCTGCTGCACCTTGTGAGTTAGTTCCCTGGCCAGGATCGAACTTGTGCTGTAGTGGCTGCAGACAGCTTTATAGTGCTGTGACTTTAACCCTTGGCCACCAGGGAGGCCCTCCTTTGAACATTCTTATACATTTCATTTGTGACATTCTTTTCTATGAGGCATAAACCTAGGAATGGATTTGCAGAGTCAGAATAGTTATATGTGTAGCTTAGTAATTATGCCAGTTTGAATCAATTTGGGCTCCCATTAGTAGCAGCATGAGTGTTCCATTTTGTGTCACATGCTTGCCAGCCTTGATATCATCAGTCTTTTCATTTTAGCTATTTTGGGGAATGTTTAGGGATTTTAATTTACATTTCTCTGGTAAGGAATAATATTGACCATTAAGATTTTTACCTTTGGTATCAACAGTCTATATCATGTGAACCACATTGTTTATAAATAGGACAATTTGTTTAAAAAGATGATTTTTGTCAAGTGCCTGTTCAACTCTTTTTGGCCCTATTTTTCTTATTGGCTTGTCTCCATTTTGCTTATTGATTTGTGGGCATTTTTATATACTGTGGATACAAATTCTTTTTCAGATATATAATTTAATAAATATTCTAACAGTAAAGAGCTGGCTAGCTCTTTTACTTTCTCATTATCTTAATAAATAATTTTAATATATTCTAACCAGTTTTCCTTTTATGATTGCCACTTCTTATTACTTTTCAATGATATTTCCCGCCACAGGTTCTGAGCATATGTGCTTTTCTCCAAAAGCTCTGTGGTTATTTCTCTCTCATTTAGATTTATAATCTTATCTGCAAAAAGTACCACTTTTGTGAAAGTATAATGTGAAATGGGGTGATGCTAATTTTTTCCAGTTGACTCACCTGTGTTTAAAAGAAATCCTTTCTCTATAGTCCTAAATGTTGAGGCACTTAATGAGAGAACAGACATCAGAATACAAGAAGCAAAAACTGCAAAGAGAGATAAACAAATCTATAGGTAGAGGATTTTATCTTCCATAGAGTATTTAAACATCTCCAGTCTTGAAATTTGATAGAAAATCAGAAATGATATGAGATAACTTGAACAATACTTACTTGTCCAAACTTATATTTACAGATGTTCCAAGTAAGAATAGTAGAATACATATTCTTGTCAGTGTACTCAAACACTTACGTGGGTAAACCATATTGTGTGTTTATCAATCAAATTCTAACAAACTTTAAAGAATAAACTCATATAAAAACTGGGTTTCATTCATGGCCTAGGGGTTAAGTATCAGCGCTTTCACCTTGATGATCTGAGTTCAATCCTCAGCCAGGAAGCTAACCCACATATGGCGCAGCAGACCTCTCCAATCTCTCCTGCTGCTTCCCTTAGCTGTATATTTCAGTGAAGTCTGCCTGTTCTTCTGTGTACTCTGTCTCTAGTGAATCCTCTGGCCTCACACCTCTGGCCTATACTCCAGATCTTCTACATAAAAAAAAAGGTGCCTAACTTATTATATATATAATATATATAATTATATACATAATATATTATTATATTATATAATTATATAATATGATATATAATATAATAATATAATATAACATTATATATTATAATATATAATATATTATATAATATATATATTATATATATAAATTCCCCCATTTTTACACGGAATAAAATTAGCGGTGACAGTAACAGAAAAATATCTGGAAAATCTAATATTTTGGAAATAAGAGGCTATTAAGTAATTGATTTGCCAAGGAAGAAATCCAAAAGGAAATTAGAAAGTATTTTGCACTGAATCAAAATGTTCTCATAATGTGGTGAATTTATTGTTTTGAAATATGTAGTCATTCTTACATTCTTGTAATGAACCACTCTTGATCCTCATGATGTGATATATTTTCTTCTTTGGCTTTAGATGTAATTTGCTTATTCTAGAAGTTATAATGTATTATATTTCATTTCTTATTTTCAGCTTGAATTTCTTTTCCTGGTATCAGGCCCATAACCCTTACTATGTTAACTGTTTTCATTTGTTTTGTATACCTTTTCCCAACTTTAGAGTTATGTTGCTTTAGATGGCAACTTTTAAATACAATAGAGTTACTTTTTGCTTTGTGAACAAATTTGAAGTTTGAAAACTAACAGTCATATTTACATTTATTGGTATGACTTTTGCATTTGATCTTGAATATCTTATTTAGATAATTTTACAATTTCTGGTGTATTTTCTTTTGTGTGTGTCTGGATATCTGTGTGTGTATTTTCTGATATTTCAGAAGGCTTTCATTATTTATAACTTTATATTATCTTTTAGCAAGTCCTTGATCTGCCTTTTCCTTATTTTATCTTTTACTCTTTTATTTGTCATCTTTAAAAGATATCTTTCAACTCCTACTTATTAAATTAAAATCAATTAGCTTATATTCTACTTCCTTTTTTCTCCTTCATTTTAAAATTTGACATTATATCTAAATTTTATTTTGAAAATATAACATTTAAAATCATTTTCCTGCTCTTCACCTACTAGTATTTAAGTTTTAGATGTTTAATTAAATATATCTCATGCTTGGCACCAGACTTTTTTATTAACATTTTTACATTTCTTTTTGGTCAGAAGAAACACATCTTGGTAAATTCCTCAAGCAAGGCTTAGAGTATAGTAGTAATCAATGAACTCTTGGATTTTTAAAATATTTTCTTTAGGCTTAACACTTAAAGTACAGTTTAGATATAAGATGCTTGGTTCACACTTTTTCCCCTTGCATTCTAAAAATGTGCTGCTGTGCTGTTGTCTTGCTTTGTATATTGGCTTTGGGAAATCTTAATTGTCAACCTGAATTTCAGTTCTTTGCAAATTCATCTCTTTGTTAGAAGAAAATGAAGAATCCATCCCCCTGTTAAATCTAATAGTTTTTACTAGGATATGTCTTAGAACTAATCAAAGGGTAATTTTCACTATACACTTCTAGTTTCTTCAGCATGAAGATTAAATTCTTCATGAAGTTTTCTTTTTAAGGATAATTTCTTAAGAGTATTTAAAAAATTTTAAGGACCTATTTTGTACATATATTGGATCTTTTTCTTCTATACAACCACTCTGATCCTTCTTAATTTTTTTTTTTTGTTTTCTAGGCATTTTCAGACTCAGTATTTTTAATGAAATCATCTATCTGTTCTATTTAAGTTTCTTTTTTTTTAGATTTATTTTTATTTATTTATGCATACAAGAACTGAGGTGTAGGCCAAAGGTGCAGCGTGTGGAGGGGGTGATGAGAGGATTCACCAGGGGCAGAGTGGGGAGCAGAACAGGCGGGGAGCAGCAGGCAGACAAAAGAGGTCTGCTGCGCCATGTGGGTTAGCTCCCTGGCTAGGAATCGAACTCATGCCACAATGGCTGGTAATACAGCTTGATAGCACTAAGACTTTAACCCCTGCACCACCAGGGAGGTCTCTTTTTGAAATATTCTTAAAGATGTTTGGATCACATTCACTACATTTGAATTCTATTATGATTTTGATTAATTTAAGATATTTTAAAAGATTAAAATTTTAAGCTTATGATTAAGAATTTTGCTGTCTCCTTCACTGAGTATAATTTTCTGAGAATGTTAAAGGAAAGTAAGTTTGTCTTATTTACTCTCTATGATTACTGTCAGTTTTGCTATAAAGAAAATACTGATTATGTTGTATATGGCATTTTTGACCTATAATCACCAATAAGTTTTCATAGAAAGTGACTAATGTTTGACTAGATAGGTACTGTAGAAAAGAGTTACAGGTTTGAAATACTCTCTTTGAGAGGCCTGCTTACAAAGTTGGCCCTTGGTTGGCTAATTTTTGCTGATGGGAAGAGAAAGTGACTGTGTAAAGGAATTATATATTTACTCTTTTCTTTTAGCCCAAGAAAGCTGTCAAGGTAAAACCTCGTC
Organism: Galemys pyrenaicus; assembly: GCA_019455555.1. Classification (NCBI taxonomy): domain Eukaryota; kingdom Metazoa; phylum Chordata; class Mammalia; order Eulipotyphla; family Talpidae; genus Galemys; species Galemys pyrenaicus. Next base: position 1,653,599 of record JAGFMF010011602.1, read on the forward strand.
CACCTATAACTCCTCGACCATCTAGTAGTTCCACAGCAGCTGCTCGCCACAGATTGTTAAGGGTTCTCCCCCACATTGGGCAGTCTTGTTTACCTACTCCTGGGAATCCATATCTACCTGAAACCTCCATGAATGCAATTTCAAGTTTGGCAACTCTGTCCCCTGCTGATAGACCCGTATCATCTACCACTAGTGATTTTCTTAAGGAAGATGATAACTGGGAGAATAACACACTGTCTCATTCCAATAGTAGCATCAAATTACCACCGCAGATACCCCATATGGAATTTGAAAATGATAAAGAGCTTGCTGATTCTATTCTCCATCTTGGATCATCCCTGGCTAGGAGTACGAAACATTTTCCAGGAAATTTGTCATCTAATAATGAGGATGACATTGTCTTATTTCCAGCTTCGGAAGAATGTGTAACTGAAGAATCACTTCTACCTGAAGTGGGTTCGTTTGCTTCATTTATAGAAGGAAGCACTGATGAACAGAGCAGTGACTTAGAAGGCACACAGAAGGTAAATCCAGAGTTCTTACTCACTAATGGTGATAAAGGGTTGAAAGCTACAGAGCAACATTTAAAAAATGTTGCAAGAGTATTGTGTCATGAATCAGTGGAGACTACAGTTCTAAAGCACCGTGAATTAAGTCCTCACAAGAATAGACTCTTGTCACCTCTCCGCTGTTCTGCACCAATGCCACTACATAATTCTCTGGTGAAACCACAGAGACAGTCCAAATGCTTTGAATCTGGGAACCTCCAGTCTTCTCCACAAAATGTGCTTCGGTCATTGGATGTTAGAAATATAACCGATTCTTCTTTCCCTAGGACTACTCGCTTTCGAGCTGTTAAAGTTGATTCACCTGGGAAAAGATCTGATATTATTTCTAAAGGTGAAGCTCGGGATATCACAGAAATGGCCAACAAGGCTTCCAAAGAGCCTGTTGGTTGTGTAAATAATATAGGTCTTCTTGCTTCGCTGGCCAGGAGTGCAAGCAGAGACAGTTCACAGAGCACACGTGGGGTAGGCAGGCTTCGGACTCCTGGAATCAGTCTTTCTTCTAACCTCCAACATTTTCAAGAAGAAAACCTAAGGAAAAGTTCTCCCCAGTTAGAACCTACAGATTTTTTTCTAGTAAGTATTTGCCTTTCAGTATGCTCAATTATCCTTGTAGTGATTCAGTATCTTTAAAACTTGTTTTTTATTTACATAAACAAGGTGGCCTCAGATTGAATTATTAGTTTCTCTTAAAATGTTTCTCTAGCTTGTAGAAAATCTTTTTTTGACAGTTCAATTTGACAGTTCAATTTAGTATTCAATAATGTTTTAATCCTACATTGAGAACTATAATTTGAAAACAATTTCATGTAAACAATTTAACACATATTTTTAAAGACTAAATATTTTTACTGATTTTTTTCTAAATAAGGAAACATACTTGATCTATAAAATTCTATTCTCTGAGAGATAAGTAATAAGTGCAGTGTTTCTAGATGTGAGCATTGGGTTCAAAGTTAATTTAAAATAAAAACCCAGTAGCATTTTCATAATAAAATGCAAGTATTTCATGTTTGATCATCTTTTCTCCTATTCCCTATTAACTCACCTCTACAGATGTCTTGTGTTTTAATTATAGTCTTCCCATGGTATTGGAATGAATGGAAATAATACTGCAGCAGGGAAAAGAGTAGGTAAGCTATAGATAATTTTGAAGACAATTTAAGACTATTAATCATATTATTATGCATACTGTTGACTTTTAAAAGAGAAATGAGAAGAACATTCTCTCTGGTAAATTTTCCTAAACTTTGTTCCACTTAAGAATCATTGAGTGGCCTCCCTGGTGGTGCAGGGGTTAATGTCTTAGTGCTATCAAGCTATATTACCAGCCATTGTGGCATGAGTTCGATTCCCATCCAGGGAGGTGACTCACATGGTACAGCAGACCTCTTTTGTCTGGCCTGCTGCTACCTTCAATGGTGTATTCCAGTTGATCTGCCTGTTCTGCTCCTCACTCTGTCTCTGTTGAATCCTCTCACCCCCTCCCCTACCTCTGTCCTACACCCCAGTTCCTGTATGCATAAATAAGGAAATTATTATGAGAACTGACTATAAGACATATTTGGAGAAGAAATCAAAATTTGATATTGAAGTCTCTGTTGTCTTGGAAGAGACATAATCTGTGTGAGAAGATGAATAAAGAATTAGCTTGTATTTCCAATACATGCTCCCCCGAGCCCCCATAGTCACTGACCACTCCAGAGCCATGCTAAACTGCTGGATGAGTTTTGAGGAACTAACCTAGAACAATGTTTCTTGACATATTATCTGTTTTGATGCCAGTGCCACACTTTCTTGATTACTATATTTGCTTTTATTTTTCCTTGACACATATTCAAGTCTGTCCTTGTCTTAAATGGCAGCTCAGCCTTTTGGAAGTCTGTATTGTGCTTATCTCTGCTCTCTTGAATTCAGGCTTCAGTGCTTTCTTCACTTCTAATTGTTTGTCTGAAGTTGCCATTGTACTCACCAGAGATCTAATTTTAAATGCAGAGAATGCTTCTGTATCCCTATCTTACTTTATTGTTGTGGCCTTCCTTTTTTCTTTTAATTATTAAATATATTTGACATGTAACATTGTTTAATATAAGGCTGACAGTGTATTATTTGATAAATCTAATACTATAATATGATTATCATTATAATGATATTTAGAACTTCTTTTTTTAATATAAATTTTTTAAATTTACATATATTTGACAACAATTGTAATCCCCATGTATTCCCCATCACCATATCACCAGTGCACCATCACCTCAGTCCCCCGTGCTCCCGTCTGCCCTCCACCCTTCCCCTCTTCCCTCCCGACCAAGTGTCCCCAGTTTGTCTTTGTCTTTTCATTTTTGGTTTTTGTTTCTTTCTTGTTGTTATTGTTATTATTATTATTCTTATTCCTTTCCCTGATCTTTATTTAGTTCCCTTATATTCCTCCTAGGGGAGGAACCATCTGGTATTTTTCTTTTGCCTTCTGACTTTCTTCGCTGAGCATAATCCCTTCCAGTTCCATCCATGTTCCTATGAATGCGTCTAGTTTTTCATTTTTTATTGCTGAGTAGTATGATATTTAGAACTTCTATCACATTGCATTATTATCCTTTCTTTTTAGTGGTTGGGACAATTAAGTTATAGGCTCTTATCAGGTTTGATGATATTGTTGTCATTTGATTCTCGAAATAATTTCTTTAAAAAAATTCTGGGATATTATTTTAGACTTTTTGTTTCTGAAACTAGTTTTTCTTTTTTACTTGTTTTAGCAACCCTCTATTTGTCCCCAGGTATACATTATTTCAGTTGATTTCACTTAAGCTTCACACATTAGCTGCATCCTGCAGTGATGATTCCCCAGACTAGAGCTATGTAATTTGCTGCCACTTCCTTCAATAACAACTATATCATTCTAAAATATAGGAATCTGTGAAAATTTTTGTATAAGTTTTATTTTATTCTTACTAAGTTCCTCCTTTGGTCTCTTTGTTTTTCACTATAGAACCACCCTTGCAAGCCTTAGTTCTCATATTTTATTTATTTTTAGGATTTATTTATTTAATATTTGCATGCAAGAGCTGGGGTGTATGTCAGAGGTGCAAGGGCTGAGAGGATTCACCAGAGACAGTGGGGAGCAGAACAGGAAGATTTATTGAAATATACTGCTGAGGGGAGCATCAGGCAAGACAAGAGAGGTCTCCTGTGCCATGTGGGTCAGCTCCCTGCCTGGGGATGGAACTCATACTGCCTTGGCATACTGGTGATAACTTGATAGTGCTGAGACTTTAACTCCCGAGCCACCAGGGAGGCCCTCTCATGATTTTAATAATCATTTATAGGTAGGTAATTGCCAACTTTATGTCTTGGACACTAATCTGTTGCTTTTTTGACTGCCTTTTCTGTGGGAAAATTTTACAGATCATTGTGTTAGTTCAAATATTAGACAGAAAATGCTCAACAAGTGAGTTCATCCAGTTCTCTCTAATCTTATTCTCAAAAGGAACAAGTCATATAGACATTATTTAGCCAACTTTTTCTTTATCCATATGCTCAACACATATTTGAGAGAAGTCTTCAAAGAAGAGTTGGTGAGTGATGCTCTCTTGTAGGAATAAAGTTTTAGTAGGTTTGTAACAGAGTGGTCCTAAGAAAAGGGGAAGTACTTTGGATGCTTAACTTAGTAACTATATTCTTTATTCTTTCTTTATTGTACCCTAGTTATATTAAAATTCCTTTCCATTAAAGGTTTTGTATGTTTGTCTTAATGCGGCGGATGGCAAAACCCATTCAAAAAAGGCAGGCTTGGGGGTTCTGGGGTGCTCCTCTCCCTGCCCTATAACAGGTTGACAAGGTGTGACTGAACATGTGAGTGGACTGGGTGCATCATTCAGAGTGGGTATGATGTGGGAAATAACAAAAAATGAATTTAAACTTTTCCTGTTGGTAATAGGGAACCTACAGGTTAGTACTAATTTTTAGCCTGGAGTACATGACTAGCAAATGGCTTTCACTGGTTAATAGAAAATATATAAAAACTGTTTCCATAGGAGAAGGCTGTAGTTGTCTTTCTTATCTGGCACTTATCTTGTCATCTCATTTCTATCTCTGCACATTCAGAAGGGTCCTTAAATGAAAAAAAAAAAAAAAGAAAACATTGTATTAAACAATCCCAAGGATTGAAAAAAATGAAACTATGACTACATTGAACTAAATTATCAATAGTTTAATCTATTATTGTTTATGGAGGTATATCCTAAGTGTAAATTTCTAAGTTATTTGCAATTAGTTTAGTTTCTAGAGGGTATCCTATAATACATGCCTTTCCTTTATAGCCTTTGCAAAAGCTTATCTTAATTTTATTTTTTTTTGAGAATTGGGAGGTAGCTCTGTGAAATACTCATTTAATTTCCATGTGAATATTCAGTTTTCCCAGTATCATTTGTTAAAATTGATTGCATCTAAGTGTACTTGAAGAAGTAAGTGCTTATTAACTGAGTTGAGCCCTGGAACCATAGAAGTTATCCAATTAATTGTTTCAAATGTTGTTTAAAGGATTCTTTTTAGTTGAGGAAACATTGGTTTACAGGTTTATAACACTGTGTAAGTTTCAGGGTACAGCATCATACCTCTGACCATATCTGCTTAACACCAAAGGCCTACATGTTTTGTTTTCTGTTTGATTCTTAATCCTGTCAGCAAGCTGTGTACTTGTACTGTTAAGACAACTGTGGACAGTAACTCTGAGCCTCTGCTTCTGAATAGGGTTTGTTGGAATTTCGTTCACTTCTGAAAATATTTACTTAGTAATTAAAGAAAGTGATTTCATTCTTTCTTGTAACAGGTGTGCTTTTATTTTTATGGTAAAAAAGATCAAGTTGTTGTATATAGCAGGTCATTTAGTAAATATTTTTTGAAAGGTAGTAGTATGAAATGGAGTGGCAGACCTTATTAGTTACTCTTGCTATCATATTTATATAATTGTAATATGTAAAAGTTTCAGAATGCTTTTTGTATGTGAGAACTGAGTTGAGCTTAAAACACTTAGCAACCTAAGTGTTATGTTCTGTTACCTTAAAAATAAACAGATTACAGTTCTCAGAGAATAAATAACTGCTGTGGTTTTATGAATTTAATTTCTGTGATGTAATAAAAATTAAAAGACCAATTTCATGATGTTCTGATACTCCTTCTCAATGTGAAAGAACAGGTTGATTTTATTATATGTTGTTTCTCATAAACACAATTTTTGAACCAGAAGTTTTTCTTGATTCTCTGTCAAAGTTTGATGTTCTTTATATTTACTGGTTATCCTCAAGCCTCAAAAATAATCAGATAAGTAATGCCCTGTAAATGGTCCTAAAAATATAAATCCCAGTCAGTAGGAGTCCACCACACCTTTAAAAATATATAACAATTTTATTGTAACTTCACTATGTGCGTGTTCTGTAAATGACATTAGATGTTAAAATAGCACAAATTTTTTATGGCATGGAAATTTGCTGTAACAGGAATGTGTTTTGTGTTTTGCTAAATAATATTGAACATTTAGAATTTAAGGTCTGTATTAACCAAGATATCCTTTCTCTAAACAGGAGAATGTACTCATCACCTTCCACCTGTGAGGGCCCCTATTCAAACGAAGAAGAAAACTACAAAGCATTGTTTTCTTTGTGGGAAAAAAACTGGATTGGCTACTAGCTACGAATGCAGGCAGGTTGACCAGCTGGAGAAGTAGAGATACTTTTTTTATAGTGACCCAGCTTGGGGATTATACAATATAGGATATTCTTTAAATTGACTACTCACTGCATCAAGATAATGTTCAAATGGCAGCCCTCAGTTGAACTCCTAGTTAGCTGATATAAAGAGCAAGTAGACCGATCAAGAGTTTCCAAACTCATGAATTACCCTTTTGCCCTTTGTATTAGATTTAAATCAATAGGAGGATGTCTTTTCTTTGTCTGATAATAGAATAGCACTTGGGTTTTTTTTTTTTTCACTATAGCTTGGAAGAGCCCCTCCCCCAAGATTATATTTTAAGTTAACCAAAAAAAAAAAAAGGAACAAAAATGTAAAGTTTTAAGGTACTATAAATTTTAATAATTATATGGTACATTTTTATTTCAAAACAGATACATATTTATGAGAAATAATGAGTTTTTTTACCCATAATTAATTTATTGGTATTGACTAATGTGCTCCAAGAATGGTGTCTGCCTGGATGCTGAGACTAGATATTGAAGATAACTGATGCTTTTTAGAGTCTATGCTATTCAAATGGAAACATCTTATTCTGATGCTAGAAATATTTTAAAAATCATGTCATGAAATAAATGGTTTTTATATAATTTCATTTTCTTATAATGCTGAATTTCTCATAAATTCAGAATTCTCCCCAATTTACTAGATATAAGAGAATTGGTGGACATATTTATCAGCTTTTACAAATTTGCTACACTGGACAGGTCTGTACCCTCTTTTAGTCCATCATGGATTCTTTATTATAAACTCTCATATTCTTGGACAATTAACGTGCTCTTTTGGGGGGTGCCTGTGTTTGTTTATGAGTGGAAGGGTCTTGCTACCTAAAGAGAGCCAAAGGGTTCCTGTTGGACTCCCTGAAGTGGAGCTCTGATCACCAGAGAGCTGTGCCCCTAACAGAAACTCGACTATTCACATAAACTTTTTTTGTGCTTTAGATGTGGAAACAACTTCTGTGCATCACACCGCTATGCAGAAACTCATGGCTGCACCTATGATTACAAGAGTGCAGGGAGGAGGTACTTACAGGAGGCAAATCCTGTGGTTAATGCACCAAAACTTCCAAAAATCTAACCCTTGCTCTGCGCCTGCCTGTTTTGCCTGAGGAATTGTATTCCAGTAACAGAAGAAATACTGTTTAGACTGCATTATTTTTGGTCAACTCCAAACGATTTGCCAAATAACAAAAGCATACAATGTGTGCTGTTGGAGAATGAGAATGCTACTGTATTTGACATCCGTATTCTTTGATGAGGCAATTCAAAACTTTTAAAAATAGTTTTAAAAACTTTATGCTGTAATAATTTAGCTTTATTATCGCATGTCTTATGTTAAACATTTTATATTTGGTGTTGCAGTTATACTAAACAAATCTTCAAAAGATGCACTTTAGGAAGTTCACATTGACTATGTAACCAGCTTCCACATATAATGGCTCTGCACAGATCTACCACTTTTTGGTGTGTGTGTGGGGGTGGTGGGAAGGGTGGGGATTTGTAAAAAAAATTCCATGTGTGAAAGTTTATTGAGTTTACTAACACGTTCCTTTTTATTTCAAGCTACTTTTTATATAAAAAAATTTGGTTTTCCAATGTGGTTTTAACATTTCTTCCATATTCATATTGGCATTCAGATATGTATCCATTCCATAAAACACATCATGTTAATTACAGCATCTATTTCTTGTAATACTACTTTTTGAATGGTAGTTTTAAAATAGAAACTGTCTCACTTATTGCCTTTAAATATCAAAAATGGCTACAATTTAAAACAAAATCTCACAACTTGGTTTGTTTTTATTATATGTTGAGTGCTTTTACCAGGAGAAATTCAAATAAATATTCACTGTTATTATGAGTTTGATTATTTGGTTGTTTATAATATTTTTTCTTTTATAAATGCTTTTAAAAATAAAACCTCTTAAGTAAATCCATAATGTATTCTACTTGGAAGAAATGACTATCAGTATAAGGGTGTTCTTTAAAAGTATAAAGTTCCTTCTCTCCAGATATTGCCGGCTTTTGAGAGGCCACTTGCTTCATTGCAAACTTAGTTGAGCCTGATGCTGAACCCTGGTAAACAGCTGGCGGGCAACCCAAGTAGACGCTGTAACTCTAGTCCGACACAAGTGGGATTTGCAGGGGGATCAGAGGCCGGTTTTGTATGCAGTTGTACTTCACTTTTATTGTGGCATTCTTCTGTATGACTGCTGCAATTTTTCACCTGCTCTTGACGAACATTTGGGTATTACATTTCTAGCTTTGGTTATTACAGGCAGGCAATGCTGCTGTGAACATTTACGCTCATGTATTTTGGAGCATATTTTCACATACTTTTAAAAAATCTATGCCTAAGAGTAGAATTGCTGGATCACATAGGTCATTGTGTTTGTTCAACCTATTAGATAATTTCAAACTAAATTTCCAGTGTTTTTTACCAACTTATCTCTACCCATAACTGTTTGTCATCCTTGGCTTCACACCCGTACTAGTGCTTGAGTCTAGTCATTTCAGTGATAGACTTTAGCACCTATGTTTACAATTTCTCACATATTTCTGTTTTCCTCAGACTTCCTCCAAGATGTCTTTGTTTACAACTTTAGGATTTAGTGTGGGAAGGAAAAAGATCTGCATTTCCTGGGATGACAAGGAGCTTTAATTTGTTTCTCTAATCCTACAAGGTCATGAGAACCAACATTTTCATAATCCTATTAGTATATGCTCTTGGTAGTTAGTATATGCTCTTAGAATAGACAGGACTTTAATATTCTGTTTATCTCTTTGGGTGCAGTGATTGTTGAGAATCTTACCAATTCTTTGAATCCTTAAAACACACACTTAAAATTTTTATCTAGCATTTTCCACTTGAAGAGTGGCTTAACTTTGTTTCTGTAAACTTAATTGTCTTTAATTGAATTTCATTTTTTTGGATTGTCTCAATCTCTTTTGTGCTGTTGATTTTCTTCAAATTTGACAATTTTGTACATATTTATAAATAAGAATGTGGCTGATTCGTGTAGGTAGTGGCCAAGGATAAAGTGAAAGCATTGCTTAGCATATATGTACTTGGTGATTGTGCTTTATCAGGTAATCCTCTTTTACAAGTTCACTTAAATATTTATTGTGTGCTTCCCATATATAAGGAATTGTAATTAGTTGCAATATAGTGGTGAATTTGACAGGTGGAGTTTACACTGCAATTCAGATAGACTTGTACAGCTAACCATGTAATTATTTACTTGGTAATTTGATAAACATTGTAAAGAAGTATGTGAGGCTATGCAAGCATTGCAACAGAGGTACCTGATCTAGTCCAGAACTCTTAAGTTGACATCTTTCGAGTAACAGTGATAATCTGCTAGGGAAAGGGAGAAATGATGAGGGAGGGACCTGGGAGAAAATATGTGTATATTCTCATAAAGATATTTTTCTTTTTTAAAGACTTTGTTTATTTTTGCATACAAGAGCTGGGGTACAGGTCAGAGGGGTGGGGTGTGAAAGGATTCACCAGAGACAGAGTGAGGAGCAGAACAGGCAGATCCACTGAAATGCACTGCTGAGGGGAGCAGCGGACAAGGCAAGAGAGTTCTGCTGAGCCATGTGGTTCTCCTCCCTGGTCAGGGATCGAATTCTTTCTGCAGCAGTTGCAGAAGCCCCACAGTGTGGTGCTCAACCCCTGTACTAGCACGGAGGCCCAAGACATTTTTCTTAGTTGATTTTTACCTCTATATTCAAGAGTGGGTACTCTGTTTAGAGAGTCTGCCTATCTTTCATTCACCAAAAAGAGGTAAATGAGGCATGGAGATGGGGATACTATAAGGGCAGCTAGGAGATCAAAGTTTTAGCCTTTCCAGTATAGCAGTTTTAAGCAAGGAGCAAGAAGGTTGGAAATGGTGATTAGCATAGGATCTTAGAATAGGAAAAGTACATTAGGTAAAAACTAAGAAAATTTTTGCTACTTTTTTTGATATATGCCATTCTCACTGGTATGAGGTCGAGGATGTGGAGAAAAAGGAACTCTACTACACTGCTGGTGGGAATTCAAGCTAGTCCAACCATTATGGAAAGCAGTGTGGAGGTTCCTCACACTACTAAAAATGGAACTCCCATATGATCCAGCAATCCCACTTCTAGGAATATACCCAAAAGACACAAAAACAATGATTCAAAAGAATACCTGCACCCATATGTTTATTGCAACACTATAATAGGTAAGACCTGGAAACAACCTAAATGCCCCAGAACAGATGATTGGATCAAGAACATGTGGTACATATACATGATGGAATACTATTCAGCAATCAAAAAGATAAACTAGACTCATTCATAGAAACATGGATGGAGCTGGAAGGGATTATGCTTAGTGAAATAAGTCAGAAGGCAAAAGAAAAATACCAAATGGTTTCACCCCTAGGAGGAATATATGGGAACCAAATAAGTGACCAAAGAAAAGAACAACAACAACATCAATAATAATAAACACAACAAAAACAAAAAGACAAGGACAAATTGGGACACTTCGTGGGGAGGGGGGGAGGGAATGGGTTGAAGTCAGAAAGCACAAGGGACTGAGGTGATGGTGCACTGGTAAAATGGTGGAGGGAAATCCATGGGGACCACAAATGTCAAAAATATATAAATATATTTTAAAAAAGAAAATTTGAATAAAGCTTGGAATTTAATATACCACACTAATATATATATATTCATATGCGCTATATGAGAACACATTGCAATATATTTGCAAATCTTCTGTGAATCTAAACTTCTTGAAAAATAGCTTATTAAACACAACCCCAAAAGCATATGCAAAAGTAAAATATAGAATAGTAAGTGCCTTAATACCTATTGTAGACTTGGAAATAGAACTCAGAAAATCAAAGGAAGAGATAAGATCGAAATTAAGAAAAGAAAAAATGTGGACACTGGAAGTAATACTTTTCCAAAATATTTCACCAAAGTTCATGTCAACGTTTAAGAAAGAAAAGCCAAATTAGAAGGAAAACAGAAGCTTAATTTGGAGGAATCTAAAAAAATATATTAGGGGAAATTATAAAAAAATTGTCCCAGGAAGATATTTCAGAAATCTTTTCATTAAAATACAGTATTTAGTTATTCAATGAATAAGCATTAGTTGAGTTTTTAGGTGTCAGGTACTATGCAAATAGCCAACTCAACATTCCTGCTTTCCTTGTATATTAACCTTCTAGAGGAGGGAAACAAAACTAAATATGCCAGGTGGAGTGTTAAGCATATTTTGTGTGTAAGACTGACAGAATAAGGTACCACAGGCTGGATGGCTTAAACAAGAGCAATTTCTCACTGTTCTGGAGGCTAGCAGTCCCAGATCAAGGTATCAACAGGGTTGAACCCCTGTGCTTGGCTTGCAGATGGTCACTGCCCTGTATCTTCCTGTGATCTCTCTATGTGCATCTGTGTTCTAATCTCCTCTTACGTTAGCAAGGAACTCCCCAAACAAAAGCGTGATGTCCTCACCTGCCTGTTTAAGAACGTTGTAAGACCCCAAAGCAGACACACAGAAAATTTTAAAAGGCTTATTTACATGGGGAGTGAAATGAGGGGGAAGAAAGAGAGAGGGAGAAGAATAATGGGCGAACATGTGGTTAGATGCCATCTGTCCTTCAAGCCATACCAGGATGCAAGTCAGATCATAACAGATGCTATATTATGCTGTAGTAGCAAATTAGCACCAGATACTCAGTGGTTTAACACAACAAAGTTTATTTCTCATCATGCAAGAACAAGAAAGGAAGTCTACCTTTCTTCCATCTTTTATATGTCAATAAGGCTGCTGAGGTCTGCCCTTAGTTTCCACTGGGTCCCTTATCCTCTGCTTCCTGGCTCTGGAGTTCCATTTCATGGCATGCTGAGAATTGTGAGATACCTGAGGCATAGAGATGGGGCTTGATGTTCACAGCTTCTTGGGCTCTGATCTGAGCCATGCCAGGCTGCTTAATATGAGGACACCAGTCATATTGGGCTGGAGTTCATCTCAATGTCCTCAATTTACCTTAATCAGGTTATTAAAGGACCTAATGTCAATATCAATACAGTCACCTTATGAAGTGCTGGGGCTTAGGACTTCAACATAAGAATTTTGGAGAGACCTAATTCAGATCATAACAGATGCTATATTATGCTGTAGTAGCAAATTAGCACCAGATACTCAGTGGTTTAACACAACAAAGTTTATTTCTCATCATGCAAAATTCAATGAGCCAGGCAACTGCCCAGGGCAACTACCTAATAAGGTGATTTATAATTCATAATGTTTCCATTGTGGCTTTGTCAGTACAACATATCTTCAAGATTGCTGCAGCAGAAGACAACTGGAGGGTTTTACATTAGCTCTCATGTGCTCTTACCTAGAAGTGAAAGTGCAGCCTTCTGCTCATAGACTTGGTCAGAGCTAGTCATGTGGCTATGCCTATTGCAAGAGTTGGGGGGTAGAGGTAGGAAATGGGTATTTGATGAGCTACACATGTCTCTACTACAGACAGTCATAAGTGCCAAAATAAAAGACTAGGCAGAGTAGGACACATAAAAGTATTGTTTTAGAAAGGGAGGTTAAAGAGGTCTCTATGAGAAATGTATATTTAAATAAAGTCACAAAGTGAGGAATGGAGTGTTCAATGCCAGAGGAAACCAAGAAATAACAAGGAATGCTCCTGGTGGGAGCAAGAATGATAGGAAATAAGGAGCCACATCATGGAGGACTTCACATAAGAGAGAATATTGTGTTTTCCTTTGAATTGGGAAAATATTGGGAATCCTTTGAAGTGGAAAAAGAATTAGACTTAAGTTTGAAAAACCTCTCTGGTGTTTATGTAGGGGAAAAAAGCCTGGTGAGGCAAGGATGGAAATTTGGAGAAAGATAAAGCATTCATTCACTTGGGAAATCAAGGAACTGGGGCTGGGGCTGGGATGTGGCACTCTCCCAGATATTCATCTCCTGGGTCCTCAAACCACCTTTTTTTTTTTTAAAGATTTATTTATGTATACAAGAACTGGGGTACAGGCCAAGGTGTGGGGGGTGAGAGGATTCACCAGACACAGAGAGGGGAACAGAACAGGCAGATTGACTGAATTACACTGCTGAGGGGAGCCATGGGTGAGACACCAGAGGTCTGCTGCCCCATGTGGGTCCCCTCCCCTCCCTGGGGATGAACTCGTGCTACAGTGGCTGTGGATGCTTTACAGTGTCTTGCTGAACCCTTTGTGCCACCAGGGAGGCCCCTCTCTACCTTTTTTTTTAGTGTAGCTTATTTTATTATAAGTTATAAATAATCAGAAAAGAAACAGCAAATCTACCAAGTTACCTCTATCTGTGCCTGGTCGCTCCCTTGTTCTCCTATCTATGGATGATTGTGTCCTGCTTTCTCAATGATTTCCTTCCTACACTTGTCACACTCTCCTGCAGCTATATACATGTCTGCAGCTATATATGTATATGTCTTCAACATTAGACATTTCTATTAGTACATAAATAATTTATAAGTATTTAAACCTTAATCCCCACATTTTTTGCCTGTTCTTATGTAAATGTCCTCTTACCCTTTGTAGCAAAAAGAAACAGGTCTATTTGCCATCACCACTTATCTCTACAGTCAGACTTCAATCTTGACCACTTAATTGCTTTATCCTTAAGGTGTCAGTGATCTCTGTGCAGTGCAGATTCCAAAGGTCCTATCATTTTACCCAGTCTCTCAGTAGCAGATGACAACTTAGGTACTTCCTTCTCCCTGAGACATTTTCTTCATTTAGGCTTTAGGACTCTCACTTCTGACTGCTCCTACTATTCTTTTGCCTTTGCTTATCTCTTCAGTGCCACATGACCAGCTTTGCTAGTCTCTGCTGTGATTAAAGTCCTAGGTCATTGCCTTTTAGTGATTTTCAAGCTGTAGGTCATAGCTGTTACTCAGCTAAAAAATAAGTTGGATTGGGAGTAGACATTTTAAAAAATGGAACAGAATGAAGACAATGACAAGGAAACAGTGCATTGCATGCAGGAAGTGTAAATTTGCTTCTTGAAACATGATTGTATTTGGTCATATTAAAAATAGGAAAAACAGGCCCCAAATGTAGTTCATCATTCTGGGCCCCAAGACAGACTTAATACCTTCTGCAATTTCAGCCTCTTTCAAAAGTGTAATCCTAAATCACTTGATAACTGGAAATAAAGTCTCAATAGTTAAACAGTTTATTAGAGAATCAAAATGAGGATCCAATCTGGGAAGCAGTCAGATTTTACTCTGTGAGAGCTTTTTCAATAAACAGAAGTTTGAATTTAGTTTATATAGGTGGGAACAGTAAGTCATTGATATTAAGAATGTAATTAGTTTTTTTAAAATTATTTTTATTTATTTTATTTATGCATAAATTTATTTATGCAGAGTCATGGAAGGTGAGAGGATTCACCAGAGACAGAGTGGGGAGCAGAACAGGCAGATCGACGGAAATACCCTGCTGAGGGGAGCAGCCAGCGAGGCAGGAGACGTCTGCTGTGCCATGTGGGTCCCCTCCGTAGCTAGGGATTGAACTCGCGTTGCTGTGCAGCAGATGCTTCACAGTACTGCGCTCAACCTACTGCCACCACCAGGGAGACCTGAAGAATGTAATTACTTTTGATAGACAGGGCTTTTAGTTCTGAATTGTCCCGAGCTAATCATATGCTGATACTAGGGAGCATAATGCAGGATTTAATCTCTGCCTTTTCCAAAAATTGCCCTGCAGAGATACAAAGGCTTTGTACACTCACTGTTAAATCTTTTTTATCTGGCTCCTTGGTCATCAGTAGGTGTGAAAAGACTGGCTTTGACTTCAGGCAGCAGATTCCTGCATACAGGATGGAGCCTGTGAAGATGGCTTTGCTTTCTCACCTGCTAGACCAGGGGCAAGACCCCTAGAAAATTTTATTTTATGTGCACACAATCAATTGTGGAGTTTTCTAATCAGCACCACTGAAGTAATCTGTATAAGACACCTGCCTCCCCCACTTTGGAAGATGGCTTTACCTGAAATAGTCTTTTCTCTTGCTAATAACCTTGTCTATCCTCTTTCTGTCTATAAATATCCTTCATTTTGTATGTGCCCTTGAGCTATCTAATGGGATGTTTCCCAATTCATGAATCATTTAATAAGGCCAATTAGATCTCTAAAAATGTGAATTTGTTTTTTTTTTTTACAGTCAGTATGTAAAATGTATTTTGTATTTTGGTTTGAAGTCAGAAGGCATGAATGTTCCTGTTCTGTGTGATCTCATTCAATCAATTTTAAAGTCAATTTATGATCAATCAATGTACATCTCTTTCCTGTGCTCTTAGAATTCCAGTGTCTTCCCAGTGCTTGTATGCATAAACAAATAAATCTTTAAAAAAAATTAAAAAAAAAAAAGAATTCCAGTGTCTTCTTTCCAGTTGCTGACTATATATCTTCATTTGGATATCTAATAAGTCTGTCCATAATTAAGTTCTTGATTCCCCCATAATTATGTTCTTTTTTCTTCATCTAAATAAATGATAATTCCATTCCTTTGGTTGTACAGCTCCCAAATATTGTAGTCATCCTTCACTCTTGTTCTTACACAGTCACCTCTAATCAACTTGGAGATTCTAATGCTCCTGCTTTTTTTTTTTTAAAAGATTTTATTTATTTATGCATACAAGAGCTGGGGTACAGGCCAGAGTCCAGGGAGGTGAGAGGATTCACCAGACAGAGCTGGGAACAGAACAGGCAGACTGACTGAAACACACTGCTGAGGGGAGCAGCAGGCGAGGCAAGAGAGGTCTGCTACGCTATGTGGGTCCCCTCCCTGGCCGGTGGCAGGGATTGAACTCGTGCTGCAGTGACTGTGTTTTGCTTCATAGTGCATTGCTTAACCCACTGCACCACCAGGGAGGCCCTAATGCTCCTGCTTTTGAAATATACCAAATACTTTTGTGAAGCAAAATTGTCACCAGTACTGCATAGGAAGACCAAAATCAAGAAAGAACAAATAGATATACAGAAACCACATCTTTTTGGTTTTTAATAAAAAGGAAAAGGAATTAGGAAATAAATTGAAGGCTGGTTCTAGCAGATCATTGCTTTACAACACTTCAGAAGTTATTGTTCCCCTTTTTGTGAAGGTGTCCAGAAAAGACTGCCGGTAGACTCTCAGAACTGATCCTCAAGATATGCTACTCTGGCATGCACTGGCATATTTTGAGCTAAGGGCAATGGGATCCCTAGAAGCTGAGGAGAAGTTTCGCTCTTGCCTGAGTCCTTCACCATTTCCTAATTTAAGAATAACCATGCCTGTGCTTTTACTGTTTGCTAATTGAAAAAGCAATTACTGCTGCTCTTTTAATGACCTAGAAGAATGTAGTTTGGGGAATATAATGTCAGGTGAATGTTTGTCCCTAAACATGTCCTCTTTGAGAATCTCATCTTTGCACTCAGAGTAAAAAATGAAGTTATCTCCTCTCTGTCATGTAAAGTCTTTCCTTTCCCTCTCCTAGTCACCTCAGACTCCTCAACAACAAATTTATTTATACCCCTTTCTCCTTAACCCATGACAGGACTTGTGTAATCATTTTATCAATAGCTTTTCTAGGCATAATATTAAATAGTTTTTCTTTGCTAAGCCATTTGATGTTTGTTTTGAGTATAAACCCAGAGGGGTGGGGAATCTTCCCTTGCATCCAGATGTTTGTAAAGTTTCCACTATTCTAGTAGAAAACACCAGTATGTCCACTGTGTTAGATGAAATACCATTGTAGAGTTATATACATTTATAGTTGATCTTATCATACACACCAATGCATTTTGTTGTTGTTTTTTTTTTTTTGCAGTGAAATTCTAACTAGAAAAACTAGAAATGTTTATGTCTTTAACCACCAGCAGAAATGTTTGACTTTGGGATAACACTGGTCACATGGTTTAGGTCTGTCTGTGTTCTTTCCACAACTTCTATCAGAGGGTAGATAACTTCCCTAGGTGGAGGCAGTGAAAGGTATTGTATCAAGAGTCTCCATCATCACAAATAGATTTGGAATTAAACTGCCACAAGGTGAGTTACTTCCTTTGAAGTGAGTAATTCACTTGATCATCTGTGAGCAATTCCCTTAATGGTGGCCTTCCATGCTAAGTGCCAAGATTTCTTCCTAGTCATCCTTAGTTTCCTTGTTGGCAATCCGATCCTTTATTTCCGTCTATGTGGCAAGCATCCAGACCAAGACCTGTACACATGCAGGCTGTCACCTGCCCTTCCCTGAGGACTCTGACCTCTTGCTAAAGACTGGATATATTAATGTTTATTGAGCACTGTACCTATTGGGCACTTTAAAGTGTTACACCAGCCTTTTTTCACTTCCTCTTCATTATAACTACTCAGTAGGTACTATCTTTCTTTCAGGTGGCAAAGAGGCTCAGAAAGTTTAATTGTGTAGATTCATTCAAGAGCCAAGATTCATCCTAGCAGTGCCATGAGTACAAACCTAACTGGACCCCTCTGAATCTCAAAAGTTTTTTTTGCCACATCCTACAGGATGCTGGCAGGATTCCATATCCAAAGAGCAACTTTCTTTTTCGCTTCCCAGGGATTGTGTAGGCATATAGCATACATACCAATTGAAGATAGTGTTTCTGACTTCCTGAAATATCTGCTGGAGCAGCAGAAAAAGTCAACCAGGTTGGGGTAACCTGTTTTCTGTAGTACAAAACGCAAATGGAGAAAATTCATTACTGTGTTTTATACTTTTTGTAATATTGCATCCTAGCTGTGTTGTAGATATAGGAAGATGTTTGACTTTGTATTAACCTGGAGGATAGTTTGAGCCCACTGTTTTGAACCTGTCAATTTGCTCTCAGTGAAGTGTGCAAATTGAACAGAATTGTGTGCATGAACTTGATTATCCAACAGCTTACTCCTGACGAAAGAACAATTCTGCAGCATTTTAGGGTAATGCTTACTATTCATGCATGTATTTACTAAGAAAAAACATAAGCCATTAGTCTTAGGCCGTTTATAGTGAAGATTATTGGAGAAACTGGCAGTGGCTTAACTTCACTTCTGCAAAGTTTGACCTAGGAAAATTGGATTTGGCAGAAATAGTCCCTTAAAACAGTGACAGATAATCAAAGTTGGATGTGCATAAAAGATGCGTGCTGATCAGAAATTTATTTAAATGTGTTTGTACTTACACATACAGATTGATCTCCATGAAAATGATAATAAAATATAATTTAAAACAAAAAGTGAAAATCCTGTAATCATTTCTCACACTCTTTCGATGATGGAAGGTAGGGGCGCTGGTTGTGGGCATAATATTTGCTTCGCATTAGGGAGCGAAAGCGAAAGTGTTAAAGCCAACCAAACCATTATCGCTTATTTCGGAGCGGTCTCTGCATTTGCTGACTTTGGTTATGAGAAATATTTTCGGTTTTTTTCTCCCAACATCATGCAGGACCGAATTTCTTTCTCCTTCCAAAATACTAGTAGAATGCATTGTCAGGACCAGGGGTTACTAAGAGACAAAACCCAGCTGGTGGGACTCTCCTTGCCCTCGCCTACTTTGGGCTGAACACGTCAATTTTCACCTCCAAATGGCAGCTACGTGAGCCAGCCCGCCTCCAGCGCGCTGCGGTCTCCCCGCAACACCTCCGCCCAACATGCCGGCGAACACGTGACGTCTGCGTCACGTGACAGGCCAGACGGCAGCGTCGGGCAGGGGGATGTAAGCAGGCCCGGCTGCGGCCGAGCTGTGGACCTGCTGCGTCCGCGTCTCCGGCATGGTCCTGGCACGCCGGGGCGGCCCAGCCGCAAGCTCAGCGCCCACCTGAGGTAACTCCTGCGGCCTCGGGACGGGTGCCACCCACGTCACGCTCAGCACCTGCCATCTGTCGCGGTAGAGGCCGGCCGTGCGCTGGCCCAGGCAGGGGGTGTGGCTGCTGTCTGTGCGGTCCGTGACGGGTGGGTAAGGCGGGGGTGGCCGCCGAGGCCGGGAGTTGGGCCAGCCGGCGGCGCTGTTCCAGGCTGCTCTTGAGGCCGGCTGAGACCGGGGCCTCAGGTTCCGTTGAGCGCTGGGGGCCTTGGGGTGTCACCGTGGAATCCCAGTTGAAGACCTGCCCTGGTGTGGTTATGGGACCTGGCGCATTTCAGCCCTCGACTTCGTGGCCTGAGTTTTCACATCTGTAATGTGAAAGTCTGGACTGGGTGATATGTGAGGACCTTCCACACGCTTCTGGCTTGTGTGATCTCGGTAGAGAACGGCAACCATTGGAATCAGTCAGAGAGAAAGCATAGGTAGATATTTTGTCTTTTATTTGCTATTTTTTCCCTTTAACTTTTTCATCTGACACGAATTGGATTCTTGTTCTCCGAGCTGTAGGTTTTAATAGAAAACTTACTAGAGAAAGTCATAATGGCTTATGTTAATGTTTTGTTTCTCTTTCCAGGCCTTTTTAATGCAGTGGATCCTTCTTTTTTAAAACAAAATCTTATTTGGAAACCCTTAATTAAAAAAGATAAAAACAAACCTTAATCTACTTGATTGTCTTCCCATCCCTTTTACCCCCATTCCTAAGGTCTCCAGAAATAGCAGGTTGAGAAGTGCTGTTAACAAAGTTGAGGAAATGTTTTGTATATTTGTTATTGTGATAGGATGGAAAAGAATGAAACCTTGTTGTGTGCCCTCTTATTATTTTCCCTAAGTGTGTCATGCAGTTAAACAGTATATTCCTCACAAATAATGGGAAAAGGCCCAAAATTTCCATTAAAGACTTTTTTCTCTTTTCTTGCATCCCTGTCACAGGAACCCTCACCCCCTGGAAATAAGTGAATATTTATAGTAGTGAGAACTCACAGCTGTTGCTAGTTTAGTTACTCAGACACAGAATGGGGGTGAAAGACTTTCTGCAAAACTTTAGTGAAAAATATGAAAGTTGAAAGAATATTAGAATTACAGAATGTGAATATATTCCGAATTTTGAAACCATGGAGTAAGATAATTTTGTATTCTGATAGAATTAGGTTTAGGAGGAAAGGAGGTCATATTCATAAAGTGAGTGAGCAAATAAAATATCAGGTGGTGATGTATGAGCAAAGGAAACGAGGATTTTTCTTAAAGATTTTATTTATGCATACAAGAACTGGGGCACAGGCCAGAGGGTGGGGAGGGGTGATAGGCATCACCAGAGACAGAGTGGGGAGCAGAGCAGGGGGTTCTACTGAAATACACTACTGAGGGGAGCAGTGGGGGACACAGGAGTGGTCTGCTGCTCCTTGTGGTTACCTCCCTGGCAGGGATGGAACTGCTGGTGGTTGCCAGTGGTTGCTGCAGTGGTTGTGGACAGTTTCATAGTAATAAGTCTCAATCTCTCATGACACCAGGGAGGTCCCCAGGAGGATTTTTAAGTTAGGAGAAATACATAGTTCTTAATTCGTTGTCTTTAGAGACTAGATTGATAAGAGACTGAAACTTGAAGTTTGATATTAAAAGTGGAAAGCCCGTGCCATTTACAGTTTATCCACTTAGAGTTTCTGTGAGATTAGCCAGAAGTGGAAGGTGAGTGACCTTTAAGTGAAACCCGAGATAGTCTAATAGAATATATTTTCTCATCTGAAAGCAAGCTCAGTTCTTTAATCTTTGGTTGAGGCTTGGATAAGTTAGTTATCTTCCTTGGGTCTCATTTTTTGCTTGTATGTCACACATACAAAAAATATATAATTTGCTCCATCTTTTGGTTCCACGTAGGGTTGCCAGATAAAATTTAGGATGCCCTGTTAGATTTGAATTTCAGATAAACAATAAATAAGTTATTAATGTGAATGTTGCACAGGGCATGCATGTATTTAAGCAATTGTTTGATAGCTCTTTGAAAAGTTTATGAAATATGTCACACATACTAATATATGTAATTTGCATATATAAAACTCAAAAACAGACTATTACCCTTGCCATTGACACCTTTGTGCCCTTTCATGGTTGAACCCCTCTTCTTTTCTCAGAAGTATTCTGAGAATTCGCCATTCAGATATCTGTGTCTGCCACTTTTTCGATTTTCTTGTGTATCTTCATATGTACACATCCTTTCAAAACATTGTTGACTTTCATGTTTTTAACTATGCAAATTGCATTGTGCTATGTAAATATTTTCCTGAGTTTTCACTTAAATTTAGTTTACTATTTTTCACTCATGCTGACTTTTTATCCCAATGTTCCATGCATGTTGGTTTTTCCAAGTATAATTGTTATCCTGAACTGCTGCTTGTAGGGAGTATACATCTATATTCTACTAAATACTACTAAAATGCTAAGTCACTTTCCCTTGTAGTTGTACTGTTTTATTTGCCATGGGTATTGTATGAGAATTCTTTTTGTCATTCTGTCTGCCTGCTCCCCCAGTGTTCTACAGGAGCAAATTAGATATCTAATAAGGTTTAGTATCCAGAGCATGTAAAAAATGCTCACGTCTTGGGGCCTCCCTGGTGGAGCAAGTGGCTAAGTTGCAGCACTAACAAGCTATTGGTAGCCACTACAGCATGAGTTTGATCCTGGCCATGGAGGTGACCCACATGGTGCAGCCAACCTCTCCTGTCTCGCCTGCTGCCCCCCTCAGCAGTGTATTTCCGTCACTCCACCTGTACTGTTCTCCACTCCGTCTGTGGTGAATCCTCTTACCCACCCACACCTCTAGCCTGTACCCCAGTTCTTGTATGCATAAATAAATAAATCTTAAATAAATAAAACAACAAAAAAGAATGCTTACATCTTAATAAAAAAACCTGATAAAAATCAGAGAAATAATTTAAATAAACATTTAAATGGGACAAGATATGAAAATGGACTGTGTGCACCTGAAAAGATGCTTAACCTCATTAGCCACCAGAGAAATAGAAACCAAAACCACAGTGATATCTGTATGTCACACTGACTCAGAAGACTATAATCAAAGCAACAAAACGACAGGACTAACAAGTGTTGTGGGACTGTAATAAATTAGAATCTTCATACGCATGTTTTGGGGATGTAGAGTGGTAGGACTGCTTTGAGAAGTAGTTTGGTGGTTTCTCACACAGCTAAACACGGGAGGATACCAAATGACAGGCATTTCCATTCCTATATAGATACCCAGAGAGAAATAAAAACATACATTCACACTAAAACTTGTACACAGATATTCACAGTAGCACTGCTTATAGTAGCCAAAAAGTAGAAACAACTCAAATATGTATCAGTTAATGACTGGAGAAATAAAACATGGCTTATTCATACAGCACATTATTTTCAGTCATAGAAAAGGATGAAGGACAGATTCATGCTCTTGCATGAACATGTTATGCTAAGTAATAAAAGCCAGTCACAGAAGGCCACTTGTTCTATGATTACATTTCTATGAAATATCTAGAATACACAAATCTAGGGTCAGAAAGTAGATTAGTGGTGTCCTAGAGTCGGGGTTGGGGTTGGGGGGAATGGGAGAATTGATTGCTAACAAGGAATGGATTTCTTTTAGATGAAATGTTCTAAAATTGATTGTGGTGGTGGTTGCTCAACTCTTGTGATTATATTAAAAACTACTGAATTGTACACCTAAAAATCACTGGTGGAAGGAAGGGAACTTAAAAAAACTTTGATGCTATATTTTGAGGCCTGTGGAATAGGCCTGT
This sequence comes from Galemys pyrenaicus, assembly GCA_019455555.1. Taxonomy (NCBI): domain Eukaryota; kingdom Metazoa; phylum Chordata; class Mammalia; order Eulipotyphla; family Talpidae; genus Galemys; species Galemys pyrenaicus. The sequence continues at coordinate 1,676,584 of JAGFMF010011602.1, forward strand.
GTGGTGAGGAACTAAAACTTGCTCACAGCCGCATGAGTGAGCTTAGAAGCAAATACCTCCTATCCTCCTTGCACACAATATGAATTCTTCACTTGATGTACAGCCCAGCTGACAGCTTGACTATAACTTCTTGATAGAACATGTGCCAGAGGTACCCACCTAAGCCATGCCGAACTTCCTGAACCATAGTAACTTTGACAAATAAATTTTTGTCTTTTAAACCATTAAATTTGGGGGTAGTTTGTTTTATTATATGTTGCTTTATTATAATTAAAAATTAAAATTTATAATTTCTTTGTACTGTATTATGAATATTAACTAGGAGGATATGCCATTTTCAGATCATAAAGCAATACAGAGAGCATTTCTCATCTTGTCATGGTTTTTTGGTCACCATTTTATTGTAGAAAGTTATGGATGGTATTTAGACATCTTAGGCAAATTTTTTTTGTTATTTATGGCTTTAGCAAATCGCAGTTCCCTTGAAGGCAGCCTTTTCTTATTGGAGCCATATGCAGTGAGGGTAAAGAAGATTTTTTTTCCTTTCCTTTGAATATTTCTATATTTCAGTTAAACAGAGATTGCATGATTCTGTAAATAAGAAGCTCACAGTGAGTCCTGAAATTTGATTTAAAAACTGAAGACATTTCAAAAATTTTCAAAAATTTTTGAATCTTTTTAAATGATTTATATTTATTACTATATAAAGATATCTGAAATATTGTTGCATGTAAAAAAAGCAAACCATAAGTTTTTTCTTCTGTTTTCTTCTTAAAGTTTTATCATTTTATCTCTAGATCTTGATCTATTTTTTAGGGACTGATAGAAAGTGTGTGTGAAGTATGTGTCTAGAGTCATTATTTTCCTTTATGAATATACAGTTGTTAGATTATCCTCGCCCTGTTGAATTTCTTGTCATTTCTCTATCTTTCCTATTGAGTTACTGCCACGTGACCGGTGCCAAGTTACCTTGATTTTTTTGTTGCATATCAGCTGATAACATATGTATGAATCTATTTGTAAACTTTGTGTTTTTTTAAAAGATTTATTTATTTATGCATACAAGCACTGGGGTACAGGCCAGAGGTGTGGGGGGTGAGAGGATTCACCACAGACAGAGCGGGGAGCAGAACAGGCAGATCAACAGAAGTACACTGCTGAGGGGAGCAGCGGGCACAGCAGGAGAGGTCTGCTGCACCCTGTGGGTCCCCTCCCTGGCCAGCAGCAGGGATCGAACTTGTACTGTAGTGGCTAAGGTTTGCTTCATAGTGCGTTGCTTAACCCACTGTGCCACCAGGGAGGCCCAACTTTGTTGGTTTTTGTGTGTGGTTATGTCAATACTGTAAGTATTTTTTGTAGTGGTTTTATGTATGGTTTGAAATTAGTTCTTTATTAACTATTGTATCTATATTAACTTTGTTTTATAGTTTCAAAATTGTTTTAGATATTCTAAGTCCTTTGTACTTTCATCAGTATTTTAAAATCAACTTGTTTGTTTCAAAAATCATTTTAGGACTGTAGTTGGGATTGACTCTTTGCATCAATTTGTGGAAAATTGCCATCTTAATATTGAACCTTCCAGTTCATGAATAATATATACTTCTTCATTAATTCTTTAGTTCTTCAATTTTGTAGTACCTGGGTGCTACAAATATTCCATCAGATTTATATCTTCATATTTTGTTTTTCATAATACTATAAATGGAATTACAAAATAATTTCCACTTTTTAATTGCTAATATGTAGAAATTCAGTTGGTTTTGTGTATTGCTTTTATATCTTATAACTTTCAAAGTTCATTTGTTACTTTTAGTTGCCTTTTTTTTTAGGATTTTCTATACATGTCATCAATGATTAAAGGCTGTTTTACTTCTTCCTTCCCAATCAATATTCTTATATTCTCTCTTTTTTTCTTTTGCTTTACTGCACTGGCTAAGATCTCAAAGTCATATATTTCAATGGATTTGGGGAGCAGACATCCATGTTTTGTTCCTAGTCTGAGGGGAATGGTATTCAGTCTCATGCCTAACACTAAAAATATTACCAACTTCTAAAAATGTTAAATTAGACTCTGTAAAAAGAAAGATATGCCACAGTTGGGAGGCAGTTATTTGCAATTCATACATATCTGACAAAGGACCTTTATCCAGTTTCTATTAAGAGCCTCTATAAGTCAATAATAAGAAGGCAGACAACCCCAATTGCAAGTTCATAAAAGATTTGGACAATTCAGAATAGAAGATATTTAAGTTTTCAATAGACATCTTAAAAATTTTCAGCATATTTAGTTGAAATACAAATTTAGGGAAATACAGATAATATTATAAGCAGCTATTTTCCTATAAGAATGGTTAAAATTGAAAAGATTGGTAACATCAAGTATTGGAGAGGATAAGGAGCAACCAGAACTTATGTAACTCACTAATAGGAGTATATATGATACAGGCATCTTGGAAAAGTTTGGCAGTTTCCTATTAAGAGAAACATGTACTTGCTGTATGATCCAGCAGTTCTATTCCTGGTTATAAAATACAAGTTTGTGTGACAAATAACATATACAAATGTGCAGAGATTGAAATTGGAAAGAATCCAAATGACTTTCAATAAATATACAGTGGAGAATTATTTATCAGTAAAAAACAAAACAGAAAACTATTGATAATGTCACTGCATGAAACTCAAAAAACATTACCAGGGCAAAAGAAGCCAAAGGGGTCTCCCCTATAAGGCTTCTCCTTTCTGATCTGTTGATTTATGTTTGTCCCTCCAGCAGTACCAGACAGTCTTTTATTTTTTTTGAAGATTTATTTAGTTTTGCATACAAGAACTGGGGTACAGGCCAGAGGTGTAGTGGGGGTGTGAGAGGATTCACTAGAGACAGAGTGGGAAGCAGAGCAGGTGGATCTATTGAAATGAGGGGAGTAGTGTGCAAGGCAGGAGAGGTCTGTTGCGCCATGTGGGTTACCTCTCTAGCTAGAGATAGAACTTGTACTGCCGTGGCTGCAGCTGCTTCATAGTGGGATGCTTAACAACTTTTGCCACCAGGGAGGTTCCCGGTCTTTGATTATTGTGACTCTAATAGTTCTTGAAGTCCATAGAATGGTTTCTTCCTTTCTGTTCTTTCAAAAGTGTTTCAGCTATTGTAGATCCTATCTTTCCACATGCATTTAAAATTAATCTTATCTGGGCCTTCCTGGTGGCACAAGGGGTTAAGTCTCAGCAATATGAAGCTATTGGTAGTCACTGCAGCATGAGTTCTATCCCTGGCCAGGGAGTTAACCCACATGGCACAGTAGACTTCTCCTGTCTGGCCCGCTGTTCTCTTCAGTATATTTCAGTAGATTTGCCTGTTCTACTCTTCACTGTTTCTTTGGTGAATCCTTTCACTCCTCCGCACCTCTGGCCTACACCCCGGCTCTTGTATGCATAAAAAAATAAAATAAATTCTTAAAAATTAATCTTATTTGTATCTACAAAAAACCTTTGTGAGATATGGATTGGAATCTTGTTAAACATATATTAATTAGGGAGAATAGATATCTTTATTTTGGATATTCCCATCCATGAGCACAGTACTCGTCTTAATTTACTTACTAGTCTGTTCTCTGGTTTCTTTTTTTATGTATGTAAGAGCTGGGGTACAGGCCAGAGTCATGGGAGATGAGAGGATTCACCAGTGACAGACTGGGGAGCAGAATAGGCAGACTGACTGAAATATACTGCTGAGGGGAGCAGTAGGTGAGACAGAAGAGGTCTGCTGCGCCATGTGGATTCCCTCCCTGGCCAGGGATCCAAATGGCCCTGCTGTGCCCATGGATGCTTCACAGTGTGGTGCTCAACCCATTGTGCCACCAGGGAGGCCTTTTTCTCTGATTTCTTTCACCAGCATTTTATATTTTGTAGCATAAAAGATCTTTGTTAGATTTATACATAAGTAAGCCATTTTTTTCATGGTGTTGTATTTTTAATTTCTGTAGCCTATTTTTACTACTCATATATAGAAATATAGCTAATTTTAATATTTATCTTTATTATGCAAGCTACTTATTCTGAGAGGTTTATTTTTTTTAAATTCCTTGTGATTTTTTATATAAACATGACTTCTAACCTTTTGGGCTGCCATGGATAGAAATCTTAGCTTTATAAAGTTAACATACTTGAGAAAAACCTTATTGTAGTGACGGTGGCTACTGACTTTCACTGAGTTTTAATAACAACGATTTATGTATCTTTTTTAGCTGCCAAGTTTTTTTTTAGTCAAAGTTTGGACTAAGTACTATTTGTTCTCAGTATTGAAATTTTTTTTAATTTGTGTAGTTTTTGATGATTCATCTTCAAAAGGCAGCACTGTTATTTTCCTCTCTCTTGAGTGATCTTCAAATGCTTGCCACTTATCTTGTAAGCTAAGATCTGTCAGTTTGGGTTCTTAGGTTCTGTTGAGATATATAGCTAAATTTGTCATTGAGTATGTGGGTGCGTTGCCAACTTCTTTGGGGATGTTTACCAGTCTGGGCAATTTTGATAGTATTATCTTCTGACAGCTTCTGCTGTGAAGCAGTCTTTGAATAGATATATGATATGTAGGGTACCCTTAGAGACAAATTTACTGTTTTCATGAAATTATAATGCTGTTGTTTCCAGTTTCTGAGATAGAATTTTGGTGACCAAAGGACGAGTTCTCTCAACCATGCCTTAGCAGCTGGTTGAAAGGTTTATGTTGCATTTCCTAAACTACCTCTACCTCAGTTTCCTTTTACCCAGGGGTGCCCTCTTCTCACTAAGTTGAGATTAGCCTATATTTTTATAGTGGATAAATAATTCATGGCAGGCTTCTCAACCTTAGCACTACTCACATTTGGGGTTGGATAATCTTTGTGTTATGTCCTATAAATAGTAGGATGTTTGTCAACATTCCTGGTCTCTTCTCAGTGGATGCCATTAGCATTCCCACAGTTATGGTAACCGAAAAGAGCTCTAAGCTATTGCCAAAAGTTCCCTCTGTGGCAAAATCACCGGAGTTGAGAACCACTGACTCATGGATACCTGTCTGGTTTCACTGCGTTGCCAACCTTACTCATAACCTCCTCCCCCTCACTGTGTTCCACTCAGCTAATTGGATGGAAAGTTGCCAAGTGGAAGGTGGAATCAGTGGGGAATAGGTCAGAGCTGGAGTCAGGTGTGGCCCTGGTGTAGTGACTGTGCACTGCTGCACGTCGATGGGTGTGTTTTTAGTGGCAGCTAATATTAAACTTAAAAAACAAATGTTCTTTGACAGGCAGGTGAGTCAACAAGGACATGTGGTCCTCGCACTAACCAGGTAAGTGCTGTCTTCTTCACATTGTCTGAAGCCTGCTTTGGGAGACGGGGGTTTTGAAAGAAAGCTCCCGGGACGTTTTCTCCTTAATGTTTTTAATCTGAGAAAAGCAAAGAGTTTTTGAGAATTTATAGACTTCATTGTTGAGGTGACTTTAGTGGTTAGAGTTAGTAATTTCTTACATCTGTGAAATGAGGGAAATATGAAGCAGTAAATGTTTAATGAGTACAATGGGGAGGGTGCCTTGCCATAAAGAAACAGTTCTGAGAGAGCCAGACAGTGACTGAAGATGATACCACCATAAGGGAATAGGTGCTCTGTCTTGGGTAGGGGCATTTGATGAGTGATGGGCAAGGAGAGATCTCATAGACAAATTTGAGACTGGAGCAGATATTCACACTCTTATTTATATTTATTTTCAAGCGATGTTCACTGTTAGTCCTCTTACTCTTGGCATTATGAATTGTAGGGCCATCCTGAATATTCATTTTTTTGGTAAACTTTATTGTCAACATTTATTGCATCACATTTCCCTTTTAAGTAACTTTAATGACTGCATATTGCCTTTTATGGTTGCATCCTAATTTACTTAACCATTTTCCTATTGCTTACCATCTAGCTTATTTTAAAGAATTTTTCTGTTGTATCTTTAAATCTCTTTGAACATTTTAATCACTGGGTAGATGATTTCTTTAGGGTGAGATGGTGTGACTTTTTTAAGGCTATCGATTCATGGTAACTGAACTGCCTTACTTAAGATGTTCCAATTACTACTCTCAGTAGAAGGTGTCAGTGGCCATTTTAGGGCATCTTTGCCAATGTTGTATGTCATTAAAAAAGAAAATAACAATTTGGTAGTTAAAAAACAGCTCATTGTTATCTTCCTTTGCAGGTTTAAATTATTAGTGATGTTGGATTTTGTTATTATATTTCTTTTTTCCTTTAAAAATTCTTGAGCTCTGCCTTTTCCCCTTGATTCTTTTATAGTTCTTTTTACACTAAAGGAAGTAATCTTGTGTCTGTCATATTTGTCAAAAGTACTTTTCTAGTGGTTCAACAATACAGTATTTTTGTTTAATTCATAGTCTATATTTCATTTTCAACAGTATCCCTATACTGTCCTTTATTGCTCTTTTCTTTTTCTTATCCAGTCTTTAATCCAGAATCACACTGAATTTAGTTGTCTTATTTCTTTAGTTTTTTAAAAGTCTGGACTAGTTAACCTGTCTTTGTCATCCTTGACATTGAAATTTCAAAATAAAGTACAGACCAGTTATTTTCTAGAATGTTTTTAACTTGTGCTCGTCTGGTGTTTCCTCATGGTTAAGTTCAGGTTATACATTTTTGATAGCACAAAAGTGATTTTTGTTTTTCTCAGTGTAATATATTAGTATACTGTATTAGTTGGTGTTAGTTTGTTCCAGATGACATCACTTCTTGGGTAAGGTGCTATATGTTATATTTCTCTACTGCTAATATAGTATTTTTCCCTTTCATGTCAGTAAGTATTGCCACTATATAAACATCCTGTTCCTCATCAAACACTCACCCTCTAATTTTAGCCTCTGATGATTTTCATCTCCATACTTGCTTCTGTGTTTATTCTTTGGCATTCTTCTGTGAAGAACTTTCGTTCCTCCCTCTACCTTACCTCCCTCTATTTACTTACTTGAATGATTCATAGGTGTATTCATATTTAGTTCCCTGTAATTGGTTACTTCACTTACTTGATATTCAAATTTGGTTTGTATGAACCCTTTCAAGCAGGCTCCTATGTGCTTTAATAGCTCCACAAATTTTTGAGCACTTACTTGCTTCCTGGTTCAACAAGATAGTCTGGTGCTCAGTTTGTGTGCCTTAGCCCCTGAATCAGCATTTTCCACAGAATCCTGTGCATGTCAAATGGGAACTAGTTCTGGGTGCATGGTTTCTTGCAACTCTTAGGTCATTATCGCTGGACCCTCTTGGTGAACAGAGCTTGTGTGTGAGTGTGTATTTATGCATCTGTATTTTTGCTTCTACATCAGTGTATGCACATGTGCAATTAACTGGATATACTGATGTAACTATGTATTGATACCACCAGTGTTAATCCAACACAATGGTTATACTTTCTCATGTCACTCCTTGAGTTGCATTTTGTAAAATGCTTTTTCTGTGTTTATTTCTAGGAGTTTTATAACTTTAATTCTTACATTTAGATCTTTGCCCCATCTTAAATTGTTTGGTGTATGCTGTGAGATACAAGTTTAAATCCATCTTTTCCCCCTTCTTTTCTGTATGGATGTCCAATTGCTCCAGAACTATTTTTGAAATAGATTTCTATTCCCCATTGAATTGCATTGGTGCCTCTTTTGAAAATCAAATACTGTATAAGTGCCAGTCTATTCCTGGTACTTTTTATGCAGATCTGTTTGTCTTTAGGCCAAGCTCATTCTTTGATAATCACTGTAGATTTTAAGTCTTGAATTTAGGTAGTTTAAGTCCTTCAACTTCTTTTTCAAGGGTGTTTTGACTGTTCTAGGTCTTTTGTATTTCTAGATAAATTTTTTAATAATAGCCAATTTCTGTTAAAAAATTCCTAGTAGGAATATGAATGGAATTCTGATTTGGGCAGAACAATATTAGTACAATACTGAATCTTCCAAATTAGAAAGAAAAGATGTATGTTTTCATTTATTTGTGTATTTAATTTCTCTGAGCAATTTTGTAAGTTTCAGTGTATGGGACATAGAGAGTTCCCTGATAACATATGATGTGGAACTTCTTTTCATTAGCTTATTTGACATGAATTTATCTTCTTTGGTGAGGTATCTCTTGAGGTCTCTGAAATCAGGTCAGTTTTCTTATTGCTGAGTTTTAAGTGTTCTTGGTATATTTTGGATAACAATTCTTTGGTTCACTGTGTCTTCTGTAAACATTTTATCCCAGCCTGTGCTTGTCTTCCCATTTTTTTACCACACTGGTTTTTAAGTTCTGAATCAACTACTGGTGATATTATAAATGGGACTGTCTTATTTCACATGCTGGATATAATTTCTGTCATCTCAATACATCTAAGTAAATACCTTATTTTTTTTAAAGCTTTATTTATGCATACAAGATCTGGGGTACAGGCCAGAGATGTCGGAGGTGAGAGGATTCACCAGAGAGAGTGGAGAACAGAACAGGCCGATCTACTGAAGTATACTGCTGAGGGATCAGCTGGTGAGGCAGGCAAAGTCAGCTGCGCCATGTGGGTCATCTCCCTGGCAGGGGATCGTGCTTGTGCTGCAGTGGCTGTGGATGCTTCATAGTGTACCACCAGGGAGGCCCCAAATACCTTATTAATGTAATTTTAACTTTTATGAAAGATATGATATTGTGTTTGGTGATAAAATTAAATACCATGGAATTAAGCCTGTAAGTAATTGAACCAGGCTATGACTTACAAAGTCTTAGTAAAGTGCTCAAATCAAGCCTGTGTTGTCATATGTCTAAAGAGTGTCTTGGCTAATCAAGAGTAAAACTTTTGTCTACTCAAAAAGTAATTACACATGAAGTATTTAATTAAATTAAAGAGGAAATTTCAACCCCTTTTTAATATATTCTTTAGTTATTTGTTACCACTTTTGAATGAGCTGTATCTCACCATCATAGAGAGCTGATTCCTTCCTGTCTGTACAGAAAACATAGCTTTCTTTATCAGAATTAACTGGGAAAGGATTATGTCATTTTTCTTTTTCTCCTTACTTGATTTTCCTTGCATATTTAAACTTTTCTTACCATTGTATATATCATATATAAGACTTTTTCGACTTTAAGGAACAGAAATTCACAAAAGTATTCATATAGAATTTACTTTAAGGTACAGGAAATTGGGTGCTGAAAGGCTATCAGGATCTGACATAATTCTAGGAACAAGACATACTTACTAACTCATTGTGCTTTTGTTCTCATCATGTCCCCTTCGTTTTCCCTTTGGAGTTAAAATTCATCATCATCTGTGGCATTTTTCTCTTTATTTCCTATTTCTGCTCAAGGTTGTTACCTCCTTCCCTCTGACCTTGGTCTTGCTTGTGAGTCTTTGCGGCTGTTCCTTCTCTCCATCAATCCTTTTAGCCCCCAATCTTTTTTTTAAATAGTTTGATTTCTGGCCCTGTGTGTCATATTCCACATGCCAGCCCACCTAGCCTCTCCTCAGTGAGCATACTGACGATCCTTGGGCCTGCTGCTTCTGTATTGGGGGAAGGAAGGGTCAGTGGAAGTAAGGATCAGCCTAAGGCCCTATCCCTTAACTGGGTGCCATGACATTGCTAACATATATCTTTTTAAGTTGCTTAAAATTTTATTCTTGGAACCATGAAGAATATAAAAACAAAAATCTTTCTACCCTAGGAAACTAATGATCCCGTGGCAGAGAGAAATTTGGTAATTAAAATTTCCTATCTTGTTTAGTCTCATGTGAAAAACATGATGAATGCACACTTGGAATGTTTTCTGTGTCTGGGATTCTAGTCAAGAAAGAAAGCAGATTTCCAGTCATACTTACAGAGGTATTAATCTCAGATATGTAATGTTTATTAAAAATATTTTCACAAGAGCCTCTCCAATTAATGGAAATACATTCTGTCATGCATGAATCTATAATAAAAGAAATAGCTTTAGGGACCATTTTACTTTTTTTAAAAATAGATTTATTTATTTATGCATAGAAGAACTGGAGTGTAAGCCCAAGGGTACAGGGATAGTGGATGAGAGGATTTACCAGAGACTGAGTGGGGAGCAAAATAGGTGGATCTATTGAAATACACTGCTGAGGGATGCAGCGGGCAAGGTTGGAGAGGTCTGCTGTGCCATATGGCTTAGCTCCCTGACTGGGGGTTGAACATAGGTCATAGCAGTAATAGTGCTGAGACTTAACCCCTAGGTCATCATTGGAGACCTCATTTGACTTCTTAAAAATCCATTCTACTCTGTTTGGGGCCTCCCTGCTGGCCCAAGGGGTTAAGCATTGCACTATGAAGCATCCACAGCCACTGCAGCATGAGTTCAGTCCCCAGCCAGGTGACCCACATGGTGCAGCAGACCTTTCCTCTCACCCGCTGCTGCCCTCAGCGGTATACTTCCGTCAGTATACCTGTTTTGTTCTCCACTCTGCCTATGGTGAATCCTGTCACCACCCCCATACCTCTTGCCTGTACCCCAGCTCTTGTGTGCATAAATAAATAAATCTTTTTTAAAAATCCATTATACTGTGTTCAATAGTACAAATTTCAAATGAAAATTTATAGCATGTTTGTGGATGGTAGACATTTAACTAATATTTGTATACCACTGTGCAGTTTGTGAAACACTTTCTACATTTTTAGTCATTCTTTCTTTCTAAGAGTCCTAATAACAAAGCACAAATCACGCTTTTTAACAACGTGTAAAATATGCTGAATGAGGAAACTAAGAAAAGTGTTGGCCAGTCTCCACAGTTCCTTGATTCAGAGAACAGACTCAGGGTCAAGGCTTGCCGCTAACCATCTATCTGGATTAGTCCTCCCTAGCTGAGGGACTTGGAGCATGCCAGTTCTCTTCTCTGTATCTCAGTTTCTCCCTGCTAAAGTGGAGGTAATACTAGGATCCTCATTGTAGGGTGGCTGGGATAGATTTAGCTGGCATTTGTAACATCTACTGTACGTAAAGTCTAGTACATGTAAAGTGTGTGGAACTAGCTTGTGGCCCAGTAAACTCTGTTGAACTTTGGTCTGGCTCAGGTTCACTAGGAGCGGGGCAGATCCCTGGCTCAGCCCAGGTCCTCTCACTCTGAATCTTGTACTTTTATCTGTGCTGCCTCAGACGGTCCATTAGTTTGTATGTTTACTAACTTCTCATTTCCTGGTGATTGGAACTATCAGGCTGGACTATTTCTTTCCTAATATTTATATTCTTCCTGAAAAATTAAAATTGACAAAAATGATTACTTTTTAAACAGCACCTTCTCTTTTGTAATGTACATTCACTTGGAATATTTGCTCGATTAAGTGTTAAAAAGGCAATCAGTGTCAGAGCACAGGCAGGGCTTTGGCTTTATTGTACATTTTGACTAAGTTTTACATGTTCTCTTCCCTTTAGTTTGCAAAATGTATGCAAATTTTATTTTTTCAAAATGGAAGTTGTATTTGTAGTACTAGATAATTGTTCAAAATCCTCCAGATTCCACTCCATTTCTCCCTGGATGCTCTCCAGCTACACTGTTATTGGTTGAATATTACATATCATAGGCATACGTATATGTGTTTGCTAGTGCTAGAGGCAGAAACTAGAACTCCCCTATCTGTGCCTGGCACTGAAGGTGTAGATACTTGTTGGCAGTTCAAACATCTTTGTTGTGTTGACAGAACAGACACCATGGCCAGCAGTATGGTCTTTATCTCCCATTCTGACCTCGTGTTTGTGGCTAACAACTGCTGTTTCCTGTGCTACTGATTTCTTTGAAAATCTATTGTTCAATAGAGACTTTTTTATAAGTGTCTTTATAATTATTTATAGCTCCCTTGTTTTATGCAGTATAGTGTGAGTGACAGACACTGTGTTGTCCTCTGAGCCATTACTCTGTTCTATGGTTTTAGAATGGGCTGTTTGCTCATCTCTCTGCCCCTAACCCCAGAGATTTCTTCATCTTTTTTGTTAGAAGTACTTTTGCATAGCTGACCCTGCCAGTATTCTCAAGCATATGCAAAATGTATTTTTCCTGGGTGGGGGAAAGCTCAGAGTCATGTTTTGGAAGCATAATGTATAAAGGTGATTTTCAAAGGTATTGACTCACTTAAGGGTAATTTTTCAAAGAGAATTACCAAAGTTAATTATAACTATAATAACTGGGGAAAAAGTATTAGTGAATGGCCTCCCTGGTGGTGTAGGGGTTAAAGTCTCAGCATTATTAAGCTATCACCAGCCACTGGCATGAGTTCAATCCCCAGCCAGGGAACTAACCCACATATGGCACAGCAGATCTTTCCTGTATCTCCCGCTGCTCCCTTCAGCAGTGTATTTCAATAGATCCACTTGTTCTCCTCCCTACTCTGTCTCGGATTAATCCTCTCACCCCTGCATCTCTGAGAGGGCCTACACCCCAGTTCTTATATGCATAAATAAATAAAAACAATTAAAAAAGTATTAACGATCCTTTTGCTTACATATTTATTAAACATTTGCACTATGGTAGGTTATTGTTACCAAATCACTATTTTTACTGCCATTATTACTATTTTACAAAAAACTGCATAGACCTGGATAGGCATATTTAATGAATAGATTGTTGACTGAGCCTCAGCACAGTGCTTTCCTAAGTACCTCACCTAAGGCATCTGTTAGATAGGGCTGTGCACTGTGCACTTCTCAGTGTTCTTGCCAGCATTTTACAAGGTAGCCAGAGTACCCTGTAAGGGTTACTGATTTAGTAGTTTAGTATTCCCTATATAATTTCTTCTAGTTGTGGACCTGCTTCTGGCACCATTTTTCATTCAGAGTGAAGCCACTGCATTCCATCCCTGTCCTCTTTTGGATTTTCTGTTCATAATCAGACTTCTGACCATTCCCATTTCCTTTAAGAACTAAATTTTGTTAAATCTGCTGTTACTACTCTAGTAGTCATAAAGTTTATTGTCAGAATTATATTTTAAAAACTGTTGTGGTACTCTTAGGAATATACCCAAAAGACACAAATACACTGATTCAAAAGAATACCTGCACCGCTATGTTTAGAGCAGCACTCTTTACAATAGGGAAGACCTGTAAACAATATAAATGCCCAAAAACAGATGAGTGGATCGGGAAGCTGTGGTACATATACACGATGGAATACTATTCAGCAATCAAAAAAGAAAAACTAGACGCATTCATAGGAACAGGTGGAACTGGAAGGGATTATGCTCAGCGAAGTAAGTCAGAAGGCAAAAGAAAAATACCAGATGGTTCCTCCCCTAGGAGGAATATAAGGGAACTAAATAAGGATCAAGGAAAGGAATAACAACAATAAAGAAACAAAAACCAAAAATGAAATGACAAGGACAAATCGGGACACTTGGTGGGGAGAGGGGAGGGGGAGGGTTGAGGGCAGACGGGAGCATGGGGGACTGAGGTGATGGTGCACTGGTGATATGGTGATGGGGAATACATGGGGATTACAATTGATGTCAAATATATATAAACTAAAAAAATGAAAAAAAAGTACAAAAAAACCCTGTTGTGGTAGCTGGAGATGAGTATAGAATAGACTAGGCAACGGTAAGGGATGTTAAGAATCAATTTTATCTTATGTTTAATAAGTATAGAGTTTCAGTTTTGCAAGATGAAAAAATCCTGGCTGTCATGTCCCATCGTGTTTTTATGTTAAAGACTAAATTGCACTCTTCAGAATTATTAATTTGACAAATTTTTACATGTGTTCCTACTGCAATATAATAAATAAGCATCGTTTGGGAATACAGTTTTAAAAGTCAATTGCGAAACTGGGGACACTTGGTGGGAAGGGAAGAGGCGAAGGGTGGAGGGCAGACGGGAGCATGGGGGACTGAGGTGATGGTGCACTGTGGTGATGGTGATGGGGAATACATGGGATTACAATTGATGTCAAATATATGTAAATCTAAAAAAATTTATATTAAAAATAATAACCTCAATCATATAAAAAAGTCAAGTGCGAGATTTTGAAATTTTCACCTTTTTTTCAATCAAAATATTATTGACTTGCCATTAGTTTACAAAAATGATGTTTTTGTACACCTCCACATATATTCATTTTATGATTAGTTCTGTCTGTCCTTTACCACAAATGATTTTGCAGTTTAAAGATACTGGAGAGTTTCCTAGAACAGTGGGGATATAAGTAGGATGAATCTATTCATTTACCATTTTTTGAGCACCTTCTAAGTAGAAGGCTCTGTAATTTTAGTTAATAACTTAGAGAAATAAGGGGCATGTTGCCCAGAGGACAAACTGTGCAGGAGTGTGAGTGCTGCCACTTACACTGAGAGAACCACAGAAGGAAAAAAAAACATGAACATGTTATTATTGACTTAAAGCATATAGATAAACCGTCATTCATCACTTCTTCAAAACTTAATTATGGGAAACTTCAGATATGCACAAAAATAAAGGAATAATATGGTGAACTGCTGCAGGCCTGTCCCTCAGCTCTCATCCACTCACAGTGTTTTTGTTTCTCTATCCTCCCTGTCTCACTGCAATTTGAAGCAAATTCTAGTTAAAATATTTAATATGAATATTTCAGTATGTCCATTGAAAGATAAGGGTTGTTTTCTAGAACTAACTACAACACCATTATCACATGTTCGAATATTCTAGAGCAATCTCCCAGAGAAGTCTAGATAGTATGCACTGTCTCAAGCTGAGTCCCACATTCCCCACATTATCTTCTCACTCCCTTGTGATCAGCCTTGACCCCTCTCTGTTGCTCTGCTCCATAGGATTCTAAACTGCATACACTGGCATTCAGTCTGCGGCATGCCTCCTCTCTCCTGGCCAGACTTTGTATTTGGTCAAGGACTTTAGCCTCATCATTATTCCTTCGGGGCCTGTTACCCTAACACTGGCAGCATTGTTGAACTTACCTGGAGTCCACTCTGCCCCTCTTCATGATCCAACCTTTGAGGGTACTTGTTGGAAAATTACCTTGAATAATCAGTTGATTTAGTTTAAAGATAGGGCTATAGTTATAGTAATAATATGTAAAATTATAATATTATTGATATATAGTGATAATGATTTAAGGATGTTGTATATGTAATATCGATAGCTGTTATGTAGTCATAATAGTTTTAAAATGCAGTATTTTTTTAGTAACTTGTAATATATTCACAAGTGAACTCTATAAAGTTAAATATCTGTAATAAATTGGGTACAACTATTTGAGGTATATCTTACTGCCTTAAAATATCAACTTTTGAAATATAGAAATTATTTTCTTTCTTGGGTTTTTAACAAGTATACCCATTGCTTCGATCAAATGCTCCTTGAGATAGACAGAAGTACAGCAAAAAGCATGTTATTAATATTTTAAATGTAGATTCCTCATTATCTTCTGTATTCATGGTAATTATAATAACTCTTCTCTACCATAACAAAGCCAGCAACATACCAGGTTTTGTATTTGTCTTTCCAGTAGCAGTGCCACGGTAAGATAAAAAGAAAAAGACACCCCCCTGCCCCTTGTGCCACCAGGGAGGCCCCTGCTGCACATATTTAAAGATTAGTTTTAGTTATTTATTCCCTGTTGATAAGGATGACAAATTGTGAGTTTTGTTAGTTTTTCTGAATTTTCACATGGTACTTATTAGCATTTGAGAGAGTGAACCTTATGTGTTATATTTTGAATGACAAATGTAATTCCCAGCCAATTCTGGTTCCTGACTGAGAATGATTTAGCCATCCAACATTTATTGAATACATTTTTATGTGCCCTGTTCTTTGGACTACAGCCAGGAGATAGAAAGCTGAGCAAAATGAGATAGGATCTCTGCTTTTGGGGAGCTTACCACACAGGAAAGGAGGTAATCATTAATGCAAGAATTTAATAAATGGAAATTTCCAACTGCGATGATTGTTGATAAAGTAGAGTTTCTTCATTGATGATGTAAAGACCTGTAAACATGGCATTTTCTGAGGATGGCCAAATGTTAATTATGCTATGAGTGTGAGGAAGGCAGAGAACAGCATGTAAAAACACCCTATGATAGGAAGGAGCATGGGGAAAAGGCCACTGTTGGTGGACCATGCAAGGCAAAATAAGGTTGTATATATGCGTTGGGATCAAGCCTCAATAGAGCCTTATGGGTTGTGTTAAAGCATCTGTGATACCATAGAATTCACTTGTTATGTGTCTAGTTTAGTGAAGTAATACATTTACAGTTGTGTACCTATTTTGTGACATCTCCATTTCCGCAGAAGTTCTCTCACCCCGTTAGCAGTTAATAGCTGTTTCTACCCTTGACATTAGGACTACTTTCTGTGCCTATCAATGTAAGATACTTCATAAGACTAGAGTTATATAGTGTATACCATATTTTGTATCAGACTTTTTTCACTTCACTCAATGTTTTTGAGGTTCATCCATGCTGTTTATTCCTTTTCATCCATTGGTTTGTCCCTTTAATTGTTGAACACTGTCCCATTGTATGGATAATGGCACATTTTATCTACCTATCAGTTAATGGACGTTGGGATATTTATAGTTTTTAGCTACTATAAATATTGCTGCTATGAAATTCACATATGTCTTTTGTGGACACTTGTTCTCATTTCTTTTGGTCATTTCTCAGGAGTGCAGTTGCTAGGTCACATGATAAGTTTATATTTAATTTTTTATGACAAAATGTTTCCAAAATTATGCTTAAGAATCAATGAGATGATCAAATTAAAATGTTGAAGAAAAAGCTAGTAAGGTGAGTGCTTTGAAATATTAAAACACGTAAGACAATACTAGTAAGTAAACAGTAAGATCCAAGTACAAGACTGAAAAGACAGTCCAGAAACTGGACATATACAGGGAAGTACAATAACCAATAGAGGAGGTGGCCTAAAATTATAGGAAAAGGACAAGCAATAAGGCAAGAAAAAGGTATACAAGGTATCCAAATAGGGAAAGAAGAAGTAAAATTATCACTGTTTGTAGACGATATGATAATATACATAGAGAACCCCAAAAACGCTACAGAAAATCTACTCAAGCTAATTGGCCGGTTTAGCAAAGTAGCAGGATACAAAATCAACACACAAAAATCAGTAGCCTTCCTCTACACAAACAA